>OY992887.1:86785042-86990042 GCA_963921405.1 Cepaea hortensis
TATAACACGCCAAACGGAAAAATAACCACATAACAAATAAACAAACAAATAATGATTGCGTGACTTTTACGTTGTTGAGATAAGAACCGATATAACAGCATTTGGGACATCCCCTTGCGTGCTCCGCCTTCATATTCAACAGCCAGCGACGAGTCCCAATATTAATAGGAGCAGTGGTGTTTGTCCATGAAGAATGATGATAACCATTCATTTTATCCAGAGGGGTTGAAAGTATAAGGCCGTGAGTTCTAAGATGGCAGGTAAGGCATATTCTGGCTCGAAATGTTCTTTCACAATGTGGGCAAAGAATGCTTGACGTTCCTAGGGGAGGATCTCCTGCAGTAGTTTTTTTTTTTTGTCCAGCCTTTTTTTTTTTTTTTTGCAGCTCTTGCAGTCCTGTTTGCTTCACAAGTGACTGCACCCTTATGTAATCATGTACGCCACGAATTACGATCTTTGACAGCAGTCTCCCAGGTGTCGTGATGAATTCCAAAAACTTTTAGTGAGATCTTCAGAGTGTCTTTAAAGCGTTTCCTTTGGCCGCCTTCAGAGCGTTTACCACATCGTAGCTCACCGTTAACAGTCTGATTATGTGTCCGGCTGCCCTTGCCTTGGAGTCCTTAGTGTCGGTAAGATCCTCTGGTCACTCCCATTCTCCCCAGGCTGCTAAAGTGTCTATCACAGCGTCTAAATACACAGTGGGAGTGGCCAGTGTGACAGTCGATTTATTTACCATTACAAAGGACCCTTTTACAAGCTTTCAGGCGTCTTGTAAGAGACAAACAGCCTTCTTTGGTCATGTGAAGAGAAGATAGGATGAATGGCCCCGGGAAGGTTAACCCGGTCAACAAGTGCCCGCAGAAGTCGGATGTGTCGGCCTAACGGCGCAAGAACGCAGCTCTGCTGTAAACAGGCACAACGCAGTCACGTCCGGAAAAAGAAAAAAAAAATCCGGATGAGCGCAGAAGAAGAAGAAGAAGAAGAAGAAGGATGAATGGGAAAGTGGCAGAGGCGTGCCAAGGGAAATTATGCTGGATGGATTCAGACTGTGGCATGGAGAAATATCATCAGCAGAGTTGATCTAGTACAACAATCTAAGTTGATCTAGTACAGAATCTGTGGAGAAACATGAACGCCTACGCCAGCTGGCATGGCACATGATGAAGATTACGATGATGACGCATATTGGATATATGGTGCTAGCTGGATATTTTTATAGATCAGTCGGTCCTCGATGGGTGACGTACACAATATTATTCCAGCCATAATTGCTCGTACTTCCCAGGAATTGAATGCTCGTACTTCCCAGGAATTCAATAGTACCAATTTAAGGTTATACTCCGTCGGGCAAGTATGCTAGCAACGCAGTTAACATGGCTGCCAGATTTCTTTATTAAATTTGAACAAAATTGGAATGTTAAAGAACACATTATGCAGCAGTAACACTGATGAAACTGTAAGAGTTAACCTCACCTAAGATCACCTATCTTTACAGAAGAATCTCCAGGGAAAAAAAAAACCAGAATCAGCAATGCCAATATTATATAGGCGGACAATTAGAGTATTGCTTTGCTGGTCCGGCATCTTCTGCAGCTCGTCTTGTTCCAGACGTATAGGTGTCAACTTTCCTCTGGAGTAAACTAGGCAGGCCGAGAGAGGGATGATACTGCATGGGCAACACGTGGTCTCTAAACGCAGCCCAGGCTTTGTGTTATGGAGACGTGTAACTACATTCTACAAACTATCATCTGTCAGGACGGCAAGGTGCCCGTCAGTCAATATTATTTCTTTCTGACACTGCTCAGTATCCTTCAACTATAATAGTAATACGACAACAGACTAGGGGACAAAGAGAGGAAGGGGGTAAAGGGGAAAAAAATAATCCAGAAATAAGGAAAAGGATGAAGATGATGAGGTATAGGAATAAAGGATGGCTCATGCATTAGTAACTCATTAATGTATCTTTTACTTCCAGATCTGTAACACATGTCAGAGGCCTATCACTGCTGACGCTCCCGGAACAACGCACGGAGGCATTCACTGGCACGCTTGCCCGCACTGTTTCAGGTAATTACCAATAGAGCATCCTTGTACACCTGAATTGGCGAAACTCGTGACCCTTGAGACCGGAATATAAAATAAAAATAAAACAAACAAGAAGCCACAAATATAGATGTCAAATTTATATAAACATATATTACAGCTCACACAGAAGCCAGTGATGCCATTTATTAAACTTATACAGGCATCATGTGCCATGCCGATAAGCGTGATCGGTCATGTTTCGCCATCCCACGCAATCACCAGAGTCGTGGATCAGCTCCGTGTTCTTTTCTCGACCATATCACATGGCAGGTATTTACTTATTTGCCTTCCCTTTGTTCTCTCCCCCCCCCCCCCCTTTGTTCTTTTCCTCTCAGTCTTGTCAATTGTCACCAAGTTCTCCAATTTATTTCTTCTCATAACGGGTCCACAAAATTGTGACTATCTACGTCTAATTTCTCTAATCAGTTTACGGTTTTTTGTTTGTTTCTTGTAGGATTTGGGCATTGGGTTTTCGGTATGTCCACGGTATTCTGTTATAGACATACATTATAACTACAAACAGGCCACGAATGGCAGATGGTAAACTTACATAGACATAAACTATACGATATAGTCTAAATCTCACAAAGAAGCCAGTGAATGTGAATAAAAACCCCAGCTTTGTGAAGTATAGTATAAAAGCTCTCATAGCAGATACTGCCATTTGTTGATTGAACTGTTAGACACTCTCAAATGCTAGGCCACCACATAAGAGGTTTTGTGGTGGGTTCCTTTCCCGGCAATCCGCAGAATATTCTAAAAGCTGTCTGGTAACTGATTTTGTGAGGCTGTGTCGGCCGCAGGGCCGTACTGGTCGGATATAAATAATCCTGCTCTACTGTGGGGAAACTACAACCGCTGTCTTAGCAGGCAAACGCACTAACATTATGAATTCACAGCTCGGCCATAGTATAGAATGAACGTTCGTTGTTTCTCTGGAGGATCTGAACAGATCTACGCTCATTAATTTTTCTATTGTCAAAACGTCCAGATCTTGTTTATCTGTCACGATATTGATCGGCGTTTCAAACTTTGAAATTTAAAACACTGCCTTGATGTGGTAAAGGCAATGATACCAATAGACCTAACAGGTTGTATTACCACATACTCAATGTTTTCGTTTGCAAGGGAAATCACACTTAAATAAAATGTATCCTGTAATCATATATTAGTTATTTCCCTTCGTCTGAATACGTTTAAAGGGATTGTGCCAGTACCAGTCATTCCTCGTTTTTTTCTACTGCCTCACATCCTTCAATGGAGCTACCGCCCTCAACCAACACACGGTCAAGACCTCCGTGAACTTGTTCATGATTTTCTGGATTTTGCAACTAAAGCTTTCAACATGTGGTCGCCTCTTAAACATACATGGTGGCCACAGTGCTACTATTCTTTGCTTCCAGTATTGGCCCTGGTAGAGAAAGAGGCATGCCTTTATTTGACTGACTGGCACCTGGCCGTCTTGACAGACGATAGTTTGTAACATGGAGTTATACCTCTCCATAACACAAAGCCTGGGCTGAATTTGGCGACCATGCGTTGCCCATATATCATTATCCCTATCTTAATCCTGTCTAGTTTAATCCAGAGGAAAGATAACACCAATATGTATGGAACAAGACAAGCTGCAGAAGCTGCTGGATCAGCAAAGCAATGCTCTAATTGTCCGCCTGTCTTAGCTTCCATCATAGACCATTTCCAAAAGCAGATGTCCTGGTGTCTGGATGCTAGCTACCTTCCAGGCACTCTAGTTGGATACACATCTAAAACACCACCGCAATCGACGGGTAGTACCAGCTGCGGTTTAGTTTGTATGTGTCTTCAGTCTGCACATTGTCGTCCCATTTTGTGCTAGATCATCACACAGAAATCACTTATGGTCACCTATGTTGGGTAATATTCAAGTAGATAAATCTACCCGGAAAGGTTGATCTAGTCAACAAATGCTAAAAAGAGTTTGGATGTATTGGTTGAAAGGCGCAATTATCACAGCTTTGCTGCAAACAAGCACAATGCGATTGCACCCAACACACACACACACACACACACACACACACACATACACACACACACACACGCACACACATACACACATTAGACAAATTAAGAAGAAGAAGAAGAAGAAGAAGAAGAAGAAGAAGAAGAAGAAGAAGAAGAAGAAGAAGAAGAAGAAGAAGAAGAAGAAGAAGAAGAAGAAGAAGAAGAAGAAGAAGAAGAAGAAGAAGAAGAAGAAGAAGAAGAAGAAGAAGAAGAAGAAGAAGAAGAAGAAGAAGAAGAAGAAGAAGAAGAAGAAGAAGAAGAAGAAGAAGAAGAAGAAGAAGAAGAAGAAGAAGAAGAAGAAGAAGAAGAAGAAGAAGAAGAAGAAGAAGAAGAAGAAGAAGAAGAAGAAGAAGCAGAAGAAGGAAGAGGAGGATCAGGAAGAGGGGGAGGAAGAGGGGGGAGGAGGAGGAGGAGGAGGAGGAGGAGGAGGAGGAGGAGGATACTGTACAATTAACAAATGAATAAATCATGTTATTTATGTTCCCCTTCTTTTGTTTTGAAATTTATTCTCTATACCTGCAATGTTGTCTCTTTCATAAACTTCACTGTATTTGTTTTCTATCCCTGAAGCTGTCACTCTTGCGGGCGGAACCTGCTCAACCAACACTTCATGCTCAGTGACAGCAAGCTGTACTGTGGTGTCAGCTGTCAGCACAGGTCTGGACCAGCCTGCTACACAGCTTCCATAGCAAGACAGTTTACTCAGTAACTGACATCACTGTCGCCCTCATCACTATCATCATCTGATCAGATTTGCTTCATCTTGTGTTTAAGTTTTGTTTTCTGAACTCTCTATGTATGGAAGGTCACATTTTTAGGTTCAGTTCCAAGTGTTTAATCGGAGGCTGGTTTTCTTAGAAGAAGAAAATACAACAATGTAATATACAAGTAAATGGGAATATTCTTAAACAAGTGAATCGGTACAGTTATCTCTGAACAATTATAATATCTGATGGGAGATGCCTTTACGAGATTATAACAAGAATCGCCATGGTGAAGGTAGCCTTTTCCTAGATGTAAAATGGAAAACATACTAACTAATAAAGTGATGTCATCTGCAACGAGAAAAAGAGTGATGGGGTGCTACACGGTCACGCTCAGAAGGTACTGGGTTTGATAGCAGCAATGGGCTGGGCATTTTTCCAAGCACCATTGGTATCTAATATCTCATGTGCCCCTGATCTCTTGGGTAGTGTGGTTGGATACATAGCCTTCTCTGATTAAGGCCAAAAAAATAAAAACACACACAAAAAAGAATTCCGTGCAAGTTGTATACGTTAAAAATCCCTCGACAGTTGGAAATGGCAAAGAGTAGGCCATATGGCATATGTCCTGGTAAAATTGTTAAAACAATGAACTCTACTTATGGGCAGATAGAACTTGTTACTTTGGAAAGAATATGTCCAGAAGAAGAGAGCGTTATACAAATGCTTGGTGAGTTAGGGGACGCCGAGCTTTGAGGCGGATAACTAACTGGTTGTGATGCACTCGCTTTGAAAGAGGAATATATAAGAAGGAGGATATTTAGCATTGTAGGATGTGGGTGAAAACTGGAAGGGTTTTTTGCCTGGTGTGCTCGCTTTAAACTCAGGGGTAGTACATACACGTGACACTACTTCTAGTGCACTGGATTGATTTTTGCATGTAGATTAGCTTTCCCTATTACCAGTGTCCCTGGCCATCAGATGAACACACTCTGACTTCTGGGGAACTTGTAATTTACGACAAAATGTCAATAAAGAGTCAATATTTTAGTGCAACTGACCCGTGCAGGGGTTGAACCCGCTACCTAGGCACTAGCACACAGGAAGCTTAAGAGCGGGTGTTCTTATCCATTGGGCCACAAATTAAGCCATTATCGTCTTTGGAGAACACTCATTGGGTCATAGATTAAACCATTGCCCTCTTTGGAAAACACTCACTTTCACGTTAATATCCTAGTTAGAGATCGGCGTGGCCGAATGGATAAGAACGTGTGATCTTAAACATCCGGTGTGCTGGTCTGGAGGTAAGGGGCTCAACCCCTACACCGGACAATTGGACTAAAATATTGACCTGTCGTCCTTGACTTGGGGACGTAAATTACAAGAACCTCTGAAGTCGGAGTGGGTTCGCCTGATGGCGAGGGACACTTTTAATGGAGAAAGCTAATCCAACGCAAAATTCAGTCCAGGACTATTTGAAGTAGTGTGTATGGACTATACTTGAGTTCAAAGCGAGCTAGCGCCATATACAATCTATCCTATTTGTGGTTGACTTTGTCGCAGGATTATTAATCTGAGCCAGGCGATCAACCCTAATATAACTTCTCTTCTGTGGTTGTACGGGGTAGGGATAATGGTAGAATGGAAGATCCATTCGGCCATGCTGGCCCCGTAATGGAAGGTTACATAAAAACAAAAACACCTTGACAGTTTGGACATTGTAAAGTGTGGGCATGTACGCCACTCCCATGGCAAGGTAACAAAATCACTGCTAGTTAACTGTTGTACAGCTGCGAAAATAAGAATCAACAATGAAAACTATAATTAGTCATCCTTGTGCACAGCTGCGGGCGATTTTGGAAGCAGGCGGCCTTTCGCTGGTCATTGGTATGAGTGCGGGTCGGTCAGAAAGCAATGGTAAACTACTGAACGTGTAAACCTTCCAAGAAATCACGAACAGTCAAAGAAATTATGGGGTCGACTGCGACGTTATGTAAATGATATGCGACTAACTTTTTTGTCAGAACATAATCACACTGGACAAACCAGATGTTGAGGTACTTTTAACAGATTCTGTGGCAAACAAAATGTAGGTTTGAACCAAACGAAACTTAATGACTGAAAATGGGAAGTAGGGTGTGTCACAATTATAACTGAAAGGTTGTTAATATTGGAACAGACATGTTGTATTATAATGTAATGACATTTCGGCGATATATAAGCCAGTGGCGGATACGGGACGTGGCTTCAGACGATTTATCATCCCATGTCACTTGATCAGTTAAAATACATCCAATGTCAATTATTACAGAAATCACAACTGCAGGAGATAATTTGCTATTTTGTTCATATAAATCCAACCATCATATTCACTTTAATGGCAGCCATGTGCATTCTGAAAAGTTATAGAAAAACTATAACTGTACCAAATACTGACCCGTTTTATTTACCAAGTGCTGACCAAATTTGTGCAAAATGCTGACCAATTTTTGTACATATGTAGTTTTTTAATATAGAAAACATTTCATCAACATTTTGATGTTTTTTGATTGTTTATGACTAAATTCTTAAAATAGTGATTTGCTTCACTAAACACTTATTTATTATTTCTTTATGTTAGAATAGTGTGGCTGTTTTTGCTTGTTTTTACGAAATGTACAACTTTTCAAGTTTTTGCTTTTTGAATACTTACGTCAGCTGAATATCTGTGTTGTGTGTTTACTGAAGTCTTCAGCAGTTCCAGATCTACACGTCAATTTGTCATCATGATTATAATCATTGTCATTATAACTGTCATCATTATCGCATCCTCTATCATCAGCATCACGGTGCCCTTATGTTCCCTTTGAAACATTGGACCACAACAGTTGTTTCCAAACAGTTTCTATTCTGAGTTTTTCTTTTTTCTTTTTCTAGTGGATTCATACGATTTCAATCTCCATGGCCTATTTTTGCATGGTTATTCTCCAGTTCTTCTTTAATCTTCCCATCTGTTTCTTCTTTGGTGAGTCCAAAGGCAAGGCACTGTCTATCTGTCATTTACTGCCTATATAGCACCTTGTGGTGTATGGCAGGGTGGGGGAGGGGGGGGGGTCTTGAGCCTATGGAATTAAGGCCGCCTGGCTAGTGCAATCGCCATGAAGTGTGCAGGTTAGGGTTTTCTTTTTGAACGCGACAGAAAAAAAAAACGATCCACACCTTACCGAAAATTCGAACCCGGGTTTCCCGAAGAAGAATCTCGTATTCTAGCCACTCGGTCAACCGCTCGTCTAATGGCGAATTACAGTTGACTAAACTGTCCTGTTTATTAGTATTATTTTTTTTTTTACCTAAGTGTGTGTCCTATCCATTCATACAGGCTGTATTTTTAATGACTCTGGGGTTTTTGAAAATACTGCCGTTCCAAATTTTGTATTTACCTTCTTGTTGCATGAACTCCACAGAGGGTGAATACAACACTTGGAACGACAATATTTTCAAGAAACCCCACAGTAATTAACAATACACCCTATTCACTCATACCTTTAAATCGCAGGTCCGCATGGTCGAATGGGTAAGGACGCGTGTTCTTAAACATTCGTTGTGCTGATGTCGAGGTAAGCAGTTCATCCCCTACACCGGACAGCTGGACTAAAATGTTGACCTGTTGTCCTTGACTTGGGGACATAAATTACAAGTACCTCTGAAGTCGGAGTGGGTTCGCCTGATGGCGAGGGACACTATTAATAGGGAAAGCTAATCCACCCGCAAAATTCAGTCCACCACTACTATAAATAGTGTGTATGTGGACTACGCTTGATTTCAAAGCGAGCGAGCGAAAAACAAAGAAACAATACCTGTGAATCCATGTGTATTGTTTATTGATTTGTCTTCTGTTCTCTTCTTTGTAATGGAGTCACAGACAGGGCATGTTTCGGTAATTGAAAACTGGCATGTTTCGAGTGGAGAGGCTTGCATTGCTTGACAAAGACACAGGTTATGATCATATCATGCATTTTCTGCCCAAGGAATGAAAGGTGTGCGGGGCCATGAACAGGTGGATAGATCGGCTGCTGCTGCTCCTCTGTGCTAAGAGGTGTTTTACGATAAGAGTGATGTAGTACAGGTTCTCTGAGACCAGGTGGAGAGTGCTACTAAACAGAGTATCCACATCTGGAGATATTGGTTCTTAAAGGAGTGAGTTGAGCACATCGTGGCTAAGAGGTTAAGGTGTAAACTTCAGAATTAGAAGATTCAGGGTTAAATCTCAGCAAAGGGTTTGGAACTGTAAGATACATAACTAGGTATGATACACTCCTCTCATAAGAGGAATGAAGAAGCAGAATATGCTGACTGTCACTTTGCTTCATTCAAGTGACGACTGAATCTAAATCCATGGTCAGAATGCGAGAACGGCAAGTTAAAAGAGGTGTGGCCAAACAAGAACACTATGCAGTAAGCCAGAGAAAATTAATAAACCAACACAGAACTGGTGTCGATAGCCGCTTCGCGCTGCGGGATTTACTGAGGAGGGTATCCGAGCACTTATGGACTGAATGGTTCCGTGAGTGCTGAGGCTGATCTGTTAACTAACTAACTAACTAGCTTCATTCATGACATGAAACTTATCTCGCTACTGACTGTATGTTATACTAGATGCCATTTAGGGTGAGTGCAATTTATTTACATAATTCATTTTTGGCTGTATATATATTGATAAATATAGAAGTTACCGTTGACGACTTAGTTGTTTAAAACTACTAGCCACCGTTTCGTGGTAATGTTTATTATTTTTATTGATTGCGAGCAAGGTTAGAGGTTTTTGTTTTGACCATAAATAAATCTAGACGTAAGCAATAGATTGTACGGTTTATTTCCTGGCACACATGGCTGCATCTTGTCATGTATGTACTGCAGAAATCACACAACATAAAGTAATTAGATAAATCCTTCACGCTGAAATATACAACACACATATTCACACAGTAATTTGAAATGTCAAAAAGATATGATAGTCAGTTTAAAATTACTGTGGTATACTAATCAACTTACTGTGTGATTATATGTGTTGTATATTTCAACTTGAGAGATTTATCTAATTAGCTTATGCTGTGTTGTGTTATGCTGTGGAACTACAAACTGAACTCAATCGCGTAAGTACTTGGTGTGATGAAGCTGGGGCAATGGTGAACACAACAAAGGCAACAGTGACTTGGTTCTCGTTGAATAATCATATTGTCAACACTCCAACACCAACTGTAAAGCTGTGTTCAGAGACGGTGGAAAGAACGCAGGCAATGCATTACCTGGGGATACGGTTTGGTCGAAGCCTTGCTTATAATGAGCACATAGACCAGGTGATAACAAAGGTCAAGCGGGGTTTGGCTGCGATGCGGGTGATGGCGGCAGCAAACTGTGAGCAGCACCATCTATGTCTTCTGTACGAGGGGCTGGTCATGTCTGTTTTTGAGTATGCAATGGCAAACCTGACTCTCAGCCGTAAGCAGATAGAAAGGATGGAAAGGATACAGAATGAAGTTATGCGCATTATTCTTGGATGTACAAGAGATACAGCATGCAGGGCGATGCGCTACCTTCTTGATTTTCCAACCATTGAAGAGAGAATACAAGTTTGCAGAGCACGCGCCTACCTCAGAGTTAACGCAAACACACAACATCCACTGCATAGTGAAATTATGAAGGTAAAGGGCAGCAGGTTAAAAAGAGGACGGTCGTGGATGGGTCAAGCCGAAGACATTCTTCAACAGGTGTGTTCACTTGAGGACTTAGAATCTGGCGAGGAGTGGGTACAAGTGCCAACATATTTCTGCACATCCTTTTCAGTTTGCATCCAACTAGATAGAAAATGCAGACAAGAAAATCCGGCTGCTGTGGAGGCTGAAGTACAAGCGTTGATTTTCGAGAATTCGCTAGACGGTGATGCGGTCATCTACACAGATGGGTCGGTCGTCCGACATGTGAGAAGCTCATGGGCCTTTACAGCTCGGGCCGGAGGGAGAATTGTGAAGGAGGACTCTGGTGCTTTCACTGAAACCACAAGTAGCCTGACCATGGAAGTCATGGCAGTAAGTAAAACAATAACATGGCTCGAGACACAGACATTCACTAGGGCATGTTTCCTTAGCGACTCAATGAACATGATCAAGAGGATAGAGGAGGGGTCGATCCGGAGAGAATGGTTGCTGCCTCTGGAACGGTCTCGGCTGGCAAAGATTAGTTTCATCTTCGTGCCAGGGCATGCGGGAGTACAAGGAAATGAGCGGGCTGACAAGCTCGCAGGTGAGGCTACTGTGGAGTGCGGACGCGCCATGGACCAGGCTGACATTCTGAATGCTCTACGAGAAGTAAGACTTTTGCGTGAACCAAGTGATGACTGTGAATCTACAACCATGGCCAGACTGCGAGAACAGCAAATTAAAAGAAGGGTGGCCAAACAAGAACACTACGCAGGAAGCCAAAGAAGATTGATAAACCAACACAGAACTGGCGTCGTTAGCCGCTACACGCTGCAGGATCTGCTTAGGAGGGGATCCGAGCACTTATGGACTGAATGGTTCGATGTGCAATGAGGATGATCTTTCCAGTAACTAACTAACTAACTAGCTTATGTTGTGTTATTTTTGCAGTATGTACTTGAAGGGATGCAGCGAAATATGCCAGGCAATAAATAATGCAATCCATTGTTCGTGTCTTCGTTATTCAAATCTAGACATATCTGACGTACTGTGAACGTTTTAAGAGGTCACTATAAACACGCTGACAAAGGATTGATCGACAGTGAGAAAGATTACAAATGTTTGATTTATCTACGAGGGTAAGTTAATAAGTAAGTCACAAATGACTGTAGAAAAAATAACTAAATGTGATAACAACTTGAAACCAGTTTATTTGTATACATACATTGTCCCTTTATTTCTCAACATAATTTCCAACAACATTGATGCACTTATCCCATCGTTTTACCAGTCCTCCCAAACCGGTTGCATCTGTGACTTACTTATTAACCCTTGTATGAACACACATGAAGCACTGTTTTATTGTGAAAACATTTCCAAGCATTTTAATGTGACTGTGAATAAAGTTGCAAGTGTTTGAATTTAACTGTGAATATGGTTTCAGATTTGAATTTGATACTGAACACGGTTCCAAATATTTGTATTGAATGTCATCGACATGGTTTCAAATATTTTATTTGAGAATCACCAATATGGTTCCAAATATTTGTATTGAATGTCATCGACATGGTTTCAAATATTTGATTTGAATATCACCAACATGGATCTAAATATTTGATTTGAATGTCATCAACATGGACCCACATATTTGATTTGAATGTAACCAACATGATTCAAATATTTGATTTGAATGCCATCAATATGGACCCAAATATTTGATTTGAATATAACCAACATGATCCAAATATTTGATTTGAATGCCATCAGCGTTGTTCCAAGTTTTTATTTATTTAATCCCGTTTTACATGTCCCTATATTGTTGGATTATACTGTGAACATAAAAGTGTATAAACTTTTTATTCTTATTTATTTATGTGAACACTATAATTAATCAAACTTTTTAGTATTTAAGCCACAAACGATATCTTGCGCGATTGATTGCCTGGCATATTTCGCTGAATCTCGTCAGATGCATACTGTAGAGTTTATATCACATGACATGAAGAAACAAATAATTAACTTCACAGTATTATTCATGTATTCACTTCATGTGATATCTAACTCTGCAGTATACAACTTATGAGATGCAGCGAAATATGCCAGGCAATAAATCGTGCACGATATTGTTTGTGGCTTCTTTGTTTGATTTGCCAGTTAAGATTACAGAACAATTTTTTTTTTTTAAATTAAGGATACTGAATATATTTTTTTAACTAATACGATTTAAGTGTTGGTGTGATATGGCTGAATGTTTTAACACTTGCTTAATTCAAACGGAGGAAGTGTTGAGGTGCAGACTATGTATACATTACGTTCCCAGGATGGCTAAATGACAGAAATGGCTGTGAAGGAAAGTCCAAAGAATTAGCCGGGCAGTATACACTTAAATGGCGGAACTTCCTGGACATTTGACAATCAAAAAGCTAACGTGTTGGCATCAAAGACGCCTATAGTTAGCCACTGTACATTGTACATTGACGACTCTCATATTGCTGTATCTGTTAGAAGATGATTTTTCCTTTATTTTGTGTTCATTTGTTTTGGTTTTGTTTATTTAAGTTTTTATTAAAACGCTGATGCTATAACTTTGAAAAAAAAAAAAATCACATATGAACGTGTATGTTTGACAGCCAGCGTAACTTCGGCATGGTGTGCTGTTCTTCATTGTCAACACTGATCATTATGTGTGCTATTGTCTTCACTGTTAATCACTTTGTTGTTAATTTCCTTGCATGAGGTATCAGATTAGTAATTTTTTTAAAAATTGTTTTTGAAAATAAAATTGGCTTGAAAAGTTTAGACGTTAAATATCATTGTATTCCTGAATGACTTTTTTTTTTTTTTTGGCGCTCGCTCACTTTGAACTCAAGTATAGTCCATACACACTGTTTCTAGTAGTGCTGGACTGAATGTTGCCTGTGGATTAGCTTTCCCTGTTACCAGTGTCCCTCGCCATTAGGCGAACCCACTTCGACTTCAGAGGTATGAATGAGCTTGTTTTACATTAATTTAATATTCGTTATTTTATTATTTTTTTTTCAATACTAACAGGTCAATGGGGAAGATAATAATAACGCAAGATCACACGTGTGTTAGTTTCGTTATCATCATTACCATCAAGTGCCTTGCCAGTAAGCATGGGTTTTCATGGTTTGTCATCTCGAACGATGGCCAGTCTTGGGATCTGTCACGAGGTTCAAACATTCACTCATGTCTTTGGCTGTTCTAAATGGACCAGCTGGGATGGGGGATAACACCACAACAGTGAGAGTCAAACGTCCTAAGAAACCCCCGGGAAGGTTAACCCGGTCAACAAATGCCCGCAGAAGTCGGATGTGTCGGCCTAACGGCGCAAGAACGCAGCTCTGCTGTAAACAGGCACAACGCAATCACATCCGAAAAAAAAAACTCCGGATGAACGCAGCAGAAGAAGAAGAAGAAGAAACGTCCTAAGAAACCCCCGGGAAAATTAACCCGGTCAACAAATGCCCGCAGAAGTCGGATGTGTCGGCCTAACGGCGCAAGAACGCAGCTCTGCTGTAAACAGGCACAACGCAATGACGTCCAAAAAAGAGTCTCCGGATGAACAGAAGAAGAAGAAGAAACATTCACTATGTGAGAAAAAAAAATACATATATTGCCATATTTACATAGTATTCTTTGCCTAAACTAATAAGTGCAATCGCAGACGACATGGTTGGCACAACAAACGAATAGACAATCACAAACTTCGGGACTTCCGGTTCCCATCATGGAGGATAGGCATTTGAACGGTTAAGACCTCTGAAGTGTTTATGTTTGTGGCTCCCGTTTGCATTCACATTTTCCTCACATTGGACTGGAAGTGCATGGTTCCGTCGCCCTGCTACTGAGTTGAGTGCGTGGCGCGACACTGTCTGACTGGCACCTTGCCGTCTTGACAGACGATAGTTTGTATAATGGAGTTATACCTCTCCATAACATAAAGCCTGGGCTGAATTTAGAGACCATGTGTTGCCCATGCAGCACTATCCCTCTCTCCGCCTGTCTAGTGTACTCCAGAGGAAAGGTAACACCAATACGTCTGGAACAAGACAAGCTGCAGAAGCTGCTGGATCAACAAAGCAATGCTTTAACTGTCCGCCTGTCGGAGCTTTGATCCTAGACCAGTTGCCAAACAACGCTTTAATTAACTTTTATTTTAGTTTTAATTAAGTAAATAAATATCCGGTTCTGTGGTGAAGGCTTGGCGCGGTATGTAATCCCAGATACCGCGTTCAAAACACAGCTGCAGGCAATTTGGCAACAGACTGCCTTGCGTTGGATGGGTGTCGGTGGTTCAGAAAGCAATGGCAAACTACTGAACGTAAACTTGCAAAGAGATCACAAACAGCAAAAACTGCTGGAGTTGACTGCGTCGTCCTGTAAAGGATTCGCAACTAACTTGTTTAGTAAATATCATTATTTGATACCCAGCTGTTCCATTTAGGAGATATATAAGAAATCGGAATCTCAGGAGAAATGCTCAAAGCAGCAGATGAGAACACCTTACAACGTTTGTTACAGCTGATCAATGAAATCTGGCAAAGCGAATCCCCACCACAACAGTGGATAGATGGTGTAATTTTCAAACTGCCTAAAAAGGGCGATATGTCTGATTGCAATAATTGGCGTGGTATCACTCTATTGTCAGTACCAGGAAAACTTTTTTGTAGCATGTTACTTGAGAGATTGAAAAAGGCGATAGATAAAAGGCTCAGAGAAGAACAAGCAGGCTTCAGACCAAAACGGTCATGCATAGACCACATTTTCACCCTCAGAATAATAATTGAAGACTCCGTAGAATTCCAGTCGAAATTAATCACCAACTTTGTCGACTTTCAAAAAGCCTTCGACAGTATCCACCGTCCTTCACTTTGGAATCTACTTAACATCTATGGTTTTCCTACCAAATATACCAACGTCATAAAATCTTTCTACAAAGAAACACGTTGCTGCGTAAGAACAGAAACAGGCAACTCTGACTGGTTCTCAGTCGAAACAGGAGTGAAACAGGGTTGTGTCTTATCACCGATGCTTTTTGGAATAGCTATCGACTGGGTCATGCGCAAATGCACAAACAACACAAATATGGGTATCCATTGGGTTGACAAAATTCTAGAAGACCTGGACTTTGCCGACGACATAGTGCTTTTGAGTTCAACACACCCGGATGCCCAAGAGAAAATAAACCACCTCCAAAATGTTTCAGGGCAAATTGGTCTCCAAATTAACACCACAAAAACAAAGACTATTGATCTTACCAACAGTTCAGATGACACCAAATTGAACAGCTACGTTCTTGAAAAAGTCAACAGTTTTACATACCTAGGAAGCAAAATGACATCTACAGGGGACTCAACACCAGAAATATCATCTAGAATCGCACTGGCATCTAGTGCCTTCAATAAACTGTCAAACATCTGGAAGTCAAAGACACTCAGCAAACACACAAAACTTAAAATCTTCAACTCCTGTGTGATTCCAGTGTTAACGTATGGATGTGAAAGTTGGAAATCAACGGTAGCTTTAGATAAAAAATTAGACAATTTTGAGAACAAATGTCTTAGAAGACTTCTAAACATCCACTGGACAGACTTCAGAACCAATTCGCAAATAAGACAAGAGACTAAGCAAGATACAGTATCCAATTTCATAAGAAGACGCCGTTGGAACTACATCGGCCATGTACTCAGAATGGACAAGTCAAGACTCCCCTATCAAGCCCTCATATGGTCACCAGTAGGGAAAAGAAAACGGGGAAGACCAAGAGAGACCCTGCGTAGAACCATCATTAGAGAAGGCTCATTCAATGGCCAAGTAAATATCCAAGATCTACAACAGGTAGCAGCGAACCGCCAAGCATGGAGAGACAGGACTACTGCCCTATGCGCCGCCTTAGGCTCAAGAGGAAAGACTAACTAACTAACTAACTATATATTATTACGGAATGGCACGTGATGATGATGATGTAGAGTCAAGTGGGAATCAGGGATTTAGAACATCCAGGTCAACGGAAAGATGGTACAGTAATGATAATGAACAGGAATTGATGCATTAGTGGGAACAATTAGGATTATAATTAAACTGTAAGAAAACAGATTTTGGTCATCTCTAAGAAGAAAAAAAATACTTCTTCTATTTCTGCTGCGTGTATCCGGAGTGGGTTTTTTTTCCAGACGTAACTGCCTTGTGTCTCGTTATGCACCTTTGGGCCAAAACCCTTAGGCCAACACATCCGAATTTTGCGTGTTGTATAGAATCTATACTGTTGTATGCATATAAAACATGAATAATAAGCAGACAAGATGAGCAACATCTTTTTCTTTTCCTTTTAATTCACTTGACATTTATTGTCTATACCTGCAATGTTGTCTGTTGTATCAATTTCATTGTCTTCTTTAGTTCACTCAGTGGTCCATAAAGTTTATCTGTCACTGTCATTTCTCTAGACCAGAATGTTTGCTCAGACATGTCGTATTCAGGGCAGTCTTGGGGTATTTTATTTTAGTAGTGCTGGACTGAATTTTTCGTGTGGATTAGCTTTCCCTATTAACAGTGTCCCTCGCCATCAGGTGAACCCACTCCAACCTCAGAGATACTTGTAATTTACGTTCCCAAGTCAAGAACGATAGGTCAACATTTTAGTCCAGCTGTCTGGTTGTAGGGTTTGAAACCCTTACCTGGGCATCGGCACACCGGATGTTTAAGAACACATGTTCTTATCCATTCTTGGAGTATGTTACATGCTATGCTGTCTGAGGCCAGTCCACATGCGCACATGACTGATTTACCAAGAGCAACATCTAACGACGGTAGAAATATTGTGTGTGTGAGTGCGTGCGTCTGTAAGGTGTGGAATGCGCCTGGCCCTGCAGCCAGCAGGGTTAGGATCGGCTAGCCTCTCCCAGGAGGGGTGAAGAGCGAAAATTAGTAGCCTGCCGATGACCCGCAGACTACACAAGTCAACCCCCACCTCCACGTGGTGCAGACCGGGCAACCATGACCGCGAGGTCATGGGCTAACGGGGCTATGGCTCGCCATAGGGGATGGACTCCCTGTGGTCAGATTAGTGTCCTAAACCTGCGACTGGCCTAGCAAGCCGGCAGGGGATCTTCATACTGCTCGTAGAAAAACTAAGAAGTACAAGACCACATGAATAGTCTAAACGAAATGTGTAGGGAACATAACATGAAAATTAGCACAAGCAAAACAGAGGTAATGACTATAACTAAAGAAGAACAAACAGCAACAATTCACCTAAACGAACATCCCTTGAAACAAGTAAAGAGCTTCAAGTACCTAGGAAGTATAATATCATCAAATGGCAGATCAGAAGACGAGATCGAAAATAGGTGCAATAAGGCAAATCAACTCATTGGACAAATGGCACCAATACTAAAGAACAAACATGTATCAATAACTACTAAGAAAGCACTTTACAACACAATCTTCCTACCAACTCTGTGCTACCAATGCCAAACCTGGACAATGACAGAAAAAGAGAAAAGAAAAATCACAACAACAGAAATGAGGTTCCTGAGAAGAATACTCAACGTATCAAGAAGAGATAAGATCAGAAATGAAGAAATCAGGACTAAAGTGGGGGTTAAAGCTGCTCTAGATTTTATTAGAAAGCAGCAAGTCAAATGGTTTGGCCATGCAAGTAGGCTACCAGTCAACAGCATGCCACAACAGGCAATGACGTACAGACCAGATGGAAACAGAGGAAGAGGCCGACCACGTAAACGCTGGACGGAGGGAATAACAGAATCCATGGGAATGTCGATATACGAAGCCCATAACCGGGCACTCTCACGAAGTTTATACTTCACCTCGACACCGCAAGGTATAAGAGGAACATGATGAGATGATGAGATGAGATGAGTGCGTGCGTGCGTGCGTGCGCGCGCGCGCGCGCGTGTGTGTGTGTGTGTGTGTGTGTGTTAAAATGCAACAAATTCGTGGACAGACAGGGAATAAAATGAGATAGTTCTTCAAGACAGACGACAACCGTAAATTAATTAGAGAAATTTTAAGTGGTTATTCAAGTTTTGTTGGTTACTTACGATTAGAAATAAATCGAACACTTAACAGATTCTTCTTCTTCTGCGTTCATCCGGAGTTTTTTTTTTTTTCAGACGTGATTGCGTTGTGCCTGTTTACAGCAGAGCTGTGTTCTTGCGCCGTTAGGCCGACACATCCGACTTCTGCGGGCATTTGTTGGCCGGGTTAACCTTCCGGGACTTAACAGATTCAGTACGAAACAAAAAGTAGGTTCGGGTCAAACAAAAATGGATGGTGGAAAATAGGATGAACTGAAAGTTCTTCATATGGTGGCAGACATGTTGTATTATATATCAAATTAAAGCAGGTTGCTTAGGGGAAAATATTGTGTTGATATTTTAATTGAGACAACAATTCGCAATGACAACATTTCGGCGATACATAACCCCATGGCTGATACGGGAAGTCCCTTAAGACGATTAATCATCCATTGACAATTAATCAGTTAATGACAATTGACACCATCGAAAGGTGTAGAGCAAGGGAAGTAACTGACTGGCACCTTGTCGCCATGACAGACGATAGTTTGAAAAATAGAGTTACACCTCTTCATAACACAAAGCCTGGACTGAATTTAGAGACAATGTGTTGCCCATGCTGCATGATCTCTCTCTCTCTCTCTCTCTCTCTCTCTCTCTCTCTCTCTCTCTCTCTCTCTCTCTCTCTCGCTCTCTCCCCCCCCTCTCCCTCTCGGCCTGAATAGTTTACTCCAGAGGAAGGGTAACACCAATACGTCTGGAATCAGACAAGATATAGAAGTTGCCAGATCAGCAAAGCAATGTTCAAACTGTCTGCCTGTCGGAGCATCGATTCTAGACCAGTTGCCAACTTACGCTTAGGGTCTGGTCTACCTTGCCATGTCATTTTAAGTTGCATTTTCCCGCACTAGGATAAGACCTGTACCCTCCCAATTGCGCTCCTCCGCCCGAAGCCATTGGCAAAATGTGGGGTGTCGTGTTTGGTGAGCGCCGCCCAACATTGGGCGCTAACAGAAAGAGGGTAGTACCGTCTACTGTAGCTCAGTCATACCTGAATTGAGTTAAGTTTAGCTAAGAACTGACATCACTTCACTCAGGACATTCCCATACATGCTCTGTCCCTTCGTTCAACAGCCAGCGAAGAGTCAGACTACTAATCGTTCTTACCGCTATTTGATTGAAAGTTCTCCTTGTCCTCCCTCTCAGTTTTGAGATTCTATTAGAACCCCTGCCAATCCCCCGCAATCTCATCATTTCCACATACGGGTTCTCAATCTGTTCCTCCATTTTCTCCACCTCCCACAGGCGCAAGACCTTGTCCATAGGTAATCTACCACCAAGAGGCGCATTCCCTGCCATTCTATCAGCCTGTTCATTCCCCCATGACCAGGGCAAACAATCCAAACAATTCTCACAATCTGTGACCCCTGAAACGAATTGAGCCATTCCACACGAAACACTCCTTTCTCCACTTTACTAAGCATACTCCTTGAGTGCGTGATGAATACAATGTGTGTTGCAGTGGCCTTCTCTAACCAACGGAATGCCGCCGTGACTGCTTGCTTCTAAGACCTGACATACAACGGAAGTAAACAAATACAGTAAAATACCTTTCTTACGCACTTTAAGAGACAACGGGCATTTGGTGCTAGCCCAGCATTTTACAGACGAATTGACACTCGATGGGTCAGGGGTCAATATCACAATGGCCCCCTTTACTTTCCAAGACATTTTCTGGAACCCATTTTTGGTTAGATTGACCCGGAAACACATGTAAATTTTAAAAAATCCGCTTTGTTGTGAATACGAGAAGGATGGAGGCAAAGAGATATATACGCAGATGGGGAGGCGTAATCGGAACAAGAACGCATATATGATCCAAGACTGATGACGGTGTGAAATAAAGATCCACCACCAAGATTCACCAAGATCAAGCTATCAAGCCGTCCACGACACAAGATACCAGAGAAGACCAAGAAGATACAAAGACAGACCAAGACGGGGAAATAGATGGGATCTTAGGAGGGACGACAACTGGTAAAACACTCCCTGAAAACCAAAAAAAAACAAAAACACACACACACACACACACACACACACACACACACACCATGAGACGGGATGGGAACACAACTGCAAGGGGCCTTACAAGTGGGTGACTCTGACCAGACATGTAATACGACACCAAAGTTGAAACTCAGTGACAGAAAACACTGACGCCAGGAGGCGAAATCGCAGCCCTATCTAAGAAAACGGAGGTAGATACGTCATAAGGACCCCAATTATAACCGACCGAAACACGGCGGTTGAACGGGGCCGAACAATCTGTTCTCAAAATTGGATAGGATAGGATGGTTTGAGAGGACGGCCCATAACAGTCCATGCTTAACGGCATGGCACGTGATGATGACAATGTAGAATCAAGTGGTAGTCAGAGATTTACAGCATCCAGATCAACAGAAAGATGATGTATGTTATGAACTCCGCCGATGTGAATACGTGGCAATGTTTAAAGTCCACACAGGGCACAACAGGTTGAAATACCATTATTCAATAAGCTGCGCATATGAGATAGTGATGAATGCAGCTGTTAAAGTTAATTAGTTGCATATCCTTTACAGGACGTTTACAGTCAACACCAGCATTTTGGCTGTTCTTGACGTCTTGTCAAGTTTTATGTTCAGTAGTTTGCCATTGATTTCTGAAGGACCGGCACCCATACCATTTCGCAAAAAATCCCAGCGCAACGCGGTCTGCTACCAAATCGCGCGCAGTTGTGTTTCGAACGCGGGTATTCGGGTTCACGAACCGCGTTCGTAACAACTTCGCCACGGAGGGCGGCGAATGCAACTGTGGAAGTGGTAACGTGAGAGCTAAGCATTTACTGAAACCGTGTCAAACATATGCAGAACAGAGAACATTAGTTTGGCTTACACCCGCTTCATTTGCGGACAAACTCTTTAGAGATGTCAGTTAGCTTGGATTGACTGCGCTTTCTTTAAACAAAATTCCGGCTGAAGTCTGAAGATGTCATCATCATCCAGTGCCTTGCCGACTGGCGATCATGTCTCTCCACAAATTGCGATCTCCGACAGCATGTATCAATTCGTGTGTTGACTCTCCACCGTGCATGACACAAGATTGTCAAGAATTTTCTCACGCTGTCTTATGCTGTCTCTCTTACCATAAATCTATTCGGTTATCACAACATGTTCCAGTTTTTGTCTTCTAACATAATGTGGCCAAAAATGTATGACTGCTTCTTTCTGTTTTTGATAAGTTATCTTTGCGACTTAGCTTTCTCAAAATGTCCAGATTGCTCATTTTGGTTGTCCAATTAATTTTCAGCATTCTTCTATAAAACCACATCTCCAAGCTCCCAGGGATTTTTTCGCCTGTTCACTAATTGTCCAGGGTTCGCTGCCGTGTGTTAAAATTTGTTCTATGTAACATGCAAGAATTATGTTTCTAACTTTCAAGAAGACCACATGTGAATGTGGAAGGCAAGGGGAAACCACATTATTTTCCCAAGACTTCATGGCAAACCATATTTCAGAGTTAGTGAACGACGGTATTGGCTGTCTTAGGACATCCTCGTCCGGTAGGGACAGTCATGAGCCACAGGTGACACCAGACCGTCATCCAGTTACTGATAAATTAAGAAGAAATTAAAAGCAACAAAGATATGGTTCCTGAGACAAATGTTGCGAATTCCTTGGACTGCCAGAGTAACTAACAACGACTGCCTGAAACAGGCTAATGAAACTAGAACATTATAAGCAACAATAAGAAAGAGACAAACATCTTTCTTTGGTCATATGATGAGAAGAGAGGCATTAGAGAACATCGTGACAACTGGAAAGATCGAGGGGAAGAGAGGCAGACCAAGAGAAATGATGCTGGATGGCATGGAGGAATAACATCAGCAGAGTTGATTCAGAACACTAAAAACCGAGATCTGTGGAGAGCCATGAACCCCACGCCAGCTGGCAGGGCACTTGATGATGGTGATAAACTTTCAAGGACAATGACTTATTGCACAAAATGTCCTTCATTTGACAGAATGCAGTTTTTGCTTGTCCTGTTCTGTTCTTGATCTCTGTGATGCACCTTCCATCTGATGTTATCCATGTGCCAAGATATCCGATGTCTGCAACTATACTACTGAAGATACACGACGAAGAAAACGATAATCTTTGACCTTTGCATTCCCATCAACTGTAACTATTTTAATGTCCAGCGCCGCTTTAACGCCATGCTTAATTCCCCAAGCATTTTTCGTTATCCATATAAATTACATGCGGAACTTTGATAACTATAGTTTATTGGTGCGTATCAACCTATTAAGATCTTTTATTCTGTTTTCTTTATATTTAGCCATCAGTTGTGGTTTGATGTTCCCTTCCCGCTAAATTGTTTGCTTCCGGCAATGAGACCGAGACGGATTCAAGGACAGTGTGAAATATTCGGAGAATTTGCAATTCGGCACGCTTCCCTCGCCACCACCCTACATCTTTGTATTGTGTCAATGCGGGTTGTGGAAAGGGGAATGTCGGCGGTAGGGTAATAATCGGGGTTCGTGGAGGGGGAAAGAGGTGGACAAGGGTGGGGAGACCACTAGAAGGATTTATGAAAGTGATTTATGTTGATCTTCCTCGCCTTGTGTATGTGTAGTACCCTAGTACCACCTGCTGTGCTAGCCACGCCCTTGTGTGTATGAGTTGTGTAGTATCACCTTCTATCCCAGTGGTTCTCAACCAGTGGGGAATCCCCCCCCCCGGGTGTGCGGGGAGGGAATTTTAGAGTTTCCATGGGGGGGGGGGGGGGAGAAGCTAATTAAGATTATTTCAAGATAGCGTTAATACAAAAACCGATTACTTGATATTGTTTTTCCTTCCATACTTTACGGTTCTGTACTTCTCGCCCTTCTGAAATTCGTTTTAAAACGTAAGTAGACCTGCAAATCACGTTTTATGTAGACGTTTAGACTTGTTCTAGTATGTGTTATTAAATTTTTCTTCCATACTTACGTATACTGTGTAGGGGTAGGGGTGAATTTATAGGCAGGAAATACTAAAGAGGAGGGGGGGGGGTGACATTCTGAACATATGGTGAAGGTGTGCTTGGGCCAAAAAAGGTTGAGAACCACTGTTCTATCCTAACCAGGCGTTATATTAGCCCAGTCGTTACAGTTATGATTAACTATTATAGCCTTTGCTTTGAACCGCCCTGTCCCATTTTACTTCTTTAACACTGTTTATCCTCGATAACACACTTCATATAAGAAATGAAGTGTAGTAGGGAAAGACGAAAATGCAAGCAAAACATGTTTGTTGAGATTCCAAAAGATGTATGTTGAGATTCCAAAAGATGTATGTTGAGGCCAGATTAGATGTGCCCACTTGCCAATTGAATTCGGTATTCCCCAGATAGTTGTTCCTAATTAATTTTAATTTAGTTGCATGTCCTTCACAGGACGTAGCAGTCAACCCCAGAATTTTGGCTGTTCGTGATTCCTGGACATGTTTTACGTTTAGTAGTTTGAGTTGTTCCTAACCTCTTTCTATTCTAGACACCTGTTCTTAATCCAGTTTTATTCTAGACATGTATTATCTAATCTCATTCTATTTATTCTATACAGTTATTGTCTAATCTCTTTCTATTCTATACATTTATTACCTCCTTCTACTCTAGGTAGTTGTTACTTAATCTCCTTCTATTCGAGACATGTGTTAATTAATCTCCTTGTATTCTAGACAGTTGTCACATAATCTCCTTCTATCCTAGACAGTTATTATCTGATCTCCTTCTATCCTAGACAGTTATTATCTCATCTCCTTCTATCCTAGACAGTTATTATCTCATCTCCTTCTGTTCTAGACAGTTATTATCTCATCTCATTCTATCCTAGACAGTTATTATCTCATCTCCTTGTATTCTAGACAGCTGTCACATAATCTCCTTCTATCCTAGACAGTTATTATCTCATCTCCTTCTATTCTAGACAGTTATTATCTCATCTCTTTCTACACTACACTGTTGTTACTTACCCTCTCCCTATTCTAGTTAGTTAGTTAGTCGACAGATCATCCTCATTGCACATCGAACCATTCAGTCCATAAGTGCTCGGATCCCCTCCTCAGCAAATCCCGCAACGTGTAGCGGCTAACGACGCCAGTTCTGTGTTGGTTTATAAATCTTCTTTGGCTTCCTGCGTAGTGTTCTTGTTTGGCCACCCCTCTTTTAATTTGCTGCTCTCGCAGTCTGGCCATTGTTGTAGATTCACAGTCATCACTTGGTTCTCGCAAAAGTCTTACTTCTCGTAGAGCATTCAGAATGTCGGCCTGGTCCATGGCGCTTCCGCCCTCCACAGTAGCCTCACCTGCGAGCTTGTCAGCCCGCTCATTTCCTTGTACTCCCGCATGCCCTGGCACGAAGATGAAACTAATCTTTGCCAGTCGAGACCGCTGCAGAGGCAGCAACCATTCTCTTCGGATCGACCCCTCCTCTATCCTCTTGATCATGTTCATTGAGTCGCTAAGGAAACATGCCCTAGTGAATGTCTGTGTCTCGAGCCATGTTATTGCTTTACTTACTGCCATGACTTCCATGGTCAGGCTACTTGTGGTTTCAGTGAAAGCACCAGAGTCCTCCTTCACAATTCTCCCTCCGGCCCGAGCTGTAAAGGCCCATGAGCTTCTCACATGTCGGACGACCGACCCATCTGTGTAGATGACCGCGTCACTGTCTAGCGAATTCTCGAAAATCAAGGCTTGTACTTCAGCCTCAACAGCAGCCGGATTTTCTTGTCTGCATTTTCTATCTAGTTGGATGCAAACTGAAAAGGATGTGCAGAAGTCTGTTGGCACTTGCACCCACTCCTCGCCAGGTTCTAAGTCCTCAAGTGAACACACCTGTTGAAGAATGTCTTCGGCTTGACCCATCCACGACCGTCCTCTTTTTAACCTGCTGCCCTTCACCTTCCTAATTTCACTACGCAGTGGATGTTGTGTGTTTGCGTTAATTCTGAGGTAGGCGCGTGCCCTGCAAACTTGTATTCTCTCTTCAATGGTTGGAAAATCTTACATGCCACCGTATCATCCCATACAGCAGCATTTATCTTGTTCGGCATCTGCCTCTTTTCCCCGTCGATCTTTCCAGTTGTCACAATGTTTTCCAATGCCTCTCTTCTCATCACATGACCAAAGAAAACTGTCTGCCTCTTTTCCCGTTGGTCTTTCCAGTTGTCACAATGTTTTCCAATGCCTCTCTTCTCATCACATGACCAAAGAAAACTGTTTGCCTCTTTCTTATTATTGTATATAATGTTCTAGTTTCATTAGCCTCTTTCAGGCAATCGTTGTTAGTTACTTTGGCAGTCCAAGGATTTCGCAACATTCGTCTCGGGAACCACAACTCTCTTGCTTCTAAGTTCTTCCTAATTTGTTAATTTACATTCCAAAATGTGTAATGTGCCCTAATTTCAAAATTAGAAAGCGTACCCACAAAAAAGTGTCTATTTTTTAGGGTTTAGTGAAACGCAGTTTCAGTTTCCCGACAAACCGAGTCAAGGGTTCGAAATCAGATGCGAGCGATTTGGAAGCAGACCGTTTTGCGTTAATTTCGATAATGTAAAACGTCGCTAGTTCTGCAAGCAATGGCAAATTAAATAACTCAAAAAGCTGCATGGCCTTTGCAGGACA
The DNA here is from genome assembly GCA_963921405.1 of Cepaea hortensis. Lineage (NCBI taxonomy): Eukaryota > Metazoa > Mollusca > Gastropoda > Stylommatophora > Helicidae > Cepaea > Cepaea hortensis. The sequence goes on from OY992887.1 coordinate 86,811,313, forward strand.
CACGATTCAATCCCGTTTTTTTTTCGTTCGCTGTCTTTGAACTCAAGCGTAGTCCACACACGTGCTACTGCTTCTAGTGCACTGGACTGATTTTTGCGTGTGGATTGCTCCTTTTTACCAGTGACCCTCGCCATCAGGCGAACCCACTCCGACTTCAGAGGTACTTGTAATCTATGTCTCCAAGTCAAGGACGAGAAGTCAACATTTTATTCCAACTAACCGGCGTAGGGGGTTGAACACACAACCTCGGCGCACCGGATGTTTAAGAACGAGTGCTCTTACCAATTTGACTATGCTAACCTCCAATCCCATTACACTTTTCTAGGCAATTGTACGTGTAGTAGTTTGCCAGTGCTTTCTCAACGACAGGTCACCGTTTAAGTTCAACTGAACGGTGTGTGGAATGAACCCAGTACCCGCTTCTTCTACTTCTGTTTCCTCCTCTTCTTCATCTTCTACTTCCTCTTTTCTTTTACTTCTTCTACATTCTCTTCTTCTTCCTCCTTCTCCCCACCTCTTCTTCTGCTTCGTCGAATATTTGTTTCGGAAGTAAATGCGTTGTTTCAGTTTACAGCCGAGCTGCGGCATGGCCGATTTTGGTATACACATATTTGGTTCATCGTGGGTGCTACAGAGTTCGTTCACTGTGTCTAAAATTCTCTTTGTGTGGTCTATAGAAGACTGCAACATTTATGGAGATATTCGTGTGCAATAAGTCATATGAAAATCATATGTCCTCTACAAGGAAACTATTCTTGTTTATTTCTTAACTATAATTTGTTATATTTCATCTATTACGTTGTGAAAATACACGTAGTTACCTGACACGCCATTTTGGCGCGCTATTGTCAATTTTCAAACCCCCGCCATTATTTAAGAAAGGTCAGCTGCGAAGAAGGCTCCTTCGAGCACGCAGTCACACTCCTGGACGCTCTATCAGCGTCCGGCGATAACTACGGGCAAGGTCGCCGTGCCCTAATGCTGCTAGTCTGGTCATTTCAAAAATTCCAAGTATGGTTACCCGTTGTGGTTATATTTCCTAGTTTCCTCCCGCCGCTTAACAGTAAAAATTGCGCCTAGGGCCTTGACGATCACGGACTTTGATAACCCATTCTTTATCAACTCTATGGACACTAAGTGAACTAAAACAAAGTATTCATACAAGAGACAATATTGCAGTTATACACACATTTCAAGCGAACGAAAGAAGAACTCTTTCTTTGTTTTATTTGCTTTTCATAGTCTCCAGTTGTCAGTATGAATTCTATACTATTACCATAATTCGGAATGTTATGAGGAGAAATAAATTTGAAACCTTCTTGACGCCTGACATACTCTACAGGGGAAAAGCAAGGAAAAAGCAAATATATAAATATCTGGATAACGAAGACACAAACAATAGATTTCACGATGTATTGCCTGGCATATATCGCTGAATAACGTCATGTACATACTGCAGGAATCACACACCATAAACTAAGGCAATAAGAAAAATCCTTCAAGCTGAAATATACAACACATGTATCCACATATTAATTTGAAGTGTCTACCGTGGTATTTATAAACTGGCAATCATGTCTTTTTGTTTGCATAATGTTGGCTTTTGTAAATGAATGGCAGTTGCCTCTGCCAGTTTTAACCATTGGCCAAATGGTTTACTTGGGGCATGAAAATAGACCTGGTCTTAGACTCTTAATGATTGTGTGAGATGACGACTCTGGTGATTATGTTAGAGGGCGACTCTGGTGATCGTGTGGGGTGGCGACTCTGTTGATCGTTTGAGATGGCGACTCTCGTGTTCGTGTGAGATGGCGACTCTGGTGATCGTGTAAGATGATGACTCTGGTTATCATGTGAGATGTCGTCTCCGGTGATCGTTTGAAACAGCAACTCTGGTGATCGTGAGATGGCAATCCATGATCGTCCACACTTATCAATAAGAAAGATGATGATAAGTAACTCTTATTATACCGTGTATTACTTGATCCCCACCAAGCTACCAAAATAACAGATTCCCAACTCTATCAACACCAGACTGAAATATTCTAATTGTTCTGTAGTTACAATGTCTGCAACCAGTAGATTCCCTATTTTCTATACGACGGATTGCTTTGTTATCATCATGTAGTCTGGTCTTTAGGAGAACGTTGCTTCCAAGACGGCCCGCTGACTTTCCTCGTCCCCTGCAGCTTCAGTCTCAAGGTGTCAGCGGTGCCCCGTATTCATGTTCATGCTGGTCGACCCCTGTCATTCTTCCATGAACTATGTCTCTCATCACTGTTCTCTTATGACAATCATGGCAGGGGGACTATCAGTACACACCAGTAAACTCTAGTGATTATAACGAACTCACAGAGCATGCTAAGAAGCGTAAAGACAGGCTTGCTGTGTGCAGAGAGGCATGCTTCAATTAAAAATCAAAGATAGGTAGCATCTATTGGATATTTTCCCTATGGAATGCTGGCGTGCTGAGAAACGAGCAGGCGGGTAAATTGGCTGGGTCTGGGCCGCTGGGTGGGGTATTAGTGCCAGATAAGACAGATGTACCGGCTCTGTGGCTAAGGGCTTGCGAACGCGGTATGTTTCTTCTTCTTCTTTCGTTCGCTTGAAATATGTCTATATCTGCAATGTCGTCTCTTGCATGAATTGAACTGTTTTTTTCAGTTCACACAGTGGTCCATAGAGTTTATCTTCCACCGTCGTCTCTCTAGGCCAGAAGGTTTGCCTAGATATGTTATATTTTGGGCAGTCTTGGAGTATGTGCTCTGCTGTCTGCGACGCCAATCCACATGTGCACATGGCTGTTTCACCAATCTTGAATTTTGTATACATGTGGTTGCGTAATCTATTGTGTCCTGTTCTGAGGCGCAGAATAATGACTTGTTCTGGTCTGTCCATAATGTGGTAGTCATCTTGAGCAGGTTTTGGTGGCTTTCTGACTGATTTGATCATTCTTTTCTTTTGGTGGTATGTAACGGGCACATCAGGCTGTTCCTCTTTGGCTCCTTCCTTAGCCAATTGATCAGCTCTGTCGTTTCCGGGTACTCCACAGTGGGATGGTATCCACTGTATGGTGACTTTATGCTGACTGCTAAGTTCAGAAAGTAGTGTCCTTAGTACTGGCAATTTCCCAGAGAGGAGCGCCTCGAGTACTGATTTTGCATCTGTTAGTAGCACCACAGGTTGTGTACCATTGCTGTTATTTAGTAATTTCTCTGTTGCTATCTTGATTGCCTCAATTTCGGCATCATAGTTATGGCAGTACTTTCCTGTCGGTACTCTGGCTGTGTCCCTAGTATTATTTGGGTATTCTATGTACACTCCCTCTCCTCCATTTCGAACAGCATTTTGTGCTGACCCATCTGTGTAGACTCGGATCCAGAGGTCCTGTGGGTATTCTTCATCAAGGAAGCTGAGAGTGGCTGTTCTGCGCTGCACACTGTTCTGTTCTTCCTTGTCAAATATTCCTCTCACTTTTGTCTGGATTTGTAATGATAGTCTATGCTCATCTTTCCATGGAGTTCGCTCTGGAATAGTTGTTAGGGGGATACAAACTGTGGGCAGATCAGTGGTTTCTCTGCAGAGTCGTTTGGCCTGGTGGATAAAACTACTTCTTTTCAACCGCCCCATAGCTAGGTTTTCAAATCTGTTCTTCATAGGGTGGCCTGGCAAGCTGAGGAACTTTTCTGCTTGTATTAGCGTTTTCGTATCTCTGCGCTCACTCAGTGCCTGTGTCCTCCCCATCTTCTCCATTTCCACTATAGGGGTTGATCTCATCCCTCCTGTGGTGACTCTAAGTGCTTGATTTTGCACCTTGTCCAGCTCTTGTAGTGTGGTATTTGATGCTGAACACCACGCAGTTGACCCATATTCCAGGTGTGGTCGTATGCTCTGTTGGTAAACTTTGCTAAGTATTTTCGTACTGGCTCCCCATGTGGTTCCACTTAGCTTTCTCAGGATGGCTATTTTCCTTCTGGCTTTTGCTACTGCTTTGTTGATGTGCTTTCTCCATGTCAGCTTGCCATCAAATGTTACTCCAAGGTATGTTGGTTCTTTATCTTCTCTTAGGGGTGTTCCATTTATCTGGATGATCCCTGCCTTTTGTTTTGGAGAGAGGGTAAATAGGGTGGTGCTGCACTTGTCAGTGTTTATGCTGACACACCATCTATTTGCCCATGCAGCAAATGTATCTACAGCTCTTTGTAGCAATCTGGTGGCCACTGATGCATATTCATTTGTGCTCCATAGAACCAGGTCATCGGCGTACATTGCCGCTTTAATTCCATGCGGTAGGTGAGCAACAAGATCATTGATGAAGATTAGAAAAAGTGTGGGGGACAAGACTCCGCCCTGGGGGACACCGTGACGCAGTAGTACTTTCTTGCTCTTGAGTCCGTCTATCTGTACTCGGGCTCTTCTGTTGTGCAAGTATGCTTTCACCCATTTGTACATTCTTCCATTGACTTTGCAGTTTCTCAGTTTCTTCATCAGACCTTCTTTCCAGACTTTGTCAAAGGCTTTCTTCAGATCTATCCATGCCGCAAGCACCAGCTTCTTCTCTTGGAATGCATCCTCAATTTCTTGAGAGAGGTAGGTTGTCTGATCTTCCGTAGAGTAGCACTGCCTAAAGCCAGCCTGCTGTGGCACAAGGATGTTTTTACTTTCAATGTACCACTGCAGTCTGTGATTGATGATGCGCTCCAGTGTTTTGCAGAGACAGCTGGTGAGGCTAATTGGTCTGTAGCTAGAGGCAATGGAACCATCTTTCCCTGATTTTAGGAGGGGTATCATGATTGCTTCTCTCCAGGCTTGTGGAACACTGCCTAAGGTCCAGCTGTTATTGAAGATCTGCAACAGCTTTGTTTTGGCCTCTGTTCCTAGGTTCCTGATCATTTCATTGGAGATACCATCAGCTCCTGGTGACTTTCTCATTTTCAGTTTTGATATGGCTAGCTCCAGTTCGCTGATTGTGATGGGTGCCTCCAGAACCTCATGTACTATTTCCTTCTGTCCTGTATGTTGTCGTTTCTCTCGAATCTCTTGTTGATTCTCTGGACTAATTTTGATATTGCTATCTTGTGCGAACGAGTCCGCAAAATGGTCAGCTGCTTGCTTTCTTGTTAAGATTTTTCCATCTTTATGTAGTGCAATTTTGGAGTTTCTCCCTGTGCCCTCGTCATTAAGCTGTTTTATTAGCTTCCACAATTTCCTTGTGTCTCTTTCAAAGTTCAGAGACTCCGTTTTCTCCTGCCAGCTTTTCCGTCTAGCCTGCAGCTTGGCCCTTTGAAATTTGGCTTTTGCATGCTGGAATTTATTGTGGTGCTCTTGGCTGGGTGTGGCCTCTGCTTGCTTTCTACACACTTCAACATCATTATGCAACTGTTCCAGTTCACTACTCCAGTAGGGTTTATATTGTTTACGGGCTCCTCTTGGTACTGTTTCTCGCGCTGCCTGTAGTATGCATTTCCCAAACTCTTCAACTGCTTTATTTATGTCTTTCTCAGTGTTCAGGTTTCTAACCAGTATGCTGGTGCGATGCTTGTACATTGCCCAGTCTGCTTTCTTGTAGTTCCACCTCGAGAGGGTGCTGCTTTCACTTACAAGCTCATTTTCTACGGTTAGAAAGACTGGCCGATGGTCACTGCCACCAAGTTGTTTCCCAACAGTTCGTGTAATGTTCCACTCCAGGTCTGGTGAATGAAAAGCCAGGTCAGGTGTAGTTGAAGAGTGCCATGATCTCGAGTAGAAAGTATGTGGGTCGGACGGCTTGTTAATCAACATGAATCTATTCTCATCTTGCCAGTCTTCCAGTCTCTCTCCTCTCTGGTCCATGTGATCATAGCCCCAGCTCTGCGAGTGGCTGTTGAAATCGCCACACACAATCATTTTTTCTTTTAGTGGTAGAGTGTCCAGTGCCTGTGGGCGGTCACTTGGACAGTAGTAATTGATCAGATGTAGATCTGTATTACCTGTCTTAAGTTTAAGTGTCTGATACTCAGCCCCTTCCATGTAGACTTTGATTTGGGAAGCCATGATGTTATTTCTTACAAGGGTCAGTATCCCACCTTTTCGCCTGTTCTTTCGGTCAGATCGGTAACACTGGTAGCCTCTGATTTTAAAGGCTATATTTTCGTTGAGGTGAGTTTCTTGCAAGCAACATATGCTTACTTTCTCTTTGTCCAGGATGTTTTCTAATTCAACTTTTTTGTTGCTGACTCCCTCCGCATTCCAGTGCATTATTTTAAGTCTTAGTTTAGTATGGCCAGTCGTCCTATTCTCATGTCCCCTGGCTCCACAGGACATCTGAGAAGGACCTCCAGTAGTTGGGGTTGGACCCTTTCGAGACATAGGGCCCGGCACTGCACCTGCCTGGGGGTCCAAAGCAGGGCGAGCACCATAACGATTAGCAGTAGTCGACATATTCCATTTTGCGTGATTGCGTGGCATCCTGATTTCTGTGGTGCGCCTCTTGGCTGGTTGCCTCCGTCTTCAGCACCTTTCTTTGCTAGAGCAGACTGTGGTCTCACTCGAGTGTAGATGTGTACGCGCGCACACGCCTGTCTGCGCATGCATGTCCGTGCATACACATCTAGAGCATACTGGTTATTTTCCGGCGCCAGAGACTCGCCGTCGCCCCTTCTCCTGTTAGTTTAAACAGGCCCGCCACGTGAAGGCCAGGAGTTGGACTTTTGCTGCATAGGTTATGTATTCACGAGCCATTGAGGTATTTGAGCAATGTTGGGCGCTCACCCCAACACCGCGCCTCGGCTACATACAGCAACATTTGGAACCCAACGCGGTATGTGAGCCCGTATACCCGGGTTCGAAACACAGCGGTGCTGTTTTTTTCGAAAAAGGTATAGGGGCCGGTCGTTCAGAAAGCAATGGTAAACTACTGAACGTAACACTTGCCTAGTACATCAACAGCAGCTGAAAATGCTGGTGTTGACTGCAACGTCCCGTAAGGGATACGCAACAAAATTAATTAATGTGTTTTGTGTGGAATAACAGATACATCATTAGTGCCTAGAGAATAATGGGACAGAGAGTGGTCAGAGGATCTGGCCGACACTCAGTACTCAGAGGAAAGTCCAGACGCACACATGCTCAGATAACAACTGGTACCTTTAGTATTGGTACTTTTGGCTGGTTGTTGAAGATGACGACGGAACACGTATGGAATTGTCCCGAGTTTTTTTTTTTTTTTTTTTTTTTGCTCGCACGTTTTGAACTCAAACGTAGTCCATACACACACTACTTTCAGTAGTGCTGGACTGAATTTTGCGTGTGGATTAGCTTTCCTTATTAACAGTGTCCCTTACCATCAGGCGAACCCACTCCGACTTCAGAGGTGCTTGTGTGTAGATGTCGGTGCTTGACTCAACTCAACTGCAGTTGTCCAAATTCACCTGACCAGTTCCGCCTCTAGCAGTGTAGGGTCTATTAAAAATTCTACTGATTTTTCATGTTTACCCCCCCCCCCCCCCCCCCCCACCGCTCACAGAATAAATGATTTTGTGAATACAATGTGTTATTTCATTATCATGTCTGTGAGTGCGTGTGTGTATGTATATGTGTGTATGCATGTGTGCTTGTCCTTGTTCGTCTGTTAACTCCATGACATTTTGATTGACGTGGCAATCAACCTATAAATTATAATATTTGTTTGGCGGCTTGTGATTCGCTGCCGGTCTCCGTCGCGAAGATGTTATGGACGTGGTTCGTGATCTCGCATACCTGCGTTCGAAACACAGCTGCGCGCGATTTGGCTGCAGACCGCGCTGCGGTGGTTTTTTTTTAACGAAATAATATAGGTGCCGGTCGTTCAGAAGTCAATGGCGAACTACTCAACGTAAAACTTGCCAAGACATCAACAACAGCAAAAAATGCTGGTGTTGACTGCAAACGTCCTGTATAGGATATGCAACTAACTTGTGACTTGCTAGACAATTTTAGGGTCAGTAGTTTGCCACTGTTTCTGAGAGCCAATGCTCATATCATTGTCAAAATCAACGCAAACTGGTCTGTTTCCAAGTCGCCCGCGGTTGACTCGAATCCGGTAAACCGAGATCAAGAAGGTAAGTTCATTACCCTAAGTTACAGACCCTGACTGCTAGTTAGTGTGTATATATGACAAAACACGATGGCACAAGAAACCTTGTTTCATTTTCTGTAAAAGTCCTTATCTAGCTTACTTGGCATTCCATAGAAACTGAAACTGTAAACAACTTGACCTAGTGAACTACTGTCAAGGACAAAACTGGACGCTACGGCATGGGTCAAGCGGTTTGTAGGTCAAACTGTCTTAATAAGATCTCGTGTTATTCCCAGGCAAAGAAGTGACTAATATTGGTCCGGCAATAAAACATGGCAGCATTGATAATCATTGAAACGGAACGCGTCCGTCCGACCCAAATAGCGAGGAGGCATTTGAGCGCACTCTATAATACTGATTTTCGACTTCCGGTTGAAACGGAAAATAACACTGCCAATAATGATTTGACAACTAGCGAGTAATGAGTGGAACATTTGTTAGAAGAAGAAGAAGAGGAGGAGGAAGAAGAAGTAGAAGAAGAAGGCGACAATCACCATTATCATTATGTGCCTTGCCAACTGGCGTAGGCGTTTATGTATCTCTATAGATCTCGGTCATTAGCGTTATAGATGAGGTCTGTTGATGATATCCTTCATGCCACCATGTCTCTATCATAATTTATCTCGATTTTCCGGTGCCTCTTCCGGTTTTTCCAGTCGTCATATTGTATTCGAATGCCTCTTCTTATTACGTTTTTTTTTTTCGTTCGTTCGTTTTCAACCACACACGCTTATCGGCATGGCACATGATGATGATGATTATCAGTTTCCTTGCCATCAGGCGACTTGAGAAGTACTTGTAATTTACGTGCCCAAGTCAAGGACGAGAAGTCAACAGTTTAGTACAACTGACCGGTGTAGGGGCTGAACCCGCTACCTCAATATCAGCGCACGGGATGTTTAAGAACAAACACTCTTATTCATTTGACCATACTAATCCTCTCTTCATCCTCCTTCTTCCTCTTCTTCTTCTTCTTCATCTCATTTCCTAAACCAACTTACTCCAAACCCTTTGTAAATTTATTCATAATTAGTTAGGCTTTCTGACGTCGGGATAGCTAGTCTCTATCAACACCCCCCCCCCCCCTTAGTAGTTATCTTACGACATGCATGGCAGACTACAGTGTTACCATTCTGTGTTTGCCGTGTCGGCCCCAGTACAGCACGGATGGATTCTGAATGTGCTCTATACCAAGAAACATGTGTGTACCTGTCTATGAGGGGACGCTAGATATGTTCCTCCCACTCATAGAAGTCAGAAGAAAGAAGTAGAGACTGGAGGTCTCACCTTTTTTGTCCCCCGCATATCCTTTACAGGACATCGCTGTCAACATCAGCATCTTCCAGCTGATTGTTGATTTCTTGGCACGATTACGTTCAGTAGTTTGCCATTGCTTTCTGAGTGGCCGGTTCACATCCCCCGTAAGTTACCGACGCGATTCGAACCACTGCTGATTCTCACCGTCATCACGTTACTTACGAGATATTACGGAGAAAAGTTGCTAACCTCTAGGCCAGGAAGCCGGCATTGTCTATATTTATGCGAAATATAAGAAAGTTAAGAAAGCAATAGTAAACTGCTAAACCTAAACTTGCCTAGTAAATCAAACTTGGGTTGGGGTTGACAGCAACGTCCTGCAAAGAACAAGCAATATAAGACCGCTGGTGTGTTCTTTCCTCTACACTCAACCATAGAAGTGGACTGACAAAGGGATGTGTAGAAAGATCATGTATGGCCAAGCCAGGCAGCATTGATACGAATGACTGCATTTTCCCATCCAAACACTTTTCGCATAGCCACTATTGGGGTGGTCAGTTTAAAGGAATGTGGTTTCTTTCCGCTCCACTAGATGTTGCCGTGGGGCTTAACAGATTCAATACCAAACACAAAAGTCGGTTTGGAGCAAATAAAAATAAGTGGCGGAAAATGGGAAGTAGGTGTGTGTCATAGTTATGACTAAAAATTGTTAAGTGATCAAGTGCAAAGGGATGCTTGTCTTAAGCAACTTCCCGTATCTGCCATGGCTAATATAGAGTAGCTTTTCTTATATAACCCCTTTTAATTTGATGTACGAGGGTAAGTTAATAAGTAAGTCACAAATGGCTGTAGAAAAATAACTACACATGATAACAACTTGAAACCAGTTTATTTTTATATATACATTGTCCCTTTATTTCTCAACATAATTTCTACCAACATTGATGCACTTATCCCATGGTTTTATCAGTCCTCCCAAACCGGCTGCATAGAACTGTGTGCTTTGTTTTCATTTACCGGCGATCCTACCGAACTGTGTGACTTACTTATTGACTCGCCCTCGTAATGTTTTCTACCAGCTATGCACCGCTTTAAACACTAACACGACATCTTGGTGGGAGACATTTCGCGAATGATGCCGAAGCTAAATGTGAAGTGAAAACGTGGTTTAGAAAACAGAGCACGCAGTTTTATGCAGCCGGTTTGGGAGGAATGATAAAACAATGGGATAAGTGCATCAACGTTGGTGGAAATTATGTTGAGAAATAAAGGGACAATGTATGTATAAAAATACACTGGTTTCAAGTTGTTATCATCTTTAGTTATTTTTCTACAGCCATTTGTGACTTACTTATTAACTTACCCTTGTATAATACAATATGTCTGCAACCATATTAACAACTGTTAAGTTATAACTGGGACACACCCCTACTTCCAAATGTCCACCATCCATGTTTGTTTGGTCTAAATCTGCCTTTTGTTTGGCGCTGAATCGGTTGATATGGTAGCAGACATGTTGTATTATATATCAAATTAAAGGTGCTTGCATAAGGAAAACTACTCTATATAAGCCCCATAAGCACCATGTTGTGTCAGGTCTTAGTCAGATATGACTGAGCTACCGTATGACAGTAGACGGTACTACCTACTTTCTGTTAGCGCCGAACGTTGGGCGGCGCTTACCAAACCAGACACCCCACATTGTGCCAACGTCTTCGGTCGGAAGAGCGCAATTGGGAGGGTAAAAGCCTTACCCTGGTGCGAGGAAATGCAAGCTAAAGACAAAGTATCATGGCAGGGCAGACCAGGCCCTAAGCCTTGGTTGGCGGCTGGTCTAGGATCGAAGCTCCGACAGGCGGACAATTAGAGCATTGCTTTGCTGATCCGGCAGCTTCTGCAGCTTGTCTTGTTCCAGATGTAGAGGTGTTACCTTTCCTCTGGAGTGAACTAGGCAGGCCGAGAGAGGGATCATGCTGCATGGGCAACACATGATCTCTATATTTTAGCCCAGGCTTTGTGCTATGGAGAGGCAATAACTCCATCCCTTACAAACTATCGTCTGTCAAGACGGCAAGGTGTCAATGATAAGCCCATGACAGATATGGGGAAGTCGCATAAGATGATTGGTCATCCCATGACACTTAATCAGTTAATGCCCCTCTGCTGTGTGTCCACCGTGACGAGGTAGAGGGGCTTGTGCGTCCCAATGACCCCAAGAGCTATGCCGACGGTAGCACAGCTACTGGTAGGGCCACCCATGTCGGACAGGTCCAGGGAGAGGGACCAGACGAAGAGACACACAAACCTGCTGCCTTGTAGGTAGACTTGGGACAGTCAAAGGCTAGGGAAAGCATCCCGAATAAATGCTTGTCGAAATCGGATGTACTGAGCCACAGGCTTGACAAAGCAGTGCAACGTAACTTAATTCATGATGTCACAAATCAAAATTAATCGATATGGTGCTAATCCCGTGAAGTCCCATCAGGCGGCGATAGTGCCGGGCCCCCTGTCTCGAGGGGGTCCACCCATGACTACTGGTGGTCACCTTCCCCTGTGCTGTGGAGTCAAGGCACAGAGGAGTAGGTTAAGAGCTATTGACCAAATACCCCGGACACTCAACATACTACAGTGGAATGCCGAAGGAGTTTACAAGAAGAAAGACTCCCTAACACAGCGTCTTCATAAAGATAGAATAGATGTGGCATGCATTCAAGAGACACACCTCAACGTCAATCACAAATTCTCAGTCAGAGGATATCAGGCCACACGTTTCGACCGCGAAGGACACAAAGGAGGAGTTCTAATACTTACACGAAATACAATACCTTGCAGCGAAGTATCTGTGATCTCTGACAACCAAACGGAAATTATAGGTGTTGATATAATGATAAAGGACGTGAAAATAAGAATCTACAATCTGTATAGCCCAGCAGATAAGGACCTTACACTCTCAAACATGAAAATAACTGACACAAACTGCATTATTGTCGGAGACTTTAATAGCCGTTCAGAAAGATGGGGATACCCAGATACTGACAAAAGAGGAGATGAATTGGAGGACTGGGAAATAGACTCAAATCTCCATCTACTCAACAAAGCGGATGACACACCGAGCTTCTACTCCAGAAGATGGCTTACCACTTCTACTCCAGACTTAGCTTTCTGCACAGGAGACATCCTCCACAAAATCGATCGCCATGTGCTGGACCAATTAGCAGGTAGTGACCACAGACCAATCAAGCTTGAAATGAATATGGAGTATGTTCCACAGGAGCAAAAGCCCTTGCCCCGCTGGAATTACAAACGAGCAGATTGGGACAGATTTGCCATACTAACAGACAAATATTGTGAAAACATAAATACACGATATGGCAACATAAAGCAAATGGTGGAAAGTCTAAACAGAGCGATAATACAGGCAGCCACTGAGTCCATTCCTAGAGGAGCGAGGAAAAATTACAAACCATACTGGACTGAAGAACTACAAAGTTTGGAGGACAAAGTTGAAGATGCCAGGAAGACAGCAGAGAGAGAACAAACAATTGAAGCGAACATCTCTCTCAAAGCCATCTCAGCAAAATATAAAAGAACAGTAAATCAAACAACAAGAGATTGTTGGAGGGAAAAAACAGAAAACCTGAATTTTGACAGGGATGGAAACAAACTATGGAAACTAATGAAAGCCATGAACAATGAAGGACCTAGAAACAAACAAATAACAATTAAACAAGGAAATGCCTTGCTTACAGGAAAAAAGGCTGCAAATGCACTAATGGAACACTATGCAAATGCAAACCACATTGATATTACAACCGAACAGAAGAAAGCAATCAAAGACAAACAGATACATCATAGAAATACAGAGACAGCAGCAGAATATATGATGGCAAATCTAACAATGGAAGAAATGGAACAGGCAATGAATACCCTAAAAAAGAAGAAATCACCAGGAAAGGATGGAATCACAAATGAAATGCTAATAGGACTAGGCACCAAGGCAAAGAAGAAACTACTAGCAGTCCTAAATAACAGCTGGAAGAGAGGAATAGTCCCACAGGCATGGAAGGAAGCTATACTAATACCATTCCCAAAGAAAGGAAAAGACCTGGAAGAACCAAATGGCTATCGACCTATCAGTCTACTTAGCTGTGTAGGAAAATTAATGGAACGCATTATCAATGGCAGGCTAACATGGCATCTGGAAGAAAACAAACTCTTAACACCACACCAAGCAGGATTCAGAAAGTACAGATCCACTGAAGATCAAATAACCTATATAGCTCAGGAAATAGAGGATGCCTTCCAAGAGAAAAAGCACACACTAGCAGTCTGGATAGATTTAGAAAAAGCATTTGATAAAGTATGGAAGGAAGGACTGAAAGTAAAACTGCAAAAAATGCATGTTTGTGGAAAAATGTATAAATGGATCAGCCACTACCTTGAGAACAGAACTGCCAGGACAAATGTACAAGGACAAACAAGCAAAATGATGCTGTTGGAGCAAGGTGTCCCCCAAGGAGGAGTTCTTTCACCAACATTATTCCTAGCATATATAAATGACATCACAGAAAATTTTCCAGCCAGAGTACACACATCCTCCTTTGCAGATGACCTAGCCATATGGACATCTGAAGAATATATTAGTACAGCTAACAGCAGAATACAGCAAGCCTTATTAGCGCTAGAGGACTGGTCAAAATCATGGCTAGTGAAGATAAGTGAGGAGAAAACAACATGCACAGTGTTCTCCCTCTCAAATAAAACTCAGCAACCTAAGCTGGTATTGAATGGAAAAATATTGCGCCATGAAGAAAATCCAAACTATCTAGGAGTCACCTTTGATCGTCGCCTGACATGGAAGACACAGGTTGAGAAAAATCGAACAAGAGCAAGGCAGAGAATGGCAATCATGAAAAAGCTTGCTGGTACAACATGGGGAGCAGATGAGAAAGTTCTCAAGAAGTTATATACTGGACGGGTGAGGCCAGTACTGGAATATGGCATTGCAGCTTGGGCAACAGCAGCTAAGTCAAACTTTAACAAAATAAGTAGAGTCCAAAACCAAGGAATGCGAATCATAACTGGAAGCCTGAAGACAACGCCTATTAATGAACTAGAAAAGATCACTTGTTTACAACCAATGCAGGATAGAAGAGATAGCAGAGCCCAGCGGGTTCCAAATGTTGCTGTATGTAGCCGAGGCGCGGTGTTGGGGTGAGCGCCCAACATTGCTCAAATACCTCAATGGCTCGTGAATACATAACCTATGCAGCAAAAGTCCAACTCCTGGCCTTCACGTGGCGGGCCTGTTTAAACTAACAGGAGAAGGGGCGACGGCGAGTCTCTGGCGCCGGAAAATAACCAGTATGCTCTAGATGTGTATGCACGGACATGCATGCGCAGACAGGCGTGTGCGCGCGTACACATCTACACTCGAGTGAGACCACAGTCTGCTCTAGCAAAGAAAGGTGCTGAAGACGGAGGCAACCAGCCAAGAGGCGCACCACAGAAATCAGGATGCCACGCAATCACGCAAAATGGAATATGTCGACTACTGCTAATCGTTATGGTGCTCGCCCTGCTTTGGACCCCCAGGCAGGTGCAGTGCCGGGCCCTATGTCTCGAAAGGGTCCAACCCCAACTACTGGAGGTCCTTCTCAGATGTCCTGTGGAGCCAGGGGACATGAGAATAGGACGACTGGCCATACTAAACTAAGACTTAAAATAATGCACTGGAATGCGGAGGGAGTCAGCAACAAAAAAGTTGAATTAGAAAACATCCTGGACAAAGAGAAAGTAAGCATATGTTGCTTGCAAGAAACTCACCTCAATGAAAATATAGCCTTCAAAATCAGAGGCTACCAGTGTTACCGATCTGACCGAAAGAACAGGCGAAAAGGTGGGATACTGACCCTTGTAAGAAATAACATCATGGCTTCCCAAATCAAAGTCTACATGGAAGGGGCTGAGTATCAGACACTTAAACTTAAGACAGGTAATACAGATCTACATCTGATCAATTACTACTGTCCAAGTGACCGCCCACAGGCACTGGACACTCTACCACTAAAAGAAAAAATGATTGTGTGTGGCGATTTCAACAGCCACTCGCAGAGCTGGGGCTATGATCACATGGACCAGAGAGGAGAGAGACTGGAAGACTGGCAAGATGAGAATAGATTCATGTTGATTAACAAGCCGTCCGACCCACATACTTTCTACTCGAGATCATGGCACTCTTCAACTACACCTGACCTGGCTTTTCATTCACCAGACCTGGGGTGGAACATTACACGAACTGTTGGGAAACAACTTGGTGGCAGTGACCATCGGCCAGTCTTTCTAACCGTAGAAAATGAGCTTGTAAGTGAAAGCAGCACCCTCTCGAGGTGGAACTACAAGAAAGCAGACTGGGCAATGTACAAGCATCGCATCAGCATACTGGTTAGAAACCTGAACACTGAGAAAGACATAAATAAAGCAGTTGAAGAGTTTGGGAAATGCATACTACAGGCAGCGCGAGAAACAGTACCAAGAGGAGCCCGTAAACAATATAAACCCTACTGGAGTAGTGAACTGGAACAGTTGCATAATGATGTTGAAGTGTGTAGAAAGCAAGCAGAGGCCACACCCAGCCAAGAGCACCACAATAAATTCCAGCATGCAAAAGCCAAATTTCAAAGGGCCAAGCTGCAGGCTAGACGGAAAAGCTGGCAGGAGAAAACGGAGTCTCTGAACTTTGAAAGAGACACAAGGAAATTGTGGAAGCTAATAAAACAGCTTAATGACGAGGGCACAGGGAGAAACTCAAAAATTGCACTACATAAAGATGGAAAAATCTTAACAAGAAAGCAAGCAGCTGACCATTTTGCGGACTCGTTCGCACAAGATAGCAATATCAAAATTAGTCCAGAGAATCAACAAGAGATTCGAGAGAAACGACAACATACAGGACAGAAGGAAATAGTACATGAGGTTCTGGAGGCACCCATCACAATCAGCGAACTGGAGCTAGCCATATCAAAACTGAAAATGAGAAAGTCACCAGGAGCTGATGGTATCTCCAATGAAATGATCAGGAACCTAGGAACAGAGGCCAAAACAAAGCTGTTGCAGATCTTCAATAACAGCTGGACCTTAGGCAGTGTTCCACAAGCCTGGAGAGAAGCAATCATGATACCCCTCCTAAAATCAGGGAAAGATGGTTCCATTGCCTCTAGCTACAGACCAATTAGCCTCACCAGCTGTCTCTGCAAAACACTGGAGCGCATCATCAATCACAGACTGCAGTGGTACATTGAAAGTAAAAACATCCTTGTGCCACAGCAGGCTGGCTTTAGGCAGTGCTACTCTACGGAAGATCAGACAACCTACCTCTCTCAAGAAATTGAGGATGCATTCCAAGAGAAGAAGCTGGTGCTTGCGGCATGGATAGATCTGAAGAAAGCCTTTGACAAAGTCTGGAAAGAAGGTCTGATGAAGAAACTGAGAAACTGCAAAGTCAATGGAAGAATGTACAAATGGGTGAAAGCATACTTGCACAACAGAAGAGCCCGAGTACAGATAGACGGACTCAAGAGCAAGAAAGTACTACTGCGTCACGGTGTCCCCCAGGGCGGAGTCTTGTCCCCCACACTTTTTCTAATCTTCATCAATGATCTTGTTGCTCACCTACCGCATGGAATTAAAGCGGCAATGTACGCCGATGACCTGGTTCTATGGAGCACAAATGAATATGCATCAGTGGCCACCAGATTGCTACAAAGAGCTGTAGATACATTTGCTGCATGGGCAAATAGATGGTGTGTCAGCATAAACACTGACAAGTGCAGCACCACCCTATTTACCCTCTCTCCAAAACAAAAGGCAGGGATCATCCAGATAAATGGAACACCCCTAAGAGAAGATAAAGAACCAACATACCTTGGAGTAACATTTGATGGCAAGCTGACATGGAGAAAGCACATCAACAAAGCAGTAGCAAAAGCCAGAAGGAAAATAGCCATCCTGAGAAAGCTAAGTGGAACCACATGGGGAGCCAGTACGAAAATACTTAGCAAAGTTTACCAACAGAGCATACGACCACACCTGGAATATGGGTCAACTGCGTGGTGTTCAGCATCAAATACCACACTACAAGAGCTGGACAAGGTGCAAAATCAAGCACTTAGAGTCACCACAGGAGGGATGAGATCAACCCCTATAGTGGAAATGGAGAAGATGGGGAGGACACAGGCACTGAGTGAGCGCAGAGATACGAAAACGCTAATACAAGCAGAAAAGTTCCTCAGCTTGCCAGGCCACCCTATGAAGAACAGATTTGAAAACCTAGCTATGGGGCGGTTGAAAAGAAGTAGTTTTATCCACCAGGCCAAACGACTCTGCAGAGAAACCACTGATCTGCCCACAGTTTGTATCCCCCTAACAACTATTCCAGAGCGAACTCCATGGAAAGATGAGCATAGACTATCATTACAAATCCAGACAAAAGTGAGAGGAATATTTGACAAGGAAGAACAGAACAGTGTGCAGCGCAGAACAGCCACTCTCAGCTTCCTTGATGAAGAATACCCACAGGACCTCTGGATCCGAGTCTACACAGATGGGTCAGCACAAAATGCTGTTCGAAATGGAGGAGCGGGAGTGTACATAGAATACCCAAATAATACTAGGGACACAGCCAGAGTACCGACAGGAAAGTACTGCCATAACTATGATGCCGAAATTGAGGCAATCAAGATAGCAACAGAGAAATTACTAAATAACAGCAATGGTACACAACCTGTGGTGCTACTAACAGATGCAAAATCAGTACTCGAGGCGCTCCTCTCTGGGAAATTGCCAGTACTAAGGACACTACTTTCTGAACTTAGCAGTCAGCATAAAGTCACCATACAGTGGATACCATCCCACTGTGGAGTACCCGGAAACGACAGAGCTGATCAATTGGCTAAGGAAGGAGCCAAAGAGGAACAGCCTGATGTGCCCGTTACATACCACCAAAAGAAAAGAATGATCAAATCAGTCAGAAAGCCACCAAAACCTGCTCAAGATGACTACCACATTATGGACAGACCAGAACAAGTCATTATTCTGCGCCTCAGAACAGGACACAATAGATTACGCAACCACATGTATACAAAATTCAAGATTGGTGAAACAGCCATGTGCACATGTGGATTGGCGTCGCAGACAGCAGAGCACATACTCCAAGACTGCCCAAAATATAACATATCTAGGCAAACCTTCTGGCCTAGAGAGACGACGGTGGAAGATAAACTCTATGGACCACTGTGTGAACTGAAAAAAACAGTTCAATTCATGCAAGAGACGACATTGCAGATATAGACATATTTCAAGCGAACGAAAGAAGAAGAAGAAGAAGCAGAGCCCAGCAACAAGCAGAAAAATTCAGAAGATTGACTGACCACCCTATGTACAACAGATTTAATGGTTTTGGAAAGGGAAGACTGAAGAGTACCAACTTTGTAGAAACTGCAAAACGAAGGATTAGGGCAGATCCTATACTTAACATATCAACAGTCAAGCCCATTTACAATGCACACAAGTTCCCAGCTTGGAGACAGCAGCAACTGCCTGAGATGATAGAAAACATTCCTGGTATTGAGAAAAAGAACACTCAGCATGAAACCGAAAGAAGAGAAATAACCCTAAACTACATAAAAGAACATTACCCAAGCAGGAATTGGACCCATGCATATACAGATGGATCAGCCAAAAATTCAATAGAGAATGGAGGAGGAGGAATTCTCCTAAATTTAAAAAATGGAGTGAAAAAAACACATTCAATGGCAACTGGAAAATTTTCAAGTAACTTCAAAGCGGAGGTAGAGGCTCTGAAAACTGCAGCAGAAATGCTCCTGATGGAGGAAAATAAAGAGAAGCAAATAGCTATCTTCACAGATGCAAAGTCAGCTGTCTCAATACTGAAGAGCAATAACAGCACAGAACTAGCTGACCTACGAGCAACACTCCATGGTCTATGCCAGAAATCCAAAAAAGTTGTAATACAATGGATCCCATCACATTGCAGTATACCTGGAAACGAAGAGGCTGACAGACTGGCAAAAGAGGGCGGACGACTACCACAGCCTGACATAGACATAACCTATAATGAGGCAAAGAGGTTGATAAAAAGCACTTATAGAACCAAATGGGAATCAGAGCATCCAGGCCATCAGAAGGATGATGCATATTACAAACTCGACCGAAGAGAACAAGTAGCAATCTTCAGACTCCGCACAGGACATAACAGGCTGAAATACCACTTGTTCAATAAACTAAAGATAGGAGATACCGATGAATGTAATTGTAGAACTGGAAAAATGACAGCAAAACATTTGCTGCAGGATTGCCCAACGTATGCAGAACAGAGAAAGATATTTTGGCCCACACCTGCTTCATTTGAGGACAAGCTCTATGGAGATATCAACAAGCTCAAGTTGACCGCAGCTTACTTTAACTGCATACAGGTTGACATTTAAAGGTGCATGAAGACCCAGAGGCATGAAATGGAATATTGCTTGGATAGCAAATCCATTATGTGGAAAGTCCGAATCAAAAGCCCATTGTGTGGGCTTCATAAAAGGTGGAAAAGTGTCCTAGTGGCATGAAATGGAATATTGCTTGGATAGCAAATCCATTATGTGGAAAGTCCAAATCGAAAGCTCGCTGTGTGGGCTTCATAAAAGGTGGAAAAGTGTCCTAATGGCACAAAATGGAATATTGCTTGGATAGCAAATCCATTACGTGGAAAGTCCGAATCAAAAGCCCATTGTGTGGGCTTCATAAAAGGTGGAAAAGTGTCCTAGTGGCATGAAATGGAATATTGCTTGGATAGCAAATCCATTACGTGGAAAGTCCGAATCGAAAGCTCACTGTGTGGATGTCATCTGCAGACTGCATACTTCTGGTTTCCGGAAGAACAGCCTATGGTGAACGGAAGGCCCAATATACGGAAGTGAGGCTAAGCAGCCATGTGCAGGACGTGACGATTCCTTGGGTGAGCCCAGTACCAGAGCGCTATGTATCGGCTCTGCAAGTATGGAAGCCTCCTTGGATGGCGGGGAATGCCCATGGTCTGCCCCTGCCTTCCCTTGAGGGCTGACCAGGATCTTTGGCTGTTCTATATGGGCCAGCTGGGATGGGGGATAACACCACAACAGTGAGAGTCAAACGTCCTAAGAAACCCCCGGGAAGGTTAACCCGGTCAACAAATGCCCGCAGAAGTCGAATGTGTCTGCCTAACGGCGCAAGAACGCAGCTCTGCTGTAAACAGGCACAACGCAATCACATCCGAAAAAAAAAAACTCCGGATGATCGCAGAAGAAGAATCAGTTAATGGGTTTATACAAAGCAATGCAACGCAGTAACAAGACCAAACTATACTGTATTTAATTATATTGGGGGGGGGGGTGCTGAGTGGTCTTGAGGTATGGTGTCCGCCTCGAGTGCTGGAGGTCCCGGGTTCAGGCCTCGGTGAGGACCGGGATTTATTTTAAAAAATCCACCTGGACTTCCAGTAATAAAATTTCTCCTGGTCTCTGGGTAGTGAGATCGGACGCCCGTGTGTATTGTTGCGCACGTAAAAAAATCCCTTGGCAGTTGGAAATCGAAAAAGAGTAGCTTAACGGCGCTGCCCGGGCAAAATTTCGAGTTAAAAATCTACCCAAAGTATTTCAGGATCCTCGCCGATGCAACGGAGTTCGTGCATTGAGCTGAGTTTCTTCAGACTCAGGTTTGAGTTGGGAGGAAAACGGAGCACTTATGGGTTAAACCGTGTGCCGTGATGTTGATCCAACGACTAAACTAAACTTAACTAATTATATTGACCCTAAGGTTACAATGTCAGCCATACACATCGGAGGTCCCTGATTCAAATCATCTGTAGAGCCAGGGAGTTTGATCTACTGGAGGTGTTATCTAATTCAGTATCATCATGATGGGCAGTGTCAAGTGGTGCTGGTGCTCATGTTGTTCCATAGATCTCGTTCCTTGGTGTTAATGTTGTTCCATAGATCTCTGTCCTTGCTGTTCTGGATCAAGTCTGCTGATGTCTCTCCATGCCGCGTTTTAAACCATCCAGCATTATTTCTTTCTGTCTACCTTTGCCTCTACTATAGCTGATCTTTCCGGTGGTCACGATGCTCTTCAAAGCCTCGCTTCTCATTATATAACCAAGATATTCGCTATTATACAGGGGGTTTATAAAGTTTCACTATAGTTTGCTTGTAGAAAATTTTGAAATATGAAGTACGTAATGCCATCAAAAAATGTGCTAAATAACTCTTACTTAGCTACAAAAGTCACTGCTATGGTCTAACGCTGGTTTAGGGAAGCTGAAAAGTATCTTTGATGTATTCATTATAACAGGTGTTGGAGGGAGACCAAGAAGGCGGTGGAGAGATAATACATGTACAGACCTACAAGCACTTGGAATCAACGACTGGCAAGAGAAGGTCCACCAGAGAGACGAATGGAGACGGCTTGTATCTGCAGCAAAGAACCTCAATGGCTCGGAAAGCTGACGAAGAAGAAGAGGTGTTGGAAATACCCACCACGGGCTTCAAAACATGACTGTACACGTCTCTTCATATTGTCAAATACCGGTACCTTCTGCAACGTGCCTGTTGTTATTTCAGTGTGTATCAACCGCCATTTCGAAACACTTGTTCAACAAAATAAATTCTATCTTCCGTTGAAAACACCATTATGTATGGAGTGCAAAGAATTACTCCAGCAGACGACAGCCATTCGCTGCATATTGCTTCACGATGGACTGTGGAGCACATTTTTGATGACGTCATCGTGTACTTCATTTGTCAAATTGTTTCTACATACAAAGTGTAGTGAGACTTTACAAACACCCTGTAGTTGTTTATAATGTTATACTTTCAACAGCCTCTTCCAGGAAATTATAATACTCCTGGTCTTCCGAAATTTGCAAAGTTCGTATCAGAAATCACATCTGCACCGCCCCCTACCCTCTAAACCTGTCGACCTGGTATAATATGATACGGTATCACAGCCTGGGATTCTGAGATTAGTAGCAAAGAATTTTTTTTTTTTTTTTTTTCACATTTTCATTTTCTCTTCATGTTGTCATTTTTCATCTCTTTATTTTTCTCATCCTGTTCTTATACCTTAATGTAGTCACTGAAGGGTCTTTTCCGTGCTTATATGTTGTTTTGTGATTGTATTTGTTTGCTGATGAAGGCTAGTTGCCGCAACTTCCTGTATTTATCACAATTTTGTTTTGTAAAGCTGCAATACTTTGTGTTATTTTATATTGTTTAATGAAAGCAGAACATTATTTGCAATTATAAGAATGAGAAAACAACGCTCGCTGGTTATGTGAGAAGACAGGCGTTGAAAAACAATGGGGAAGATTATAGTGAGAGAAGAGGCCGAGACAGACAGAGGAATATTATCGACAGCGTTGATCAGGGACACCAAGGACTGAGATTTGTGGAGACACATGAACGCCTACGCCAGTTGGCAAGGCCCATATCGATGAGAGTGATAATATTTATTTGCATAACATCTTTGATTCTTGAAGATTGAGCACAACCCATTACTGGCAACGCTGAAGGTATTCTGGTACGAACCTTGGGCCTTATCCACGTCGTGACGCTAACGCCAAACATAGGTGAATAATTACATTGTTGCCGAAGGATTTTTTGATAACGTCAAATTCATTCATTCATTCAGTAGCATGTCCTTTGCAGAACCTCGCTCCCATAACAACCTTCCGGAAAACCTCTCGATCATAATAAATTAGCAAGAAAATTATCCCTAGATCAGGAAATCAACATCCGGATTGGTAAGGCAGCAACAACAATGAACAGGTTAAGAAAAAGAGTGTGGGAGAACAGGAAGCTTACTGCCAAAACAAAAGTCCTTGTCTATCAAGCCTGTGTCCTTAGTACTCTTGTTTATGGCAGTGAAACCTGGACAACTTACTCACACCAAGAGAAACGCTTAATTAAACAACTTTCATATGCGGTGTCTGCGAAGAAGTCTTGGTAAAGTGGCAAGACAAAATCACAAATACTGAAGTATCGGAAAGATCAGGTTGTATGACGGTTTATTCCATGCTCAGTCTTCGTAGACTTAGATGGATAGGACATCTTAGGAGGATGGATGATGGTAGAATACCAAAGGACATCTTTTTTGGTGAATTACAGATGGGTAAGAGATCTCAAGGTCGGCCTCTACTACGATACAAAGATGTGTGTAAGCGGGACATGATTGATAATGCACATTGGGAGCAAGTCGCCGCTGAACGTGTTGCATGGAGGGCACACAAAAGTGGAATAAAGACAAAGGAGAAAATTATTGCAGATAAGTCACACACCGAGCGTGTGAGAGTAAGATGGTGCATGATGGTGGAAATGACCACGTGTTCACATGCACCCACTGTGAACGGACATTTACAGCGCAAATTGGCCTTATCAGTAACATTCGCTACCGCCATAGGTAAAAGTTATTATGCCTTTTTAAAGCACAAACTATAGTCTGTCAAGACGGCAAGGTGCCAATGTATGACGAAGGATTTTGCCGCCACAAACATATTTCTCACGTCGTGGACAAGGCCCAAGATTCGTACCAGAATACGATCAGCGTTGCCAGTAATGGGTTGTGCTCAATCTTCAAACCTCAAATCCCGAAACAATCAAATAAATCAATCTTTGATTCTGCAAATAAATTTAAAAAAAAAAAAAAACGTGGTTTCTCAGTTACAGGATATCGCAACCCTAGTCTTATATAGTCCAGACCACGACCTAATGAGATTGGATGGCCAGTTCCTTTTCCCTAGATAATTCCCAGAAACTAGCCTTGTATTAATTCAGCTGGACAGACCCTTGAACCATACTGGTCAGAAAAATAGTCCCGCCTTTGCTGGGGATTGAATCTGACCACCTCGGGGGCGGGACATGCTGTGCTGACCACCTAGAAACTGGGACTTGACCTACTTGTGTTACACGGTGTGAGTGTTTCGCCACATCTTAAGACCTGGGGAAGTGAATCGCGCCATTCAGACCCTATTTCGTCAAGCAAAAAGGCTGAATTAAACATGTCCGACTTTTGTGGCGGCAAAATCCTTCGGCAACAATGTGATTATTCATCCATGTTTGGCGTTGGCGTTAGCGATGGACAAGGACGCGGGTTTCACTGGCCAAGACTTTCGTTGCGTAACCCGCTTTCGGGTGGGAAATTTCCATTGGTCATCGCGTAAACAAGCCTAGAAAGAAACTCCTCTGGCGTCACTTTTGGCCCACACAACCAAGCAGGTATGTTCTAGTTTGAACACGTTTTCTCTGTCTGTCTTGTTTGGCGCCTACCTTAGCATGCTTCAAATAAACTACTTGCAGATTTGCAATGGTTTGATTAATGCTGTAATATTTTTCAACGTTATATGAAATATACATTTATAAATGTCCAACTTAAAATGATAAGACAGTCTGCACAATATTTAACATATATTAATAATCTTGTAGATTACAGTAATTGGTAAATACATTTCTGTATTTGAGAGAGAAAAAGTTGTTTCTTAAGATCATTGCCTCTTCCATGAACCACGCCTTTCATGTCTTCATTCTTCCATTTCTGTCTTTCCAAACCACTGTTTAGCCACAATATTTCAAATTTCGAGACATGATGCGGACTCATGGAATATTTGAGGGGTTCGGCGCATGCGTATAGAGATAGAGCGTCCTTTGGTCATAGCGATCTTTGGTCATTTGCTTACATATGTTTGAGATGTTATGTAAAAAGAACGTTAAAAATCGGATAGATTGGTTGTGAGAGTTACAGCGGTCGCTTGTACCGGGTACTTAACTTGCCAGAAACGTTGTCTTTACCACACAGTACCACAACGTCTACATCTTTATTTGAATAATATATGATAATATGGCATTTAATTTATGTTTAGAGGAAAGTTGTTTACGGCATCTATTATACCATAGCTTGTGTGTCGGGCCAATTCTAAAAATACTGACATTGTACGAGAATCTGAACATTGAGGAAAAGTGGCACAAACAGCATCATACTCGCCTAAACTAAAATACTTTGCATTAAACGTCAGCAGTTTGAAAAGAGATGGAAGATATAGTATAAAGTAACTGGAAGATGACGCAAGGGTCGACCAGCACGAAGAACACACTACACACATATTGCGCATGAATGAACGAACATGTATGCGGCAGAACTGGCAACAGATTTTGAATCGTTTCGGCGGGCCACGTGTTGTGTACATTGTTGATGCTCATGGAGTCGAGAGCCTAGATTTTACTTCTTTTTAGAAACTCCTGTCTTACTCGAGGGCCAAACATGCACGCCACAATATTAGATGCGGGCTTGGGGGACACACCGAAACGAGTGCTATATACACTGATTGCGTGTTTAGAAATGTCCAGTATGATGGGTGCTGGAACCGAGTCTTAAATATTGGTTGTTAGAAGGCAAAGCTACTAAACATTCGTCTTATTTAAGTGAGCCCATTTCATCAGCCCATTTGTCATCGGGCACGCTGACAATCCTGGCCAGTCTTCAACTGTATGTGATTTGCACTTATCGAAAAGTACAAACTATGATGTTAAAGACAAAGTAATGTTTAAACCCACATGAACTAGGCGCCATAAAATTGCTGGTGTAATCTTAACCAGCTGACCTTAGAACGTTGCCTATTTTGGGCCACATAGGTCTGACTCAGGACCCTGACCCAACACCATACTAAGTTCACTGAGCTTGAAACCGGGGGAGCTGAGACAAATGTTTCCAGGTGTGGGATTTATCAAGACTGGAGGCATTGGACATTCTACATGAAAAAATTAGCAGGAGAAGGCAGACTGGAAGAAATGCTTCAAGATTGTCAAAGACTAGCATGGGGTGATGTCATCTGTATGGATCCAGAATACCCAGGATTAGATCCACGGAGAGACGGGCATCCACAACATTTTGAAGGCATAAAGATGGAGATATCAGGAGTGTTTCACAACTATTAGTTTATTCTGACAAGTAGCAAAATATTACCTATAAAAGTGAGGAAGCTGGTCAACTGTCACCTTCACTTTGTTTTGCAGGTGGATTTATAATTTATCATTAGATCATTTACATTCTATGTTAAGCAGGTATTCTTTATTCCCTGTCAGTATCTGGCATGTCTTTAGCAGGTCAAGTGCTGTTGGACAATGCGAGGCTGCCCAAGACTTCTATCAACTTATGTCAACTGTCTGTCAATGGCACTGGTAAATTTCATGGATGGTCAATCTCCATGGTCTACTAGTGCCATAAATGGTTAGTGACAAATCAACCAGAGCAAGCTGCACTGTTCAACTTCCAGTTCACGGATGCAGATACAAGAATTCAGCTATGCATGTTGTGATGTGGATCAATGTATGCAACCATCACATTCCATCCAGCATCGTCTCTCCCTGCCTCTCATACCACTGACATTCCCAATCATTTTTTCAATCATTTTATGACCATCTGTCTCATAAGTATATGTTCTTTCATTTTCATCCAGATAATCATTGCTAATTACTCTGGCAGTCCAAGGTATTTACAACATTCATCTCACAAACTCCGATGTTTTCAAGCATTTCCTAATCAATTTGTTCAGTCTAAGATTCAGTCATTCAGCAGAACAGGTTCTACATAACTTTTCATTACACTGACATTCAATGATTGATTCCATGACTTTAGTTTATGCTTCATCTATTTTGTTTTTAATCTCTTATGCACCTCCCACCTGATTATGACTCCCCAAATAACTGAATTTACAGGTCTTGCTCAGTGGTTTCTACTCTGATGTTATATCACATTTGTGTATCCTTTATTTTCTTTTTGTTCGTTTGAAATGTGTATATCTGCACTGTCTCTTGTTTGAACATCTTTTTTCAGTTCACTAACTGGTCCTTAGTTTATCTTCCACTGTTGTTTCTCTAGGCCACTAGATTTGCCTAGATACGTGGTGTTTGGGCAGTCTTGGAGTATGTGCTCTGCTGTCCGCGGTGCCAATCCACATGTGCACATGGCTGATTTGCCAATCTAGAATTTTGGCCACCTTTTATTTCATAATATCCAAGAAAAGTCCCCATATTTGCATTTGATTACCACAATGTCCCACATTTGTTCATCTTGGTTTTGCCTTAGCTATCAGTAATGAGTCATGTAATAGGTCCCCTAAGTTGTATTTATGGCTTCTCTTTGATCTCTCTCATTATTACTTAACTATATAAAGAAATTAGTAACAATACATTCTTGTCATACTCCATGGTTATTTCCTTTTATTTCTGCTAATTGTTTATATTATTGTTCGTTATTCTATCTTTACCATCACTTAGATCATTTTATCATATTTAACTTTATCAAAAGCTTTGGTTTAATCTATAAAGCACAAGTATTACTATTTCTCTATTGATTTTATTTTATTGGTGTTCATAATGTATATATTGCGTTGTTTGTATCTTTCCTTTCTACAAATCCACTGTTCTTCACTCATTTCCATCTTTATTTTCTTCTAATTCTGAGTAGATTTTTAGGAGTTTATGAGGTTTATTGATATGAAATTCTTAACATTCAATTGCTCCTGGTTTTTCTAGGAACATGCAGATTTAAACAATTAAATCCACTGTTGTGAATATTTGTCTGTTTAAAATGTGTTCTATCTGGCCCATCTATTTTTCCTTTAATCATGTTTGATAGCATCAATGAAATCCTCTTCATTCTATCTGGATCATCTATTTTTCCTTTCATTATATATTTGATAGATCAATTAAATCCTCTTTTATGTTCATTTCTCAGAAATGTTTGTTTTGGATATGTGTGTTGTGCCTGTTTATAGCAGAGCTGAGATGTTTGGGCCTTTAGGCTGACACATCAGACTTCTTCAGGTGTTCGTTGACCGGGTTAACCCTCCTAGGGTTCCTCTTTTATAACAAGTGGGCTTTTACATTTACTTTCTTGTTTATTTTGCTCTCTCTCTCCATTGTGTAACTATGTAATTTAATTCCCTTTATTATGGCACTTTCTTCTGTTAAGACCATTCCTGTTTTTGAATTCTTCTTCTTCTGTGTTCATCCAGTTTTTTTTTCCGGATGTGATTGGGTTGTGCCTGTTTACAGCAAAGCTGCGTTCTTGCGCCGTTAGGCCGACACATCCGACTTCTGCGGGCATTTGTTGACCGGGTTAACCATCCCGGGGGTTTTTGAATTCAAACAAGCTGTTTACTTTTTCCTACCTGTTAACTCACTGATTTGTCTGTATAATTGTTTTTAATAGAATATAATTTTTGTTGCACAGCTAATTTGATTCTTTCGAATTTAGTTTCTTTTACATTTATCATCATCATGAGCATAGGCGGTCATGGTTCGCCATCTCATGCATTTACCAGTCGTGGATCAGCTTCGTGTTCTTGTCTCGACCATGCCATGTGGCTGTCATCCAGGTATTTACTTCTCTGCCGTTCCCTTGTTCTTTTTGCTTCAATCTTACCAGTTGTCACCATTTATTTCTTCTCGTGTGTCCAAAAAAGGGGCTGTCTAATTTCTCTAATCAGTTTATGGTTTTCATTAGTTCCTAGTAGGACTTGGTCATTTATTTTTCTGTTTGTCCATGGTATTTGCATTTTCCTCAGAAACTTGCATTTCCACAACCACGAGATGTTTTTCAGCTTGGATGCTCTTGACCAAACTTCACATCCATACAAAAGTACCGGTTCTATGTAGCACTTCAACACTCTTTCTCATTGCAAATGACATCTTTTTATTGGTCTACGTTTTCCATGGCCAAAAAGAAAATGGGTGCGGGATGTGGTGGATGATCTCCAGCTGGGTGTATCGGACGCGGGACATCTTGCTTGTGATTGAGAAGTTTTCCGGAAGGTTGTTATGGGTGCGAGGTTCTGCTACTGAATGAATGAAGGAATCGCAGGTCCACATGGTCGAATGGATAAGAACGCGTGTTCTTAAACATTCGGTGTGCTGATGCCAAGGTTAGCGGTTCAACCCCTACACCGGACAGCTGGACTAAAATGTTGACCTGTTCTTGACTTGGGGACGTTAATTATAAGTACCTCTGGAGTCGGAGTGGGTTCGCCTGATGGCGAGGAACGCTGTTAATAGGGAAAGCAAATTCAGTCCATCACTACTATAAATAGTGTGTATGGACCGCTTGAGTTCAAAGCGTGCGAGCGCCAAAAAAAAAAAAGAATGAAGGAATGAATGAATGCTTTCCATCTTGCAAAAGATTACCTTCGCCAAGGCAATTCTTGTTCTAATCTCAAGTCATATTTCTTAAGATGTTATAGCTGTTCTGAGATAATTGTACCGATTCATTTGTTTAAGAATATTCCTATTTTCTTGTATATTACATTGGTTCCTTCTTCCTAGTGACGATCATGTCTTCTTACAATTTAATTCTAACTCTAATTGTTCACTGTGTGCAACAACGGCAATAAAACATCTCAATAGGGACAGTTGCAGAGCTTTCATTCCCCTCTCCTAGTTCAGAAACCAGCGAGCTAAGCAAAATCAGTAACATTAAGTTACGAATAAGTCGTAATTCAGCACAGCGTCACCAGACTTTCTGAGATTAGGTCTAAGCTAGTAATGCTTTCTCCAGTTTTTATTATTTACCATTACAGCCTTACTGAGCAGACAGATCATGCTACTGTAATAGGTAGTAGCATTATAGATACCAATGCAGAGATGTGAATTGTTAGGATTTAGAATAGCTGTAGAAATTGAAGTAAGGGAACCAGTGAAAACCCTGTTTGGTGGCTACTGAGGAGACTAACGAAACATGGTCCAATCATTCAAGTGCTAAAGGCAAGAGAATCTGCTTCACTTGATCAGGTTTGATCACGTCTGGCTGTCTCCGCCCACAGAATGACGAGCTGCCTGCCAAGAGCATGGCACTCTGTAACTGCCCTCCCTCCAAGGGTGTCTAGAAAACACTAGTGGTCTAAAACCAGCCATAAATGAACCTACGCCCTTCAGATCAGGATTCAAATAGCTTAACCACTTTGCCAAGGAAGATCACTATGATATGACATGGGATGAGGGCAGAAAACCATTACAACCTATGTGGAAGCATTAAGTTGTAAAATACATGCAAGATGCGTACCATCTGTTTACAGGAGGTGAACCTTAACAATTGCATAATGAACAAAAGAACAACTGCAAGATGAAGTCAACACGCTTGATCTTTTAGGTGCATCACTAGACTAGGTGTGATGCCCCACCTAGATCTTTGAGGTGCATCACTAGACTAGGTGTGGTGTCCCACCTAGAAAGACAGGTACATGTGTATTTTGTTTTGAATGAAAGTGAACTGAACACACATGATGTAATGACCTATGGCAATAGTAATCGGTCAACACACCTGATGTTATGACCTATGCCAATGGCCATTCATGCCCAGTGTCAATATTGAGAGCTTTGTTACTTAAGCAGTAACTACCTTCTATCTTTAAAAATAAATATTTATTGGTATATTTTGATAAGCTGGCTCTGTTGGCAAAGAGGCTACACATCAGCAGACTGGCCGCCTTGCGTTGGTGTTTTATGAAATGGTTTGGGTGCCGGTCGTTCAGAAATTACTGAATATAAACTTGCCCAAGAATCACAAACAGCCCAAAAATCCTGGGGTTGACTGCTACAGCCTGTAAAAGATAAGCAACTTTTGATACACCAAGTCGACATGTGAATTCTAGACTTGCAACTGTAAAGTAGGCAAATCACTTTTAGGCATCTGGTGCTAGACACATGTTTTACAGATCAATCGACACTCAGTGGGTGATGTGATTAACATCTGTGTCTGACTGCAAGTTGTTTATTGTCCCCTGTAGAATACATCTGTGTAAACAGTATAGGCTACATGTCTACTTCTAATCGATTCTTTCACACTGAGACTGCAGCTAAAGTCAGAAATGACTACTAACTCATCAAACATGAATAGAAGTAATTTTATTAGATAAGCAAGTTGAATTCTGAGAGATACACAAGAAGATATATGCATAAAGTAAACAAAGCTAGACCAGACAATTCTGATATAAATGAAGTAAAACAATGAAAGCTTAACTAAAAGTAACATTTTTTGTTGACTAGGGCAAGCAAGCTCGAATTTGGGTGTCCTACTGGACAACTGGTTGTTGAATGATTAATTATAATTTCATCTGCTGTATTTCCCAGTTTATGCTACCAAACTAAATTATGAAACACGTTATACAGTCTGTCAACTACTGGCATTATTTTCAATGTGAGGATATTATTGTTAATAATTAAAATATTACTTATAAAAAACACAATGGTGTTTATTTATTTGTGTAATCCTGCTACTGTTTAATTGTTGGAACAAATTTACTTTATTATAAAACCAACTGATATATTTATGTCACATAGCCTAGCTATACATTTTTTTAACTGCCTGGTAAGTTTTAAAATGGTGCCAGAATGCACATAGTAATGTGGAGAACAGAAAAATATACAACTATTCCTAATTTTCATGACAACTACCTGGCCAACAGGATAACAAAGTGTGACAAGATAAACTATCTGGCCAACAAGATAATGGCAAAATGTGCAGATTAATCAAATTCCATGTTGCTGAAGGTTGCAGGAAATTGAAACCATGCAGAGACTGTCAGTAAATTATGAAAAAAAAAACAGCTACATTACGGATGAGTTCTATCCAAGCTTGGTTATTTGTGTTTGCAAAGAAAAACATTGTGCAGCTCTGGTTACTTATTGACAAACACACTCCTGTGAAGTTTTGATTACAATGTTTGCAGCTCATTAAATTATGGAATGACCATGTAAGATCTTAATGCTCTGCCCCAATTCTAAAATGCTTCAATTTACATAAAATGTACTTTGAAACAATTTTCTCTTGTTAAACTAAGATTCTTACACATTTTACTTGCATGCATCAATTAAAAAACTAAATGTAAAACAAGCAATAGATTTTCAACAGTAGATACAAACACATAAACAGGAGAGACTGTCTGCAGTATGGTTAACTCATAAGAGAAAAAAGCACAGAAAAGTATGTAGATTCAGATTTGAACTGAATTCATAACAACATTACTAAATTACAAATACACCATAACTGCAGACGTCAACACTGAACACACTGCATATTTGATAAAGCAGTGTTGCTTAGGGAACATTTGAAAACTACAGCTAGATCACAGACATATAACTTCAGAAGTGAACATCGTGAAAATATTTGTAGATCACAGACATTATAGCACAGTATCACATTAGAGCTTCAGAAATGAACACTGGAGATACCACAGCTAAATCACGGACATGTATTTTCATAAGTGAATATTGTGGAAATACTTCTAGATCAGGCTTTTACCACAGCTAAATCACGGACATGTATTTTCATCAAGTGAATATTGTGGAAATACTTCTAGATCAGGCTTTTATCACAGCTAGATAATCGACAGTTTCATAAATCAACAGAAGTACTGCAACTAGTGGAATTACCACAGCTACGTTACAGACATAAAACCTTCAGAAATGAACAAAGGTATTACATAACCATAGCTGTGCCAAGAAGTAATCCACATGCACTTAGAAACAACTACACCTTAGTTACATAACTATAAATAATCTGGAAGTTCATAGTTAGATCACATTGCTGCTAATAAAATGGATTAAACCATAAATAAATAGAAATAAATGTTCTCATTGCTTTGTTAAAAGTCTCTGGAGGTGAAGATTTACAAGGCATCAAGTATTGTACACGCTAACTAGCTCGTCAGCATAGAATATTTGTGTAACATATTTAACCTTAAAAATATGTAACAACACTGAGAATGTTTACATTAGTAACAAAGTTTGTGACAATACAAAGAGTTGCATCATGTCTTGACTCCTAGAAAACAGCCCGGATAACCATGTTACATGCAAGTTTTTGTTGACTATGAGAAAAGTGCCTAGATAACCATGTTACATGCAAGTTTTTGTTGACTATGAGAAAAGTGCCTAGATAACCCAGATAATCATGCTACATGGAAGTTTTTGTTGACTATGAGAAAAGTGCCTAGATAACCATGTTACATGCGAGTTTTGGTTGACTATGAGAAAAGTGCCTAGATAACCATGTTACATGCAAGTTTTGGTTAACTATGAGAAAAGTGCCTAGATAACCATGTTACATGCAAGTTTTGGTTGACTATGAGAAAAGTGCCTAGATAACCCAGATAATCATGCTACATGGAAGTTTTTGTTGACTATGAGAAAAGTGCCTAGATAACCCAGATAATCATGCTACATGGAAGTTTTTGTTGACTATGAGAAAAGTGCCTAGATAACCATGTTACATGCGAGTTTTAGTTGACTATGAGAAAAGTGCCTAGATAACCATGTTACATGCAAGTTTTGGTTGACTATGAGAAAAGTGCCTAGATAACCCAGATAACCATGTTACATGCAAGTTTTGGTTAACTATGAGAAAAGTGCCCAGATAACCATGTTACATGCAAATTTTGGTTGACTGAGAAAAGTGCCTAGATAACCATGTTACATGCAAGTTTTTGGAAAACTTAACAAGCATAATTAATGTTAGTAATCACTTATTAATTAGAACAGCTGGCAATCGGTGTGAATTCATGACACGAAAGACACCTGAGAGTCATGACCAGGTTAGTTCTGCTACAAAGTATCACGATGTTACAGGTCAGAAAATTAGTTAAGATCTTCTAATTATCAGAAACCTCCTGCTGTCCTTGCTTCACAGGGGAGTTTGTACTATTAGTATATTTACTGCCTAATAACTAGGTAGGTCGAGAGAGGGATCATGCTGCATGGGCAACACATGGTCTCTACAATTTAGCCCAGGCTTTGTGCTATGGAGAGGTATAACTCCATACCTGGTTCCCGCTATGGGTTGTGGTTATGCCTTTTTTCAACCATCGTCTGTCAAGACGGCAAGGTGCCAGTGAATGATCTTAACTACTCTTGGTAAATGAATTTGACAAAGATGATTACTTACTCTGCAAAGAAAGATTAATGATCATGCAAGATATCTAATGTACATTTGTGAGCTGAAATGTGCATTCACATGGCTCCTGGTATGCTAAAAGTTAACGCAAATGTAACATTCCATAAAATACTTTTAATATGGTGAAAGCTGCAAATATAAAACCTAATACACCATCTCTAGAGGCTCAATATTCTAAGAGTTAAGACACGAGAATAACGCTAAAAGTTGACACAATCATTGACAATCTGGATTGTACTTAAAACACAGAAAAAGATTCCGGTGTGAAAAATGTCTGTCAGATAAGATTCATTTTTATCAGCTTCAAAACAAACATTTCTTGCTTGTTGTTTCTAAGTATCACAATTTTTATTGTTGGAAACAAAATAATGTAGGCACATTGAAATGTATGCGAGTGCAGTATTTCACAAAAATAAAAACGTATGAATTCTGGGAAATAATTTATTTATGAGGCACTTTGTAGTGGACGTAATATTTGTGCTGTATTAACGATATAAAACTAACATACACTAAGTGTCAACAGTTAAAAATCCGTAAACAGTAAAACGACTGCCCTTGAATTTATTATTCTAGAGACACATTTACAACGTAATGATATCAACTAATACATACACATTACAGTAACATAATACACACGAGAAATCTAAAATATACACACCCAACTAATAAACAGAAGACATACCGTAATCAAGATACCTCATACATGTATTAACTAACAAACAGAAGGCACATAATCAAGACTGAAAGTATTCAACTTAACTGAAAACGCATAAAGATACATCATATAAACAAACAATGATTAAGATTCATCATATAAACAAACATAATGATTAAGATTCATAAAGGACATTTCATAAAACAACACTCTCAATCTACTATCAATAAATGCAGATATACATACATGCAAAATGTTAATGATATAATGAACATATTTTTGGGGGGTAAAATATTGTACAGAATGAGTACATAGTTATAATAAAAACCTCACTCACACAAGACAAAGGTTAGAAGATTCTTTCCAATCAAATTACAAGTGTTTGGGCTTTGTTTGTTTGTTTGACAAAACCCCGTTAATTATCACACACACACACAATTGATATTGAAGTTAACATTTTCTGGCTGCATCTTAAGAGACTGCAGTGTCATGAAAACACCATATGCCTTACTGGACCTCCACGGAGAAGGGGCTTCCCGGGATCTCCTGTTCTCCCCATTTAACAATAAGCATGTAGCGCCCAGTCTCCCGGACTATGTACTGGATGGAGTACTGGAGGTTGCCTTGGTGCTTCACGATCAGCTCATCGCACGGACCTTTGGGACCCATCATGCCGATGTACATGATGTTGTTGCCTGTTGAAAAAGAGAAT
This sequence comes from Cepaea hortensis, assembly GCA_963921405.1. Lineage (NCBI taxonomy): Eukaryota > Metazoa > Mollusca > Gastropoda > Stylommatophora > Helicidae > Cepaea > Cepaea hortensis. Next base: position 86,847,070 of record OY992887.1, read on the forward strand.
GGTGGGATAATTAATTATAGGGAAACTACAGAGATAAATAACTGTGTGGTCAATTAGAGGAAAATGGTTATGTGATCGATTAAAGTAAAATGGTCATGTAATCAAAGAGAAGAAAATGGTCATGTGGTCATTTAGAAGAAAATGTTCATGATGTCAATTAGAGGAAAATGGTTTTGAGGTCAATTAGAGGAAAATGGTTTTGAGGTTAATTAGAGGAAAATAGTTACGAGGTCAATTAGGAAATAGCTGTGAGATGAATTGTCATGATGTAAATTAAAGGACAATTATAAAAAAAGTTAAAAGTTGAGAGGATTGGCTTCACTGCACCGGGCTTTATCCCATATGGCTCGGTCTCTTTCCGCAGGGCAGCCTGCCAAAAAAGTGTGGCACAAAGCACAAACTCCCTAGCTTCAGCAACGACCCCCAGGAGTCTCTGAGAAAAATGCACTTGCGAACCGAAAGATGTAGCCCGGAATCGAACCCATGACCTTCAAACCGCAAGGCAAACAGCTTGACCACTTTGTCACGGAGACTCCTATCACTTTTAACACCCATTTGGCATAGGTCATAACTGGCAGGTTTGTTGCTAAGGAAGCAGGGGAAGGACAGAGAGATGGATGACTTGGCCGCATGGGACAGGAGCAGACATGAATCTGGTGATCACGTGAGATTGTGAACTAAAACTGTGCATGCCTATTGGCATGGCACATGATGATGATAGACATCATCATCTGGTGCCTTGCCGGCTGGTGTGGATAATCATGCCTCTCCACAAATTACGATCTGCAACGGCATGGATCTAGTCTATTCGTGTGTTAACTCCTTTCCGTGCCATGACACAAGAATCTTCTCACACTGTCTTCCTCTATCTCTCTTTCTGCAAATCTTTGCGGTCGTTACAACATGTTTCAGTTTTTTGTATTCTCATAACGTGGCCAAAAAATGATGACTGCCTCCTTCTGACGTTTGTGATAAGTTGTCTTTGCGACTCAGCTTCCCTTAAAACGTCCTGATTGCTCACTTTGGCTGTTCAATTAATTTTAGCATTCTTATATAAAACCACATCTCCAAGGCTACCAAGGATTTTTCCGCCTGTTTACTAATTGTCCAGGATTCGCAGCTGTATGTTAAAACTGGTTCTATGTAACATGCAAGAACTCTTTTTCTAACTTTCAAGGACAGTGGCTTATTGCACAAAACGACACTAAAAACCCATAAGAGTTGAACAGGCTAGAACTTGGTTAAAACAAACAGAACAAACAATGGACCCACTCACCAGCACCAGAAGCATCGACGGTGAAAGTGGCTGTCTTGCCTCTGAAAGCCTTTGACAGACCAGTACCCTTGGCTGTGACCTTGGTGGCATCAGAGCTGAACCTCTGGATGCCACTGAACCTGGTAGTTGTGCTCGTCTTGGTGACCGTCTCCACGACAACAGATGCGTGCTCTTGCGTGATGCTTGCCTTGCCCTGGCCTGGTAGAAGAGAGTTTAACATGGATATACACAACTGTGGATGCCAGAATACTGTTAGTTATGGTGGTAAAAACTCTGCCGTGGAGCAAGTGTGGCAGGCGGCTTCTAATCATCATAAACATTGTAAAAATTCTTAGCTGTATGCTGGGATTTGAACCTGGCACCTTCAGAGTCTGAAGCAGACACTAACTTCTCAGCCAGCTCACACCCAGTGTTGGGTTTTGTAAATTTCACATTTTATGACACTCTCAGGGGGAGGACCTGTCTGGGACATGACTCCTGGCCATTTTACTTCTGTTGTGCGTAGACACCTTTGAGACATTTATCGTCGTACATTTCCCTTATCGATATCGCTAATTGTGTCTGCCCAGGAGCCATCCCACCCTTGGGGGATGAATATTAGGCAACTGGTGCATCTACCAGCACTGACACTGCACCATAACTGACCGAGGGAAAGCTAATGCGTTTACAGCATAGTTAAAACTAGTCTTTATCTGAGGCCTTTCTGACACCCTAAGACCAGCTGTGATGAAGTCATAGAACCAGCTCCATCTTCACATTGAAGCTCTGGAGCAGAATATTACTCATCGTGTAGCAATTCCTTTCAAGAAAGTTAAACACATCACTATCAGCTGGAGAGGATCGATCATCGGGCAGTTCCTCTGGATCATGCATCTTCATGTCCAGTATATCTTTAATGCCCTGTGTCTACGTTTATGTTTCCCAGCCCTTGTCCTTTCTTCCAGGAACCACACCTTCCATTACTGTTCTGTCTAAGTCAGTGTGTCATTTAATATGGTCAAGGTATTTTGATTTTGAAAAAGAGTGAATTGTTACATAGAACCTGTACGTTTGTATGGATGTGAAATGGGGATGATGAGCAGACAAGCTGAAAAACATCTTACAACAATGGAAATGTGGTTACTGAGGAAAATGGAAAGAATACCATGGACAGACAGAAAAACCAATGAGCAAGTCCTTCAGGAGGCAAATGAAAACTATAAACTGATTAGAGAAATTAGGCGTAGACAATCAAGATTTTTTCAGCACGTTATGAGAAGAAATAAACTACAAAAATTGGTGGCAACTGGCAAAATTGAGGGGAAAAGAACAATGGGAAGGCAGACAAGTAAATATCTGGATGGCTTGACCACACGGCATGGTTGGGGCAAGAACACAGCTGATCCACGACTCTGGTGATCGTGTAAGCTGGCAAAACACAACCACCCATGCTTGCCAGCATGGCACATGATGATCATGATTTTGATTTCTGGGACTTAATGCAGTTTATAAGCCAGTTTTCTGTGATATTCAGATTCTGTAGAACATCAGTACTTTTTCTTCCTCTTAATCCACAGTACTCTAAGAATCTGTCTGCAACACATAAATTCCCAAACTTTATTTTCTTCAGTATAGATTGTGAAATAATCCATCTGCTGCCACAGAAAATATGCATGGTCTCAGAATTGCCACATTTTGTTTGTTGTTGTGCCATAGGTTCTCAATGGAAAAAGACTACCAAACACATTAGCCCTTTCAGTCCCAAATAATGCATGACTAGCTCTTCCCTGTGAAATACAGCCATAACATAAATATGTTTTCTATTTTACATTTGGTCAGAACATACTCATACTTAAGAAATCTGACTTAAGAAATCTGACCTCCCCAGTGGCAACTTCAACTGTGTATTAACCTTCATAGAAGGTCATGCACTCATGACTTCTTTTTCCCGTTTAATTCCCCCTTGAAAATCTGTTGCGAAAACTTTCTAGGCCTGAAAGAATTAGCCTTATGCAAAGCTGTGCCGTATCCAATAACATGTTTTTTCTCGAAAGTGTCACATTTAGTTTCAACATTCAGTGTCTCTGGTTCATCCTTACATCATCTGCCTTGCCATTTCTCAAAGAACGGCAGATGAAACATATTTAAAGGATACAAGATTTGGGTGTATCATCAAGTTGGGGCAAACAGAAACCAGAGTTGCTAAGGAAAACCACTTACCTTCAATCCTGGCCTTGAAGGGACTGCCAGCAATGTTGACACCAGCATACCTGATGCAGATGAGGTAATCACCTGGGGCTGTTGGGCTGTAGCTGAATTCGTAGCCTTCATCAACCTGGGGTAGAATGAGTGGTGTCAGTAAGGAACTATGACATATGACATGGTCAGCAGATAATATCTTACTGTTTATATACATGAGCACAGTGGACTGGGAATATCACAGTGTCTTACCTCAGAAATCAGAGGGGGTTAGCCTGATGGCAAGGGACACTAGTAATAGGGAAAATTAATCCACACGCAAAAATAAGTCCAGTGCACTAGACGTAGTAGTATGTGTATGGACTATGCTTCAGCTCAAAGTGAGTGAACGCAACAAAATTAAGAAAAAATTGTTTAAAGCAGTGGTTCTCAACCTTTTTTGGCCAATGCATCCTTCACCATATGTTCAGAATGTCATTCCCCTCTTTCGTATTTCCTCCCTATAAATCCCCCCCCCCCCCCCCACACCTCTTCACAGTTTACGTAAAAATGGAAGCTAAATTTAATAACACATACTAGAAGTCTAGATAAAACGTGATTTGCGGGCCTATTTACGTTATAAAAATAATTTCAGAGGGGTGAAAAGTACAGAACTGTAAATTATGGAAGGAAAAACAATATTAAGTAATCAATTATAGAATTAACGCGATCTTGAAATAATCTTACCCCCCCCCCCCCTCTGGGGGAATTCCCCACCGGTTGAAAACCACTGGTTTAGAGGAATCAAACCTTACACTAACGTAGGCCGAAGCCAACATACTTACCTCTGAGTTGCAAAACTAGGGTGACACAATCACCATGAAAAAGGCATGAAGAGAAGAGGAAGAAATCCAAGAAGTTGTTGAAAGAATGAGTTGAGACAAAGAAGTCATAAGCTGAACAAACACAAGGTATGGATGTCGGCATGGCTGAATGGATAAGAACGTGTCGAGGTAAGGGGTTCAACTCCTACACCGGACAGTTGGACTAAAATGTTGACTTCTCATCCTTAACTTGGGAATGTAAATTATAAGTACCTCTGAACTCGGAGTGGGTTCGTCTGATGGCGAGGGACACTGGTAATAGGTAAAAGCTAACCCACACGCAAAATTCAGTCCAGTGCTATTAGAAGTAGTGTGTGTGGACTACGCTTGAGTTAAAGCGAGCGAGCGAAGAAAACAAGGTACAAGACTCAGAGAGCATCTACGAAGAAGATGGAGAGACACAGCGGAACTAGATCTAAAAGAACTTAATTTTACTTTATTTGTAACATCATCGTGGAAAGAAAGAAAATGAGAACAGACTGCGTGCAGCAAACAGTCTTACAGGCTCAAGAGTCAGTTCCTGAACAAGTACAATTATGTCTTCTGTCTGTGTATAGCCCTTACCTCCCTGCACTCCAGCCTGACTTTGGATGGGCCTTCCACTGTAACGGCCAGGGAGCCTGAACCAGCGTTGACCGTGTTCACAATAAACCTGGCCACTTGACCTGCAAACATAAACATCACAGACGTTGGCAACTGAAACTGATTTGATGCTGTTAAATTAACAATAACTGTTCTCGGAACTATATTCTGTTAAATTAACAATAACTGTTCTCGGAACTATATTTTGTTAAATTAACAATAACTGTTCTCGGAACTATATTCTGTTAATTTAACAATAACAGCTGCTACATTATTAATTAACAATAGCAATTACTGATCATCATCACGTGCCATGTCATAAGGCACAGTTTGTTGCGGTTCACCATCTCACACAATCACCAGTTGTTCTGATTATACTATGGGCTAAGCCACCAAGATATTTATCACTTTGTCTTCTCCTTGCTCCTTTCCCCGTCAAATTTGTGAAATATTATTACTTTATTAAATCAATAACTAAATTTATGCAGTCGAGTTAACAATAACATGAGATAGTATAGTGATATATACATATATATTCAACACTACTGTATGATGCAACAGCATGGGCAATGAGCTTGTAAAAAGAACATATTTAAAAATGACTTGGAAATAGGGATATACCTACGAATAGTCAGCATTTCATGAAACCAAAATACAAAACTATATGTCTTTGTGTTTCTTTTTAAAACATATGAACAATAATAGATAAAATATAAGAGAAATTAAATATTTGGGACACATAAGACTGTTCCGTCTGTGCCCGTGTGTTAACGGAGCCCATAAAGGAAGTAAAGAATAATAACACTGTAACATACTATGGTTGTCATAAAAGGTGACAAAGGAAGGGCATGAGACTGGCAGCCTCATCCCATCGAAAACTTGAGCTGCAAAATCCTACCAATTATTAAGAAATCAATACCTCTGAAGTCGGAGTGGGTTCACCTGATGGCGAGGAACACTGTTAATATGGAAAGCTAATCCACACGCAAAATTCAGTCCAGCACTACTGTAAATAGTGTGTGTGGACTACGCATGAGTTCAAAGCAAGCGAGCGCAAAAAAAAAACAACAAAAAAACAAAAACAAAAAATTAAGAAATCAACAAAGGTCTTGATGTGAGTTGATGAGTTCCTTGGCTGCATAATGAGATGAATGACAAGGAGAAGAAGAAAAAGGGGAGGAGGAGAACAGAGGAGGAAAAAGAAGATAAAGAGAAATGCACTAACCAGTTCTTCCTGTCCTCAGACCATCTCCATAGGCAGTGACCTTGCCGGCATCTGCATCAACCTTGCCCACACAGATCTTGAAGGGAGATTCAGGGATGTGGTAGTTGTCAAAGAGAACATGGACATAATGGACTCCATTCTCACGAGGAATGAATCTCACTGCATACTGACCTGTAAAAGACACATATTTTGGTTTTTAAAGAGAAAACTGCATGTTTACAACAAATACTGACATATTTGGCCAAGTTCCAAAACACTGACCAAACTGCACGTGCTGATTTCAACATGAGGAACCAGTTGAACACCTGCAGCAACAGTGCTCAAGATTATCTGAGCTGGGATACAAACTGTTTCCACAACATTCAGCTTGCAACTATATGCTCAACAAATCACTGTCACCAGACAGCCTGGAGTTCATTCTGGTGGTTTCTTTTCTCTTCCGCTTGTTGAAGTAGTCTCCTTACGCCGAGTTCAAGATGATTCCTTACAGTGCATCTTCATGTGTTAAGGTTAGAAGTGTATTCCTCCCAGGTTGTGATACCTATCCTCAACATTTTCAAATCTCACCTGTCTTTGAATCACAGCTATGGATGTCCAACTTGTCAGTGAACATTTGCCAGCTGCCCATAGAGATTATCCTATGGAATGTGTCCATTTGGTATGTCGTTTACATCAACAAGCCATTGCATTCTATCGTCCAAGAAGTGCGTGTATGGTCATTTGACCAGCACATGAGAGCACTTCAGCATTAATTACTATGTCCTTCCAAGATATACTGAGGAACAAAAGCAGAAATCATAACTGGAAGGTGTTAAAGGTCCATCATGGCTGTTACTAGCAGCATACATGTGGATGCTACTCATCATCATCATCATATACTATGCAAAGTAGTACAGGCATACAGGCCTTTTCACAGATCCCAGTTCTTGATGTTCTCAATTGATTCTACTGAAGATATTCCTGTGTCACACAAAGAACAAACTCTGTAGCTCCAGTGATGACCCCCAGATGTCTCAGAGTAAGGTGCACTCATAAACTGAACGATGTAGCCCGGAATCAAACCCATGACCTTTGGACTGCAAGGCTGGTGGCATTACCACTTTGCCTCAGGGTAAATTGGTATGATTGTTTATTAGAAAATTGAGATAATGGTGGTTTATATAAGAAATGCATATACTGTTATGTTTATTTATTACAAAATTGAGATTTTGATCTTATGCTCATATATATTATATATATATATATATATATATATATATCATCATCATCATCATCATCTTCCACTTCTGCCGTCAAGCGTCGTGGGGAGGAATAATTTGCGTTCCAGCGCCCGGTGGACGGCACTGGATAGTGTCATTCCGTGAGGTTGTACAATGTCTCTGATGTCGTCAATCCATTTTCTTCTTGGACGTCCTCGTGGTCTCGTCGCAGATGATCTTTGATGTAAGGCCAGTGATGGTAGTTGTTGATGTTGCATTCTAATGACATATATATAAAAGAAACGTGTATATTTTCACATCTTTTATCAAATATCACAGATCAATATTGTCTTACCATCATCAATCTCCTGAATCAAGGCCTCCTCTTCAGTGCCAGATGGAGCCACAACTCTAGCTGTCAGTCTACCTTTAACACCATTGAAGTTGACCACAAATGCAGCTGGTTTTCCAACCTGATCAACGAAGACATGCCAGACTTTAAATATCTATAGAAACTTTAAAAAACTTTACCCGTTAAATCTAAGGTGTATCTTTTTTTACCTTTTAGCTCTCTACTGAGAACAAACCCTTGGCCAAGAACAACACATTTCAGTGAAACAGGAAGTGAGGATCATCATCATCATCAATATCATCATCATCATCATCATCAAGTGCGAGCTGGCTTAGGCATTCATGGCTCTCCACAGATCTCGGTCTTTGGTGTTTTGGGTGAACTCTGCTGATGATATTCCTTCATGCTATCGTCTCGGTCCATCCAGCATCATTTCTCTTGGTTTGCCTCTGCCTCTCTTCCCCTTGATCTTTCCTGTTGTCACAATATTCTCCCATGCCTCTCTTCTGATCACATGACCAAAGAAAACTGTTTTCCTCTTTCTTATTGCTGTATATAATGTTCTAGTTTCACTAGCCTCTCTCAGGCATTCGTTGTTAGTTACTTTGGTAGTCCAAGGAATTTGCAACATTCATTTCAGGAACCACATCTCTGTTGCTTCCAAGTTCTTCCATAGAGTTTGACATCCAGGTTTGGTTCATCCCACCATAGATTAGAACATACTGCGCTGTATTTAATATGATGCTGTCATTTGTGTTGTGTCCAAAGGTGTTTCCCAGCACAAACACTAGCGACTTACTGCTTTACCATGAACATCCCTCAATAATACACACATTGTAATTAAAAGTGACTTGTTCTATCAATGACTGTTCTTTAAGTCTCTTGACTATCTATTAAAATGAGTAAATGAGAAAGACATAACACTCTTAAAAACCATACTGGAGGATGAGGTCGAAGACAAGCGAGCAAGAAGTAGACAACAGTACAAGTGGAAAGATAACATTAAGAAATGGACAAACAGCAGTCTGACAGAATGTACAATCAAGGTGATAGACAGACAGTGTTGGAAATCAATTGCAGTCAACCATCATTGTGAAGATGGTACCTGATTGTTTGAAATAAAAATGAAGAAATGAGTGAATGTAGTCACCTGTAATCCTCTATCTTGCAGGGATTGAACTGACAGTTTTTTGGCATCAGCATTGGATGGTGTGATGCCCACACGGAAGGGTGAGTCAGGAATATGCTCATCATTGAATTTCACAGACACATAGTATTCACCTGTGGGCATAAATGAAAAAAAAAAAAAGCATATATTAAAATGTAGAAAGTTAGAGTATGTTCATCCCTAGTACACAAAGTATACAAACACTGAGGCAGTGAGAGAAGTAGAAGAATGTGACAGATGAACAGCTCTTGAAGAGAAACAACAACGTAAGTGACACAATAGTAGCATATTAGGATATAGTAAAACATTATGCACAACCACCCTGGAAGAGCCATGGGGGTGGGTGGGTGGGTGGGAGGGGGGGGGAGGAGGAGATCCCAGGTTGACCCAGCCTAAAAATGGGTACCCGAAATTGTCTTGGAATGTATAGGTATCTGGCGTGATATTTACCACATCTCCCCTCGAGTGCCGATAGGTCAATACAATTCTGCAGTTACTTTCATATGCTCTAATAGGACGTCAGCATGGCAGAATGGATCAGAGCGCTCATTCTTAAACATCCTGTATGCTAGTGCTGAGGTAGCGGGTTCAACCCCTACACCGGTGAGTTGGACTAAAATGTTGACTTCTTGTCCTTGACTTGGGGACGTAAATGACAAGTACCTCTGAAGTTGGAGTTGGTTCGTCTGATGGTGAGGGAGACTGGTTATAGTCCAGTGCACTGGAAGTAGCAGCACATGTATGGACTACGCTTGAGTTCAAAGCAAGCGTAACATAAAAAAATACCTTATATATGCCTTAATGCATGTAAAGGGGTACTTTACCATATCAATTTCACTGGCCGACATTTCCTTGTTGTCCCTTGTCACGCCTATCTGTGCACTCATGGCAGAATTTCCTGCATCTCTCCCACACAGAACTGTCATTATAACATGAACAGACTCTGTGCCAAACAAAACGTAGATTTGGACCAAACAAAACGTAGTAGATTTGGACTAAACAAAAATGGATGGCGGAAAATGGGAAGTAGGGGTGCATGATAATTATTAATTAAAAGTTGCTAATATGGTAGCAGACGTGCTGCAATATAATACAATGACATTTCAGTGATTATATAAGCGTATGGAAGATTCTGAAAATTGCTTCAGACGATTAATCATCCCATGGCATTTAATAAGTTAATACTGTACACACACCGGCTCCATGGCGAAGGGGTTACAGAACAGTTCGTAATCCCGCGTACCCGCGTTCAGCAGTTGGTTTTTTATAAAATGGTACGGGTGCTGGTCATTTAAAAAGCAATGGCAAACTACTGAATGTAAACTTGCCCAGGAATCACGAACAGCCAAAAAATGCTGGGGTTGGCTGCTACGTCCTGTAAAGGATATGCAACTAACTAACTGTAGACACAACACAGTCACTGATAAATCTGGATGGTGTAGCATTCTTGTGAAACACTAATCATGCCATGTAGCTCAAGGAAATCGCGTTGACAGAGTCATACTAAACATACGCCACACTATTCTATTCAATTCTTCTTATTGTCTACGCCGTGTAGTGTTAGCTATCATGTGTCTCAACATGTACTGCCAATCATTTCTGATATAAATATACCTCCATGCCATTATGTCAAACTTCCCAGTATCTTCCCCTCCTAATTTCCAGATGTCATGATATACTCAAGCTTTCCCCTTTTCCTGATATGCCCAAAGAACCAGTTAGTTTTCTTTGTGTGCTAACTTCTGTCAAGATACTGCCATTATGCTATCTATCTATTCAAGGTTTGTTCACCTGACGTAACTAGGTATCTGTAAAGAAGGTAGTTTGCCATTGCAAATATTTTGCCATATATATCCTTGATGGCAAGGACCATAAATTCATTAGCCAAAGCAAACCTCCAACCTGCACTTACCAGCCTCCGTGACACTGTATGTAACTTGACAAGATCCATCTTTCTTGTCTTTGAAGTCAATGTCAGCCTTTGAGGGACCTTCCACGGCAATAGACAGACCGCCTGCTCCAGCCTCTCTTGTATAGATGTTGAACTCATCTGCCAAAGGAAAAAGTATAATGTATTCACTGTACTATTTCCAAGTTCATTATACAACCTATCTTATTTAAATCATTTTGAGACAATTTTCTGTGTTCTTCTTCTTCTTTCGTTCGCTTGAAATATGTCTATAACTGCAATGTTGTCTCTTGTATTTTCTGTGTTAAATTTAACAGTGTGGCTTAGAAAGAGTTGTCGTGTAAGGTGTGGTTTCCAGAAGATGAGGCTAGCGCAAAGGTGAACACAGGACATTAAAGAAATGACTACTCATGAACACATGCATGAGGCAGAGGAACTGTTGAAAGATCATGAGTCTTTCCAGTGAGCAGCTATTACAGCAACTTTCTGCAAATATCTGCTGTATGATGATGATCAATTATTCTGCCCTAATAATAGTACATAAATTTATGAACCTAACAAAGTGTAGATTAATATTTTGAGAAATTAAAACAGATGGAAGGTACAGAAAAATAAAATGTAGATTTTTATGTTTGATAGCAGCAAAGTAGATTAAAAATTTATGAAAAACAATATGTAGATTCACTTTAAGGAGAAAACCAAACATTTTAGGTGAGATTGTACATAATAAGAACATTTAGAAATAAAATGAAATATTTTGGTTACAGATAAACTTACTTGCAATGTCCACTTCTCCTCTCTCCAGGCCAGGTCCAGCGGCATGAACTTTATGGGCACCGCCTCCAGCGATAGGACCCACGGTGAACTCAAAGGGACTGCCTGTAAGATAAACATGTGACAGCAATTGACACGTCTGTCTATCTGTATCTGAGTACCTCTTGCGTACATTAATCCCTCTTGTCCCAGTCAGTTGTAACATGAACTCTTTCAATGCCATGAAACTTACTGTGTGTTTATTGGTTACTCTATGGGTTAAGGTAACCACATAGCAGATACTGTCATTAGGATGTGAAGTAATAGGCCTTCACACATTCTACACTAGATAATATAAGGTCAGGTGGCCAATTCCCTTCCTTATACCATTTTCAGAAAATCATCTCATACAAATTTTTAAGAGGTTGGGCTGACCCCAATGCTGGTACTGGTCAGATTAAAAAAAATAAAATTCCGCCCCTACTGGGGATTGAACCCTAGACCACTGTCTAGGCAGGCAAGTACACTAACCACTGAGGTTACTCTATACATGATAGAGATAACACATTCAGTCAAAGATATTAAATTACAATCTTCATGTCTTTATCATCATCATCATAGCCATCACCATGATTACCACCACCAACACCACGATTGCAAACATCATAATAAATATCACCACCATCATCATCACCACTACCACCACCATCATTAGTACCACCACCATCATTATCACTACCATCACCATAATCATCACCATCTCCACCATCATGATTACAAAAATCACCATCATCACCACTACTACCATCATCATAATTATTACCACCGCAACCATTATCATTACCACCACCACAATCATCATTGTTACCACAACCACCACTATTATTACTATACTAACACCACCATCAAGATTTAAAAAAAAACATCACCACCTCCATCATCATCACAACAGCCGTAACTAACACCACTCACCAGGAATATGCATATCCTTGTGCTTGACACTAACGGTATGCACCCCCATCTCCTTGGGCACAAACTTGATGCTGTAGTGAGACTCATCCAGGCTGACCACCTCACACAGCTCAGTGACTCCAGACGGACTCTTCACTGAGGCTGTCAAGTCAAATGGTGCCACACCTGGGAATACATGAAAGTGTAGACTGGTTACTGAAGGAATTCTAAACACTGAAAGCTTACATATGTCACCATAGCGGAGAAACTGGCTGGGTATGCATGTACCACTGGGTGGGGTATTGGTGCATGATAAGGTATGCATGTACTGCTGGGTGGGGTATTGGTGCATGATAAGGTATGCATGTACTGCTGGGTGGCGTATTGGTGCATGATAAGGTATGCATGTACTGCTGGGTGGCGTATTGGTGCATGATAAGGTATGCATGTACTGCTGGGTGGGGTATTGGTGCATGATAAGGCAGATATAGTCAAGGCCCTTGGGGGATCATGTGTATAGTGTGGAAGAACAGATACACCATCATGGCCTGGAGAGAATGGTGTGGCAGCGAATGATCAGAGGATCTTGCAGACTCTCAGTGCACAGAGAAAAGACCAGGCATAATCAGATTGCAACTGGTACCATTATTAGTATTAGAACTCTTTGCTGGTTGTTGAAGGTGAGGACAGAGCATGTATGAGAATGCCACAAGTGCTGTGCTGTCTGTTCTTGTTGACTTAACTCAATGTCAAGTACTTGATATTGAAAATCTCAAGATAATAAACCTGTACATGGGTACTTTAATAACAGCAGATGGGAGATGTATTAAGGAAATTAAATGTAGAATAGACCAAGCTAAGGCAGCACTTCACAAGATAGAGTATTCTCTGCAATATATAGGGTGTATTTTTAATGACTGTGCAGTGTTTGAAAATATTGCCGGTCCTATTATGTTGCATGTCCTTTACAGAGGGTAAATACAAAACTTGGACTGGCAATATTTTCAAACACTGCACAGTCATGAAAAATACACCCTGTATCTTTGTTACATGAGGTGAGGAAAATAGATCTTAAGAGCTGCAATCCTGAAGTACAGAAGTGAATCTTGCGCAATTAGAGACAAGTGAGGTATTATGTGGAAGCTGTGGAGATTAATAGAATAATGATGAGAACACCGTGGGTGGAGAGAAGTAATGAAGATATTATGAAAGCAACTAACTTATAAAGAAAACTGGTTACTCTCATCGGAAGAAGATAGTCCACAATCTTTGGGCATGTCATGAGAAAGGGAAAGAGGAGTACTTCACGGCAATGGAAAAGTTGGAAGGACGCAGAGGCAGGAGGAAATCAAGAGAGAAGATGCTTAACAGTTTGACACCATGCATTGGAGGAAAATCAGCATCAGAAATGATTGGCAGTACACAAGACAGAAGGCAGACACGATCACCAACACCACATGGAGTAGACTATAAGAAGAAGAAGAATATATGTGGACAGACAATGATGATTATAACAAGGATGTCTGGCACTATTGTACAAACTACCAACATAGTTATTTATTCCTTTACCTGGAATCTTCAGACTAAGTTCACACTGACTGCCAATATGGGTGATGTCAACTGCTTCTCTGTGGCGGGTTATGCGTTCTGTGATCTTGGCTGAAGGCTCACCTCCAATCTTGACAGTGAAAGGACTTCCTGTTACAAATCAGGATTGGCATTAGTTGTTTAATTAATTCCATTCTAACAAATATATATATTTATATATATAATGCTGTTGTATGCATGTAAAACATCAACAATAAGCAGACAGGCTTTTAACCATTTACAGGGCACAGCGGCCATTACCGGCCGATGCCTTAAACATGCATAGCGTCTGATTACGTCTGATACTATTATGCATTGTAAAAACGCGATCTCTCGGCTTTCCGACACTTCCGACGGCTACTTTCGCTTTCGCCGACAGCTTGACAACGTGGCCGCCATTTGTAAATGCGCTACAATGAATTTGAACGGACTTTTATGGACTTTTTTGGATAGTTTTCGGGGTTTTTACGCTGTTTTTCAAAACGGATTTCAGCGATTCTTCAAGTGATAGTCGAGATTTCGCTAGGTTCAATTTAAATGACATTATAGGGCACGAAGTTGACTGTTAATCGGAGCTAGATATCAGTGCAAAGCGTCACTTTGCATTAGCAGTCTGAGTCGGACTTTAAAGAAAGTGATTATGATTCTGAAAATGTGTTTGTAAATTGCTGTATAGATGACGGAAAATCACAAACAACATGCTGTATTTCGTAAATATTTGTGTTCATATATGGATTACCAACAACAATCACGTGAGTAACATATTCTGCATGCTTTTCCCTTCATTGTGTTGTTTATTTAACTAAAATCGGTTGACTAACACCTTATTTGTAATGTTTTTACTAACGCAACCCGAAATTTTACCAAACCTGAAAAAATCTTGACCGTTCAGGGCTACAAAACGGACAAGCGTCTGCCCTGTAAAGGGTTAAACAATTTTAGCAGAGAATTTGTGGTTTCTAAAGAAAATGCAAAGAATACCATGCATGAACAGAAAACCCAATGAGCAATTCCTACAAAAAAACACATGAAAACTGTAAATTAATTAGAGAAATTAAACATAGTCAAGATATTCTGGCCACATTATGAGGAGAAATAAAATTGAAAACTTTGTGATGAATGGCAAACTTGATAGAAAATGAGGGGAAAACAAAGAGATAATTACTTGGAAGGCCAGAAGGAATAATCGGGACAAGAACACAGACCTGGTTCAAAACTCTCGTCATTGTGTGAGATGGCAAACCATAACAAGCACACCTATCGGCATGGCATATATATATGGTTAGTATGAAAGCTATTAAAGGCAGAGGGTTGTACTTCCCCTCCCTTTGCAAAGACATAGAATGACAACAAAAGAAAAATAGTAATATATATTTGAAATAATGACTTGACAAGATGTCAAAAATAAAGAGTGATAAACAGAAACAGAACCAAGAGAAAATTCTTGATATATTTTCTTCATGGCATGGATAATTCTGTTGGCGATCGTAAAATACGGAGAATCATTCTTGCCCACATTAGTTGGCAAAGCATCTGCTGCTGATGGTGATGAAACAAAAACTGGAACCATTTGTGGGGGTGATATAATTTCCTACATCAGTGTGAATGGCAGAGCAGATTAGGGACTTGAAATGCATGACGTAGGCATACTATAGACTGCATGGTGCTGACAGATGCAGCCACATGCTAGTTAGCATTTAGGTTTCCTCACAGAGACCAAACTCACCTGGCACATGTTGATCAGCAAATTTGATACTGATGATGTAGCTTCCAGGCTCTGTAGGTCTGTAGCTAACATGGCAAGTGCCATCTTCGTTGTCATGGCATTCAATGTCAGCCTTACTTGGGCCTTCAATGGACAATGACATGCCTCCGTAGCCTGCAAGCAGCAAAATAAACAAAAGTCCAAATTAATACACACATATCTGTACATATCTTGTCAGGTTATTCAGTCTGAACTGCTGTATGTAGTTTTTTTGTAACTTGTCATTCTATCCTACATCTAGCTCTGTGACCACCTGTAAACTTATTCTAAGGAAATTAATGTGGCAATTTCCCCTGGACTTCCCCTTTCTTTTCTTTTTCAGCATTCCACTGCAATATATTGTGTCCAGGGTGTTTAGTCAGTAGCTCTAACCATCCCATTGTGCCTTGACTTCATAGAAACAGAGGTAATCTTACGTGTCAGGTATTTACAAAAATGGAGCTTAATTCATTGGATAAATATTTAATTACAAAAGGGCTTCAAATGAAAACCTTAAATGTTTTTCGTGTGTGGGTGAATATAGTCTGAAAAAGTAAAGAACAAATGTATCATTTTTCGATGTGGTCACTCCAGTCCTCCAGTGCTGATAAAGTGCTTGGATTCCTGTAGACAAAATTTTCTTGGTCACACGTGAGAAGAGGCCGGCCATATAAACGAAGGACAGAGGGAATAACAGTCCATGGGAATTTCAATATATGACGCCCATAAACAGGCACTCTCCTGCTGATTATGCTTCACCTTGACACAGCAAGGTACAAGAGAAACATGATGAGATGAAATAATGAGATGAATCCTGCCACTAATTGTGGCCTGAATCCAGGATCAGCATACTGGTCAAATATAAACTGATATATTCATATACCATTTTCACACTTTTCTCTCAATCTTTCTTAGGAGAAATCTGACCTGTTGTCTTTGTCAGGTACAGAATATGAGCTTGCATTTGTTGTTTCTCCATAGGATCTCAATACAGCTTTTTCCATTTTATATTGACAATGCTGAGTGTCTGGCATGTTTGGTCACTAGCTCTTACCATATCCCCATATGCCTTGACCACTAAGAACAGCTGAATGTGACCACTAATCGCATTGGGGAGACCATTTTGAGGCAGCAGTAATGGCATTATCAGCTCCTGGTAGGACTCCAAGGGATTAGTCCCATCTGTTCCCAGGTTATCGGGAAAGCAGCAGGTTTGTGTCTCCATAGTCCTTCAATATCTTGCCATCATCAAGATCTTTCTTGTGAAAAATCTGTCTTTCCTGAATGTTTCACTGAAGAACCACAAGACTGGATGAACTTATGAACAGGCAAATAGACAGATTCCATTATATTTCATCCTACCATTACCCCTACCCTGTTCAACCTCATAAGAGAAGTTATATTAGGGTCCATACTTTGGTCACATCCTGTGACCAAGGCAGCCACAAACAGGATAGTAATTTGAAGATGATTGTTGTCTAAAGAAGGTAATGGCTTAAGTGTGACAGAGAACAACGCAATGGGAAAGGATGAATAAACTATAAAAGGAGATTGGTTTAGACATCATACACACCTGCTTCACGAGTGTCCACAATGAATTCATTGACCTCATTTGCCATTCCCTCCTTGAGGCCTTTGCCGTAGACTTTGACTTTGCTGGCATTGCCAATCTCACTGTCGCCAACAGTAATCTTGAAAGGGGAGTTAGCAATGTGTTGTCCATTTCTGTAGACGTTCACAAGATGCTCTCCCTTTTCTCGAGGAGTGAAAGTTATGCCTGTAAATATACACACAAACCATGTCAAATTGTTCATGTCCTAAAGCTTCAGACACTAAACTTAACTTCAGACACTAAACTTAACTTCAGAAACTAAACAAGATAAACATCTTTCTCCTGCTTCTATCCTACAGTTGGTGCTTTGGTGTAATGGTTAGGATATTATGCTAATAATGGTAGGACGATGGTCTGACAGGTTCCATGCCATCTCTCACTGTCTATATTCTTTTAATGTTATGAGTTAAGATTGCCTTCTTTCTATACTTTTGCCATGTGATTTCAACTATTTCCTGGATGATAATTTTGGTAAACAACATTTAAAAGAGAATTCATTCAGCTGTGTGTGAAGGAGGACTTAAGGATTACATTGTCTGCCTCAGACATGCCTGGTTTGTTTCACAATCTGGACTGTGGATTTTGATACAATAAGATATGGATAGTATATTCTTCCCTGATCCTTGGGTAGCTGAATGGACATCTAGCATTCTTCAACAAATGCAATAAGTCTCAGAAGACCTGTACGCATGTTGCGCACATTAAAAATCCTTCGGCAGTTATCCAATTTTTGTCCTTGTATTCTGTGCAGGCACCATTCTTAATGGATGTTTGTAATTTATAAGTAACTGTTTTAGCCAATCACCATGCTCTCACCCACACACATGTAGAGATTTATAAGTAACTGTTTTAGCCAATCTCTATGCTCTCACCCACACACATGTAGAGATTTATAAGTCACTGTTTTAGCCAATCACCATGCTCTCACCCACACACATGTAGAGATTTATAAGTAACTGTTTTAGCCAATCACCATGCTCTCACCCACACACATGTAGAGATTTATAAGTAACTGTTTTAGCCAATCTCTATGCTTTCACCCACACACATGTAGAGATTTATAAGTAACTGTTTTAGCCAATCTCTATGCTCTCACCCACACACATGTAGAGATTTATAAGTCACTGTTTTAGCCAATCTCTATGCTCTCACCCACACACATGTACAGATTTATAAGTAACTGTTTTAGCCAATCTCCATGCTCTCACCCACACACATGTAGAGATTTATAAGTAACTGTTTTAGCCAATCTCTATGCTCTCACCCACACACATGTAGAGATTTATAAGTCACTGTTTTAGCCAATCACCATGCTCTCACCCACACACATGCACAGATTTATAAGTAACTGTTTTAGCCAATCACCATGCTCTCACCCACACACATGTAGAGATTTATAAGTAACTGTTTTAGCCAATCTCTATGCTTTCACCCACACACATGTAGAGATTTATAAGTCACTGTTTTAGCCAATCTCTATGCTCACACCCACACACATGTACAGATTTATAAGTAACTGTTTTAGCCAATCTCTATGCTCTCACCCACACACATGTACAGATTTATAAGTAACTGTTTTAGCCAATCTCCATGCTCTCACCCACACACATGTACAGATTTAACACCAGAGTTAGGTATTCCTCGTCTGGTGCTAGTTTTCAGTTCTTTTAACTTCCACAACTTTCCTGGTGCTATGAAAGCTCCTCTAGCTTTTTGTATTCCTTTACCGCAGCGCAATAATACAACTTACCTAGATGACCATTGGGCAAACGCTTCAAGAAGCAAGGCTCCTCCCTGCCAGATGGTGAAATGATGGTGGCCGTCAGGCTCTCAATATCATGCTCTGTGACCTTCAGGGAGACTTCAGAACTACTTCCCACCAAGATCTGGTTCTTTCGTCGAGGTTCACCAGCTGTTGGAGAATATTTTACTGTTAGTGTCAATCAATGGAGAGAACTCTCGTAATGGGGAAGACAATGTTTGAGGACAGAGATATTATTCAGTCATAATGAAATGAACTATGACAAGTTAGCTATTCTTCAGGAAATTTCTATACTCTTCTTTGGGTTTATACACATATTGAAATAATATCTTACTGTTCACACTTATGTTTTTCATCTTGCAAAAGGCTACCTTCGCAACAGCAATTCTTGTTCTAATCTCTTCAAGGCATCTCCCATTAGATGTTATGACTGTTCCAAGATAACTGTACCAATTCACTTGCTTAAGAATATGCCCATTTACTCGTACATCACATTGTGGTATTTCCTTCTTCCCAGTGACGACCATAATCTGTGTCTTCTTACTATTCAACTCTACCCCTAGTTGGTCACTGTGTGCAATAACCACATCTATTAAATGTCGCAAGTCCTTATACAACTTCTTTTTTATGTCTACCCCCCATTGGAGCAAAGGCCTTCAACAAACTCTCTGCAAGCCCTCCACTCCATAACTATCCCATGCAGCTCTGCCCATGTCTTCCCTATATTATTCATTTCTGTTTCTACTCCCCTTCTCCGTGTGTTTTTAAAAGTCTTTCTGTTTCTTTTGCCATGTGAATTCCAGATACAGGCATTTCTAGTTATATTATTCTCAGGTCTTTTCAATGTTTGTCCTGTCCAGCTCAGCATCTTTTCTTCATCTGGTTGTATACAATATTTCATCACCTCTTGGTTCTCTGGTATTATACAACTGGAATATACAGGGTGTTTGTTAAGCCTCACTACACTTTGTATGTAGAACAAATTTGAAAAATGAAGTACATGATGTCATTAAAAAATATGCTCTACAGTCCATCATGAAGCAATATGCGGCGAATGGTTGTTGTCTGCTGGAGTAATTCTTTGCACTCCAAACAGAATGGTGTTATCAATGGAAGAAAGAATTTTTCAAATTTGTTCCACATACAAAGTGTAGTGAGACTTTAAAAACACCCTGTAAATATGATAAACTGCCTTGCCAGCTGGCACAGGTGATCATGCCTCTCCACAACTCACTATCTCCAACAGAATGTATCAATTTATGTGCTGATATCCTTCCTTGCCTTGACTAAATAAAAGCTGTTAAGAATGTTTTCTCAGTGCATTCCTCAATTTATGTTCCCATTAATCTGATGTGTTGTTACAGCATGCTAACACTGAGTCCGTATGACAAAACAACATGATTATTACAACTGAGCACACGTACGAATAATCTTGGCTGTGAAAGGTGAGCCAGCGATGTTCTTCTCTGCGAACTTCACGGTGATTTGGTACTCCCCAGGTGCTGTGGGTATGTAGGACACTGTGCATGTTCCATCTTCGTTGTCTTTGCACTGTATTTCTGTCTTGGATGGGCCTTCAATGGCAAGTGACAGTCCACCTGATAGAAAGAGAATAATATTATAAATAACAAGAAGTAGCAGCAGATGTAGCAGTATTATAGTAGTAGTAGTTGTAGTATTTATAGTAGTAGTAGTAGTAGCATCAACCATTGGCAGAGGCAGTAGCAGTAGAAGTGATAGCAGTAGTAGTAATATTCATGGTATTAACAGGTTAGTAACAGCAACAGCAGAAGTGGTGGTAGTAGTAGTAGTAGTAATAATAGTCACGGTGGCAGCAGTAATGATGGTGATGGTAGTAGTAGCAGGCAGTAGTGTTAGTAGTAGTATTAATGGTAGTAATGGCAGTAGACCCTTATATGCAATTAAAGCATTTTGGAGATGTGTCATTAGGACTATATTTTAAGTTACCGATCGACAAAGAATAGGCTGTTGTTTTTACTTTCCCAGAAAAATCCTGATACCAATTTCATGACTCTATTGCCAAAGTGGCCAGGTAAGAATCCTGTCACCACTGTGAGGTGCGACCCAGAAAGCAGTGTTTGCAGGTGTGAACACTACCTAGTTCACATGCCATCAATTCTAAAGGTAATAGTGATGCAAATCTAAGCTAATACAAAGCAGAAAAGCAGGAATCGTAAAGAGAACATATGTAAAAATTACTGAGAGTTACAGAGGCAACAACACGTCTGTTACCTGGGTCCATTAGGAAAGTAAAAAACAGTAACAGCGTAATCTGTCATGCATGTAGTAAAAGGCAACTAAGAAAGGTTGGCGCAGGACTAACTCATCCTGTATAAAACTAACTACACAATCCCACCAGTATTGAACAAGACTACAAAGGACTAGATGTGAGTTAGTTGTGGGCCTATGCTCATTGAGCTAAGACAGCAAAATCAGAAGAAGAAAAACACAAAAATGTAAGAATCAAAAGAATGTTGGTACATAACCAAGTTATGCATCCTAATCCATAAAACACACAGCAAGACTAGGAGTATGCTTTGCATGTATAGACAGGCATGTTGTTGGTAGGTGCATTTTAAGCGGGGATGTAAAGCCACAATTATGCTAGTAAAAGTAAAATAAAGGGCCCATTTTACATGCCTTGAAATGCATAATATCACACATCTCCCTGATCTCTTGGATAATGAGACTGGATACGTAGCCTTCTCAGATAAAGACTGAAAAACAGAGGGTCCCATCTATCAGCTGTGCAATTAAAACATCCCAATGGGAATTGCAAAGAGTTGGCCATAAGACTACTGCCCTGGTAAACTTGTTAGGAAAGAAAACGTCCATGGGTAGATGGAGCCCATGAGCTTGGATGGAATCTGTCTAGAGGAAGGAAACCTGACACAAATACATGCAGACACACTGACCTCTGAGGTGGCAAACAAGGTGCAATGCACTCCCCTAGAAGAAGAAGAAGAAGAAGAAGAAGAAGAAGAAGAAGAAGAAGAAGAAGAAGAAGAAGAAGAAGAAGAAGAAGAAGAAGAAGAAGAAGAAGACAAAACAGAAGAAGAGGAGGAGAATTAAAAGCAGAAGGAGGAGGATTTAGGAGTGGAAGAATAAGAATTAGAAGTAGTAATTGTAGTTTAGTAGTAATTGTAGTTTAGTAGTAGTAGTAGTAGTAGTAGTAGTATAATAATAGTAGTAGTAGTAGTAGTAGTAGTAGTAGTAGTAGTAGTAGTAGTAGTAGTAGTAGTAGTAGTAATAGTAGTAGTAGTAGTAGTATAATAGTAGTAGTAGTAGTAGTAAAGTAGTAGTAAAAGTAGTAGTTCAAGACTGAACAACTCAAGCCGACAGGGCTCTACAACATCAACAACAACCATGACCCCAGAGAAGATGGTTCAAGATAAGTACCTGCGCCAGCATTCTTGGTGTTGATGGTAAACGAAGCCTGTTCATAGACCACGCCGTGGCTGAGGCCTGGTCCATATGCTGTCACATAGCCAGAGTCAATAGCCTCTACGTAGAATAAGAATGGACTTCCTGCAACAGAAACATCATTCGGTGATTATCATGAAATCATCAGAGCGACCTAGGCACGTTAATGTAAACACTAGGAAGTTGAGCGTATAATGTCATAAACAGGGTCAGAAACGGTCTGTGTTCGTCGTGCTAAGTGAAGGAAAGACAGGTCAACTATTCCTCCGTCCACTTAGGTCTACAAAATGTGAGGGTCCTAGCCCTTCACTCACCCAGAACAGGTTCCTGTTAAGGGAGTTTTTTTTTTTCTTTTTCTTTTTCAAAAAGCTGTGACCAGATATTCACTCAAGTTAAAGTCTCTTTTCACATGACTCGAGGAGTGCCTCGTGTTCCGAAGGTCGTGGATTCGATTCCGGGCTATGTCTTCGGTTCACGAGTGCAATTTTCTCGGAGACTCTTGGGGGTCATTGCTGGAGCTAAGGAGATTGTGCGGAAAGAGACAGAGCCATATGGGATCAATCCCAGCACAACGAAGTTGACCCTCTAACCTTGTAAACCTTTGGGAGTCTCCGTGGCGAAGTGGTCAAGCCGTCTGACACGGGCTCCGAAGGTTGTGGGTTCAATTCTGTGCCACGTCCTTCGGTTCATGAGTGCATTTTTGGAGACTCCTGAGGGTCGTCGCTGGAGCTATGGAGTTTGTGCTTTGTGCGACACTTTACGCAATGCGGATATAGACTAAGCCATATGGGATAAAACCCAGTGCAATTATCAACTTTTAAGCAGCTTTTTTTTTTTTTAAACCTCAAAGAGTGTCAAGTACACTGTGCTAGTCCTATATTTGCATAGACCATTCGACGCTTAAGGGATGATGTGGTCAATATAATACCTCCTGCCTTGACTCTCAAGACATTTCCTGATGCCCATTTCAAGCTGGGTTGACCCGGGAGACTTCATTTGTAAAACTGACAAGATTTCAACAACTCTCGACTTAACGCTATACTGATGACCAAATAACAAAAGAACTACTAAAATAGATCCAATCATAATTTTAGTGACAAGATAACATAGCCATCAATTTTCAACAACAGCATATGCACTCACTGCTAACTCAGTGACAAATTGATAAAAGGTTCACCCACTCACCATTCCCTTAGTGACAAGAAACGAAAAGATTTGCCCATTCTCTACAACAGCATACCCATTCATTCAATGACAAAATAAGAACAGATTCACCCACTCTCTTCAACAGCATACCCATTTATTCAATGACAAAATAAGAACAGATTCGCCCACTCTCTATAACAGCATACCCATTCATTCAATGGCAAGAACAGATTCACCAACTCTCTAAAACAGCATACCCATTCATTCATTGACGAAATAAGAACAGATTCACCAACTCTCTTAAACAGCATCCCCATTCATTCAAGGACAAAATAAGAACAGATTCGCCCAATCTCTATAACAGCATTCCCATCATTCAATAACAAAATAAGAACAGATTCTCCCAATCTCTATAACAGCATTCCCATCATTCAATGACAAAATAAGAAAATATTCACCCACTCTCAACAACAGCAAACCCACACACCACTGTCTCAATGTCAAAATAAGAAAAGATTCACACAAGACTGTCAGGTAACAATACACCCCCTACTCCTACCTTCAATCTCTTCATTGTTGTACTGCATATGCAGTTTATGGAGTCCCACCTCTGAGGGCTGGTACCTCACAGTCACTGTACCATCCTTGTTGTCCTCAATATTGGGGTATGCCTGTTTTCCAGAAGGCATTTCAACTTTGGCTGTAAACAGTGAAATCACAATCAGTTAGATAGCATGCACTGAGAACAAAGCTGGTAATAGTATCACTAGAAAATCCTTTGTCCATAACCCACAGGGTCAGCAAAATAGAGGGAGAACTGAAGCCACATGGACAGGAAAATAGATATCTAGGGAAGAACATGGAGGGAGCTGAAAAGTCTGAAGAGTAACATGTAGGGAGCTGAAAGAGGTAAATAAAGGATGGCTTGGGGCAAATTGGTTGAGGGCATGTATTTCAATGGTGGATAAAGGGCAGCAGGAGGCGGAGGTGGTAGAGGAGGAGGAGTAGTAGAAGAAGGAGAAGAAGAAGGAGGAGAAGAAGAAGGAGGAGAAGAAGAAGAAGAAGAAGAAGAAGAAGAAGAAGAAGAAGAAGAAGAAGAAGAAGAAGAAGAAGAAGAAGAAGAAGAAGAAGAAGAAGAAGAAGAAGAAGAAGAAGAAGAAGAAGAAGAAGAAGAAGAAGAAGGAGAAGAAGAAGAAGAAGAAGAAGAAGAAGAAGAAGAAGAAGAAGAAGAAGAAGAAGAAGAAGAAGAAGAAGAAGAAGAAGAAGAAGAAGAAGAAGACACACTTTAGCATCATAAGTAAAATAAGTCAAAGACCCCTTTTCATCCCATCAGGCATAATGGGAATATTGTGCTAGCCTAATTTTTTTTTTTACCAATGGGCACTTAATGAGTGATATGGTTAATATCACACTGGCTGCCTTGACTTCCCAGATTACTTTCTGGTACCCACCTGAGGCTGGGTTGACAGGGGAGCCCAGGTTACTAAGTTAGTTGCATATCCTTTACAGGACGTCACAGTCAACTCCAGCATTTTTGGGCTTTTTGTGATTTCTTGACAAGTTTACGTTCAGTAGTTTGCCATTGCTTTATGAACGACCGGCACTCATATCATTTTATTAAAAACCAATGCAAGGCAGTCTGCTGCCAAATCGCCTGCAGCTGTGTTTCAAACACAGTATGCAGGATTACGAATTGCGTTTGTAACCCCTTCGCCACAGAGCCCAGGTAAATGAAAATAAATCCTGCCTATTATTATTATGCTGTTCATTTTGGAGTAGTTACTAAACTGAGTAATCTCCATCTTTGGGTTATCCTGACAAACTCTGGATACTTACTGGACGGCCCTCGCTTAATGTAATTTGAAATAGGAAAATCTAATATGATGATTGAAGACACAGCACAATAACTAATTTCTAATGAACAGAAACAGAAATACTGCACATTTCAAGACAAAGATACTAAGTATTTAACTAACATTTATTAAAGGATATAAAATGACCTCTAACCTGAGACAAAGTTAAAGATGGGACCCACGGGTAGGGTAAAGTCCACCGGCTGGAACAAGCCTGATCCTGGGGCTCCACGCAGAGAGTCAATCTGATCACGTCTCACATACTGTTCTGTTACCTAAAGATAGATAGAAAGAAATATGCAATCATATCAATGTAGACCAGTGGTTCTCAACCGGTGGGGAATCCCCCCCCCCCAGGGGGGAATTTTAGTTTCCAGGGGGGGGGGGGGAATTAAGATTATTTCTAGATTGCGTTAATACAAGAACTGATTACTTGATATTGTTTTTCCCTTCATACTTTACGGTTCTGTACGTATCACCCTTCTGAAATTCATTTTATAACGTAAGTAGATCCACAAATCACGTTTTATGTAGATGTCTAGACTTGTTTTAGTATGTGCTATTAAATTTAGCTTCAATTATTACATATACTGTGTAGGGGGACATTTTTAGGGAGGAAATATGAAAGGGGGGGGGGATGACGTTTTAAAAATATGGTGGGGGGGGGGGGGAGGGAATGACGTCCTAAAAATATGGTGAAGGGGGGCACGGGCCAAAAAAGGTTGAGAACCACTGATGTAGACAGTCCACATTCTTCAGTCATGTCATGAGAAGAGGAAAACTAGAGTACATAGTAACCATGAGGAAGTTGGAAGGGAAGACAGGCATCGGGCAACAGAAAGAGAATATTTGGATAAGTGAAACATCATAGCATGGAGGAACATCAGTATCAGAAATGATTGGCTGTACATGAGACAGAAGACTGTGGACAGACATGATTACCATCATGGACTATAAGAAGATCTATATCATAAATAATGTAGTTGCTTCTTGGTCACTACTGACTTTGGTATTTCACACTCATTCATAATCTGTAACAATGCTTGCTTTTTTATAATAACAATTTCCATTATTACTTTAACTATGTAAATGGCACATGATCTTCAGGTGGGTCTATCAGACACGGGACATCTTGCTTATGACTGAGTTTTCCAGAAGGTTGTTATGGGAGCGAGGTTCTGCAAAGTACATGTTACTGAATGAATGACTGTAAGTAAGTAAAAGTTTTAAATATTATCATCATGTGTACACAGTTCCTGCTTAAAGTTAAGTCCTCATTAATGCAACTCACCTGAGTGCTCGTATATTCTTCATACTCTTCCTCTAGAACAGCCTGTTGTAAAGACACAAAGTAAACAGTGGTAAAAACATGTTTGTTCTGATGATGGATATACAACAACTATGTAACTTGTATATATCAATGTAGTTGTATCACTGTCTGTCTGTTGTTTGTGTGCTGATGAAGGCTCTAGTCACAACATCCATTCTGTCATTTGTGATTGTGAGGTCTGTTATCTATTGTCCTGTTATATAAACTTTCCCCCCATAACCTTTTTTTTACATTGTGAAGTGAATTCTTCTTCTTCTGCTTTTTCATTCCTCTTTTGAGGGAAATGTGTCACACCTAGTTGCACACCTCTAAGGTCAGTGTGTCAGACTTGAACATTCATTTTTGTCAGATTTGCCTCCTCTAGACAGATTCCATCCAAAGTAACTGGCTCTATTTATCCATGGACAGTTTTCTTTCTTATCAGTTTTACCAGGGCACAGGCCTTGCAACCTAGTCTTTGCAATTTTCAAATGCCATGGGATTTGTTTTACATGCACAACTTGCTCACCAGACCACATGTTTGTCACCCTAATCTAAGACTAGAAATCTGATCTTACAACCCAAGAGATCACAGGGCCATGTTATATAAGACATCATCCATTCTTGGAGCCTTATGCAGAGATTGAATCCAGTACCTTGTAAACCTGAGGCAGACAGCATAACCTCTCAACCACAACTCCCTCATGTGAAATACATGATAATCAAAAGCCAATAAATAATTCATTATTCCTTAATAATCAAAAGCCACTAATTCATATTTCCTTTATAGTCAAAAGCCACTAATTCATTATTCCTTTATAACCAAAAGCCACTAATTCATTATTCCTTTATAATCAAAAGCCACTAATTCATTATTCCTTTATAATCAAAAGCCACTAATGCATTATTCCTTTATAATCAAAAGCCACTAATGCATTATTCTTTGTGTAATGACCACCAAAAACATGCCCAAGAGATTTTACCTGTACTGTGTAGCTTCCATTTGGAACCTCCTCTCCACCGAATTTGATTTCAATTGTGTATTGTCCAGCAAACTGAGGAATGAAGGAGATAGAGAATGTGCCATCCTCCTGCTCCACAATGTCGATGTCTATGTCAGTACCGCTATCAGTTCGGATACGACAGGTGACCTTGCCAACTCCAGCATGAGATGCATCCACTGTGATGATTGTCTCCTTACCAACTTGGATTGTGCGATCATTCCCACCTTCGAATGCAAAATAAATTATCAAGAATCATTTAACAGAAAGTGATTCTCTAATGATGTTGCATTTTAAAATATAGTTTTATTTGAACAACCATATTGCCAAATTTCTTAAGTCTGATAACTTATTTCCTAAAAACCAATCTTCTTTGATAATTGAATTCCTGTCGGACAGATCCATTTGTTCTCTTTTCTATCCAATGAATTTGTAATACATTTTTGTAACATTTATATTCAAAGGCAAACGTGTTTTCCAGCTGATTTTCTAAATAGGTTTCACATTTTTATGTTGTCACAGGAAATATGCAGGCTTGAAGTCTCTGGCTTGTGTTCTTTTATCAGTTTCATTCCACAAAAGTCCTAATTGCTTTAGTTTTTTTAGCGCAGCATTTGTTTGTTCTTTTCATTTCTATCATCACTTTTTCACTGTCCATGAGCAGAAAATCTAGATATTCAAAATTACTCACTTTCTGTAATTTCTCTAATATGAGAAGAATTGATTTTATAAGTGCTATCACAAAGGCACTTTCTGTAATTTCTCTACTATGATAAGAATCGACATTATAAGTACTAGCAAAAAGAATATTAAAAATGAATAATGTAAATAAAATGAAACTAAACATTCAGTAGACATTATCCTATAAAGAACGCTTAAAAATATTGACCTCTTATTAATAGCCTCCCATCTAGCGTTTAAAATACAAAAACTCTTCTCTCATATCTTCAACTTGAAGTGATAGCGCAGCTACTGGTAGGGTCTCCCTTGATGGACATGTCAAGGAATAAGAACTAGAAAAGAGGAAATACAAACTGCGGTCTTGTTGGCAGATTCGGGACAACCAAATACTATAGAAAGCAAACCCAGATAAATACTTGTCAAAGCCAGATGCACTGGGCCACAGACTTGACGAAACAGTGCATCTCAATTCACTTTATGATATAAAAAATAACAAAGCCATGCATCCTGAACTAGACAACGGCTCCACACACCTGTAATTTTGCATTTACTAGCATCCCCTGTAGGTGTAGCCTTGACATTGAAAGGTGATCCTGGTACGTTCTGACCTCCGTACTGTACGGCGACGTCATACACCCCCAGATCCTCTGGTGTGTAGGCAACATCATACGTGCCATCATTATTGTCTTGAATGAATGGGCGGGCATATGTGTCATCTGGGCGCTGAAAGCAAACACAAGAAAGGTTCACATTTAATTCACAAGTAAGAAAGTCTAATTCATTTTCTCCCCTTTATCATCTTTGGAACACAGGCCCTCAGCCTAGCTGTCCTATCCTTTGCTATCTCTTTCAGCTTCCTCCATTGTCCTTCCGATATTATTCTCTCTCTCTAATTCTCTTCTCTGTGTGTTTTTATGTCTCCGTCTATTTCTTTGGCCATGTGGGTTATAGAAAAGGGACTTTCTACTCATACTATTAACATTATCCTCAGTTAACAGAGACCATAAATTCATGGCATGTCTGCAGGGTAAATTTTTATGTAAGCATTATCAAGTCACTTTTACCATTAAAACAGACATTACTATCAAAGTCACTTTTATAATATCTAAATTTCTTAGTCTTCACAACAAAAAGAAGATCACAAGCTATCAATTGTAAATAACTTCTATTTATGGCCTTTATGTTGATTCTAAAAGATACAAACATTTTATTTCTTATTCTTCGTTCGTGCGATATTGTTTTCTTGTTGTATACATAACTGTTTAAATTTTCAGCAGTGCTGCAATATCCATGCCTTTCGGCCAACACATCCTATTTCTCTGGGCATTTGTTGATCACGTTAGCCTTACCAGGTTAAACAAAAATGATCACGAATTCAATTCCTACTTAACTTCAACCAAACATAAGCTGCTTATCTCATCTCATCATGTTCCTCTTGTACCTTGTGGTGTCGAGGTGAAGTATAAACAGCGGAAGAGTGCCCGCTTATGGGCTTCAACACAAGCTGCAATGTTTACAAATCTTCTACTCCCATACTATACGTAGAGCCACGGTGGGATAGAGGTTAGTGCCCTGTCTATAAAGACAATATGAAAACAGTAGTTTGGGTTCAATTCCCAGCAGAGGCAGGATATTATTTTTTTTTCGCTCGCCCGCATTGAACTCAAGCGCAGTCCCCACACACTACTTCTAGTAGCGCCGGACTGAATTTTGCGTGTGGATTAGCTTTACCTATTAACAGTGTGCCTCGCCATCAGGCGAACCCACTCTGACTTCAGAGGCATTTGTATTTAACGTCCCCAAGTCAAGGACAACAGGTCAACATTTTAGTCCAACTGTTCAGTGTAGGGGTTGATCCCCTTACCTCAGCATCAGCACACTGGATGTTTAAGAACACGCGTTCTTGCCCATTCGACCATGGTGACCTACGGATATTATTTCTGAGCAATATGGCTCCCCGTCCTCATAGAAATGAATGTCAGGAAATTTTCCAAATTTGTTGGTGAAGAAGGGATCTGGCAACAGCACCTCATTATGTTACAGCCTAGAATATGTGAAGGCATAACACGTCACATCCCAGTGGCAGCATTGGCTATGGGGCTACCCTGATCTTACTAGATGCATATGTTGATACACATTTCTGCACATAGCGTAAAAACTGGTGCAATGAAGTCGCCCCTCTCGACTTCAGCCCTTTTTTTTTTTTAAAACAACAGAATGAGAAAAGGCAATGAAATTAACCAGAATATACCTCTGAAGTCGGAGTAGGTTTGCCTGATGGCGAGGGTCACTGGCAATAGGGAAAGCTAATCCACTCACAAAAATCAGTGCAGTGCACTAGAAGTAGTAGAATGTGTATGGACTACACTTGAGCTCATAGTGACTGAATGCGACAACAAAAAAACCAGAACCTGATACAGGATGTTATGGCCACACTGAACAAATCGTGAGTCTAACATTAGATGTTATGTGTGGGAGCACTTAAAGCCAACTGAGCGTACCTTCACAAAGACTTCAAGTTCAGCATCTCCTGCTTGACGAGTGTCCACATTGAAGACGGCTGGCAAACTAGCTGGTGTGGTGCCGGAAACTCCTGGCCCTTTTACCTTAACCTTGCTAGCATCAACACCTGGAGCTGCATTCACTCGGAATGGGCTGAAAATAACGACAGGGGTTATGAAATAAATGATTTAAACGATACTGTCTTAGATTTTAATACCAATTGGAGGGGAAATTGGAGTGACTATAAAAAGAAAACCAAATAATTATGAACAAACCTAAAAACACACGGAGAAGACAAGCAGAAACAGTAATGAATAATATGGGGAAGACGTGGATAGTATTGCATGGGAGATTTTTTTAACTTTTACAGTATCATTAAAGAAGATTAAGATTACTGAAGAAATATTGTCTAATAACAAAATTAATACAAATTTACAGACAACAACTACCAGTTATCAACACTACGGCACTAGATTGAGATGTTTATGTTAAATGATTCAGTGCCAAACAAAACATAGGTTTCGACCAAAAATAGTACGCAATCAAATGAACAAGTATTACAATGTAAATCTCTGTTCACTGAGCATTGAAATTGTGGAAGATACCATGAAACAAAACAAATAACACAATGACCATAGTATGGTGATATATTATCCTTCTGTCCAATAGGAGGTCACATTTGGCGATATATTATCCTTCGACACTGAATCAGTTAAGGAAAATGAAAAACTATTGGCTGGTCTTACCTGCCAGGTACACTTTCGTTGGCGTATTTGACATCCACCTGGCATGGTCCTTCAGCAGCAGGTACGTATTTGGCCTGGTACACACCATCATCTACAGGTACAATTTCAGCTGGGCGTTTCTTGCCTGGGGGAAATTAAAACCAAGCTGGTGAGTTAATGAATGTCTAGGTTATTAGTTATTGCTTTAGTCATTCTCCATGTTTCTGTCCATATAACAGTACAAACTTATTGTCAGAGTTAAATACTCTAAGTTGTATGTGTGGTGTGGTTTTAATTTCTTTTACCTTTCACAAATTTCCTAGTGCTATGAAAGTTGGCTGTTTTACCTCCCTGAAAACTTGCCAGTACCCATTTTATGAAACTGGCCTGACCCTAGAGTCATGTGGTCAAAATCCCACCTCAAAGGGAATTTGAACTCAAGGGCACCAGCCCCTAAAGTACTGCAGCTTCTTCTAATGAAGAAGATCATACTAAATAAGAGAACATGTTACTTTCATGATTTGAAGAATGTTCATTTAGTCCATTTGATTACTTAAAGAGTTACAACTGTGACAGAAATAAAGAAATTAAGTGAAGAAGTCATATACAATAGATTGCATGACGTGTTGCCTAGCATATTTTACTGCATCTCATCAGATGCATACTTTTTTGTTGTTGTTGTTGTTGTTGCATATCCTATTTTACAGGACATTGCTGTCAACACCAGCATTTTACTGCTGTTGTTGATGTCTTGGAAAGTTTATATTCAGTAGTTTGCCATTGCTTTCTGAACGAGCGGCTCCCATACCAACACGTTAAAACCCAGCACAGAGCAGTTACGTGCATACTGCAGAGTTTTATAACATATGAATTAAATAGATGAATCTTTTCCTGGCTGACATACCTACTACACATAGTCACTGATACTGTTCAAATTTGGAGCATGCGTTATCCCCATGGTAATCGCAGATTCACTACTAAGTCTGTCTGTCTGCTAAACAGGGGTTTTAAACATCTAATTGCTGAAGCTTTAGCGCATTTGTGTATTCATTTGTTGTTCACCAAATACAGAAATAAAGAAGTAATGTGTAAAACCTAGCTAGAATTATCAATTTAGTCAAATTGTAATGTTCTGGGTTACTCAGCTACCATTCAAACTGACATCCACATGAGGGAAGCTACTGTCTTACCTGTGTTGTCTGTGTAGGTAACCTCCAGAGGTGCTTCTCCTGCTTCTGTAGCATCAACGGTGAACACTGCTGGAACACCTGCCTTAACCGTAGCACTGTCCAGTCCTGGACCATGGCACTTGACCTTGGATGGGTTCACTGGATTCTTGATGTCCACGTGGAATGGACTGCCTGTTAACAAGGTGATATCCATATTATAGTTTAGAACAATACATTGAAATATCTGGGGGAAATCATAACATCAGATGGAAGATGCGGGACAGAGATTAAGAGCAGCGTAAGCCAAGTAAAGATGTATTTCAGAAGATGAGAAGTATCTTATGTAATATATAACTTTCATTGAATGTCAGAAAGAGAGTACTGAAATATTTTATGGACCCTTTTCTGCTGTGTGGAAGTGAATCACAGAATGTGAATGGACAAGTTAAGAAAAGCTTGGAGGCAATGGAGATATGGTTTCTGAGATGAATGTTGTGAATGTCTTAGACTGTCAATTAACAACCACCTGAAAAATGCAAATGAAAGTAGAATATATATAGAGCTTTAAGGAGACAAACAGTAGTGTTTTGTGTGTGTCACACAATGAGAAGAAAGGCATTGGAGAGAATTGTGACAACAAGAAAGACCAGTGGTAGCAGAGGCAAAACAAGAGAAATGATGCTTGCTTGCCTACTGCATTGACATGGAGGAATAGCATCAACAGAATTGATCAGGAACACCAAGGACCAAGATCTTTAAAGAGACATGAACGCCTAGGCCACGTTGCAGTGCAATAAATGATGAGTTTTAAGTAGACAAGCAGTGAAAAGAGAATTACTTAGCGAGGTTTAGGCTCAACAAATACCATTATTTTGGGTACATAATAAGACTGCTGAAAACCATACCATAGGTGGAAGGCAACCACGCAAGAGGAACAAAACAGTTTAAATGAGAGGATAATATCAAGAGATGGACTGGAAAGAGTATAAATGAGAGGATAACATCAAGAGATGGACTGGTAAGAGAATAAAAGAGAGGATAACAACAAGAGATGGAATGGAAAGTGATGTCAGACCAACATCATGGCAAGAGATAGAAATTTCTGGATATTCATAGCTGGATGCTCATTGCAAACAACTGATCTTACGTAATTCACAGAATGCATTCATATAGTTACAGCAGTAAGTGGTGGTAGAATAATGGATAGTGTTCTGGTTTGCTAGTACAGAAGTCTAGATAAAACTTCCTGTTGAGGAAAATACTTAACACAGGTTTTACCCGTACAATATGGTCATTAATGGTATGGCAGAACCAGCAATGTGGAGCTCAGTGGAGAGAACTAAACAAATTCCAGTAAATACAGGTGCTGGATAGGATACACACTGAGACAAACTGTTCATGACGTGCCTAAAAAGTCATACCTCTGTAATCCACAAGCCACAAGAAATATATATAATCTTTTAAAATGTAGTCCCTTCAGATTCTGTCACTGAGAAGTGAAGTGTTAATATCCTAGGCCATGGGTTGGGGTAGCCAGGCCCTTCCTCACCAAAATAAATATAGTGGGATCTAAATACACAGAGAAAAGAATTAGAAATGAGTAACATGAGAAAGACATGGAAGACCTACACGAGACAGCAAAGAATAGGAGTGCTTGGCGTGAAATTGTTGAGGATCAATATGTCATTGTGGAATAGAAGCCAGCAGAAGAGGAAGGTTATTGTTCCTACAATACTACTTGACTATGTGCTCTTTTCAACACTATTTCCACCAGATACACATGGATTTTGAAACATGTGTTCATTCCATAACAAGAATACAGATAAGTAACTTTTATATATATATATTTTCATGTAGAGTTTTTCATGTAGTTGTATCGGTGTGTGCTTGTTGTATCTGTGCTGACCAAGGCTTTAGCCACAACATCCATTACGTTTGACTTGTTTGTGGTTTCCTTTTTTGTGCTCACTCAATTTGAACTCAAACATAGTCCATACATACTACTTCTAGAAGCACTGAACTGAATTGTGTGCGTGGATAAGCTTTCCCTGTTACTAGTGTCCCTCGCCATCAGGCGAACCCACTCCGGCTTTAGAGGTATTTGTAATTTATGTCCCCAAGTCAAAGACGATAAGTCAACATTTTAGTCCAACCGTCCAGTCTAGGAATTGAACCCCTCAACTCGACATCAGCACAGCGGATGTTTAAGAACGCAAGTTCTTATCCATTCGGTCATGCATACTTCCTTTGTTACTAGTGATCGTGATATAGTAATGCTGACCAGTTACTTCTCATTTTTGGGTGATTTACTAACAACTACTAAAGTACTGTTCTTCTAAAGTTAATACAAACGTACCCGGAATGTGCTGGTCATTGAACTTGACCGCGACATCATAAGGTCCGGGCTTGTTGGGTTGGTAGACCACCTGGCATGTTCCATCATGATTGTCCTGGCACTGCATGGGGGTTTCCACGGGACCTTCGATGCCCAAACCCAGCCCTCCCTTGCCAGCTCCTTTCAAGTCAACTGTGAACACTGCTGGCTGGTCAGTGACACCAGTCTCTAGACCTGGACAGACAAGAACATTAATGAACTCTTGGGGAACACAGCAAGGGCCTGTTAAAACAAAGCAAATAAACAATAGTTAGGTACGTTTAACTCCTACGAAAAAGTGAGAGATATTAAACAAGATGATTGCGTTGTGCCTGTTTACAGCACAGTTGCGTTCTTGCTCCGTTAGGCCGACACATCAAACTTCTGCAGGCATTTGTTGACCGGGTTAACCTTCCCGAGGGTTTCTTAGGAGGTTTGACTCTCACTGTTGTGGTGTTATCCCAGCTGGCCCATTTAGAACAGCCGAAGACATCCTGGTCAGCCCTCAAGGGAAGACAGGGGCAGACCATGGGCATTGCCCGCCATCCAAGGAGGCTTCCATAATTGCAGAGTCGACACATAGCACTCTGGTACTGGGCTCACCCAAGGAATCGTCACATGACTGCTTAGCCTCACTTCCGTATATTGGACTTTCCAGTCACCACAGGCTGTTCCTCCGGAAACCAGAAGAATGCAGTCTGCAGATGACATCCACACAGTGAGCTTTCGATTCGGACTTTCCATGTAATGGATTTGCTATCCAAGCAATATTCCATTTCGTGCCACTAGGACGCTTTTTCCACCTTTGGTACCCATTGTAAGCTTGAGTTAACCCATTAGCCCAGGTCAACTTTTGTTGTGGCATGGAAAGGTATCAGCACACAAAATTATATATGCTATTGGATGTTGCAAGATGTGGATAAGCATTATCACCCATGCCAGTAGGCAAGACATTTGATGATCATGGTTGCTAGCTTTGGATATCTCCTTGCAAAACATTCCAGGACTGAAAGAGGTGGCTAACAAAGTTTAATTTAGTGGGTTTCAGACTAAGGCTTTTCTAGTAGTTATGCTATTCTCGGGTTTTCTCAATGTATCACCTATCCAGTGCCAGTGTCTTTTCTTCATCTGTTGGTTCATTAGTATTTATCTAGTTCTCTCCATGAACTCCTCATTGGAGATTTTGTCATACTGTTTTATTTTGCACAGGGACCAATTAGTGAATGCTTGTAAATTACTTGTAATCATTTTTATTGTTCTGTTTCTGAGTGAACTATGAATGCCTACACTTATCGGCATGGCACAATATAACAATGACAGAACAAATAAATTAAATAGTAATGCACTACACCAAGAATAAAATACATTGACAGCTGATGTCTTACCTGGGCCGTATGCCTTGACTTTGCTGGCATCGCTTCCAGGTGTGGCATTTACAGTCAATGGAGACTCTGGGATAGGCAGCTCCTCATAGGTGACCTCAATCTTCTGGGGTCCTTTATGATAGGAACAATAAAAGAATCAATAACAGTAAGAACATCCATTAGAAGTATACACATCAAGTACACTGGCTGGCTACAGCAATACACAGATTAAATGGTAGTAGGAACCTGTGGCACAGCATCATCAGCAAGCTAGTTAAAATAAAATTGTTGAAAACGTGCATCTTCCGGCATGTGAGGCATGGACCATTTCTCAGTCGCTAAAGAAGAAAATTGGGGCTTTTGAGCTCAAATGTTACAGAAACATTCTAAGAATATTGTGGACTGAGAAGAAGAACAATACTGAAATGTTACAAGACCTAAACATCAAAGAAAACTGGTTCATAAAGCGTACCATGTTTCAAAAACTAAAATACTTTGGCCATACTAAAGGTCACAGTGGTTTGGAGAGATCAGTGATGGAAGGCGTGGTTCCTGGAGAGAGAGGTCGGTGTTGGCCAGCACAAAGATGGACACAGGACATTGCAGACACCTTGGGCATGAGGCGGGAGAAATGGCCAGAGACAGGGAGGTTTTTCAGTGCACCATAATAAGAGTGACATCCTGCAAAGAACCTACTACTTGAGAGATACATATCAAATAATAATACATTATTCTGACTCCCTGTTTACCGCAAAACTTCCACATTAATGATGCTAACAAAGACATAAGATGGCTCAGAATTGTCTACATCTCCACAAGGATATTCGCAGAAAGAAACTGGTTGTTGTCAAATCAAAAAGATATTCATTGTTGTACTTTCAGTAATGCTGCTGCAGCTTATTATCAAGTATTAAAGTAAGTCCCATAGCAGCTACTGCCACTGGGGTGTGAAGTTCTGGGCCTTCACATATTCTAGGTCATGTTATATATATAAATTAGCCACGAACTGACTTACAAAGGGCTTGGTATGCCTGATTATGGGCCTATACTCCTCTAGAAGTCTTAAAGGAGGAGGAGGAGGAGGAGGAGGAGGAGGAGGAGGAGGAGGAGGAGGAGGAGGAGGAAGAAGAAGAAGAAGAAGAAGAAGAAGAAGAAGAAGAAGAAGAAGAAGAAGAAGAAGAAGAAGAAGAAGAAGAAGAAGAAGAAGAAGAAGAAGAAGAAGAAGAAGAAGAAGAAGCGCAGAATTAGGAAAAGATGAAGAGGAGATGTACTAAATAGCTTTGTACAGAATCAGTTAAGGGAAATTCTCACCTTCCTCAACTGGTGTGTACAGCACACTGTAAGTGCCATCTCCTTTATTCTTGACCAGTGTGTCCGTCCTCTGTCCAGTAGGACTGGTAACAATGGCCTTGACTTTGCCTTGTGCTGTCGGAGATACTGACCTGGCATCAACAATGAACTCATTGGGACATTCCGTGAACACTCCTGAGGGAGACAATTACAAAATTATACCACAATGGCTCAAGATTAAACAACATCATTATATATCAACCCTCATTTATGCTATTGAATGAGAATGGCCTAAGATACAAAACACTAATGACCCTAGTGAATCCAAAATAATAGTTTTCCTTATAATTAATTAGTTGAGCAGAAATATGTTCGAAGCTCACTCTATACCAAACAAATTAACATTGATATATGAGTAGGAATACATTTTGTCTATTCACCTAGTAAAAATAAAAGAACATGATAAAACTGACTTGTGTATTTGTGGACTTGTTTAGTTGTTTTAAACCAAAATGAAAGTGATATTACAACAACAAAATAACTGTTACACCACTCAGCATCATTACTGGTTGATGCCAGGAGGCTTCTCTTTTATTAAGGCTGAAGAAAAATAAAGGCCCTTTCCCAAGCCATCAATTAACATTACAGACATAATAATGATAATATATGACATCTTGCTTGTTGCAACTTGTGGTGTTATTATTGTCTGCATTTCAGGACATAAAACTATGCATGCACAGGGGTGTCACATATCTACCATATCAGATGCAATTCATGACGATCATGCCCCAGTGAAGCTGCATAAAAGCATTCAGAAGTTTATAAACATACAGTTAAGATGATTTTTCTCTCCTTCTGATATCTTTAATGATACTTTAAATAGAAAATGCCGACTTTCTGAATAAGGCTCCTATCTCTGTCAATGAATGTTAGAGTTAAGAGTTATTGATGATTATATAGAACCAATCCTGATGTATGGAAGTGAATCATGAACAATTAGATATCTCAGAAGCTGCACAGATGTGTTTTTAGAGAAGAATAAACACAGAAGACATAAAAGTAATGACATTTAAAAGAAACCAATTAATTGGATACTTGCACCAGAGGTAGGCAATCTTTGAAAATATGAGATGAGGAATACTAAAATACGTCACAACAACAGAACAATTTGAGGGGAAAAGAGACAGAGGTACACCTAGACAGATGATGCTAGGCAGGATAACACAGTACCATGGAAAACTATCTATACTGGAAATGACTGGCAGTATGCGAGACATGAGGTTATAGACACACATGATTGCCATCAGCACATGGCATGGAAACAAGGAGAAGAAAATCCTCAACAAGTTCTTATCTCTTGAAAGAAAAATAAATAAATGCTCATATTATTTTAGCCATACCACACGTAGTTTAAAAAACTGGTTTAAAATAAATAAATAAATAAAATATAGCAAACAAAAACAAAAGGCGTGCACCAAAATAATATTGTACAAACAGAACATAAAACATTAAAACAGTAATGAATCATTCTAAAAATGTGTACATGACATCATGCTGGGCAGCTTGTGGATTCTGTTTCATCTAGTTACCATGCTGGTTATTTAATCTACATAGGCAGTTTCACAACAAAAACACCTAGAATATTATTCTTTCAATGAATAAACAGCAACAAGGACTAGGGGTTGTGAAGGATCATGATCACCCACACCAATTGGTCAGCAAGGCACTTCAAGAAAATATATTATTTACAACATATTACAATGCTGATTGTACAAATCTGGCAGCAAAAGGTGATTTAAATAAAATATAAAGTATGCAGTTATTTGTTTGGGGTGCACATGTGAAATCATTCTGTAAGTAATGCATGGATTTGCATCAAACCACAAAATAAATAAATCCATGCTGTTCGGGAATTACCCTCTGGGCTCACGCCTGGTCCATAGGCACGGACTCCACTAACATCTAGAACAGTTGTGCTCGCCTTGATGGTTGCCTTGAAAGGAGTCTCTTGGATAGGGCGGCCTGCATGGGTAACGTTGACGGTGTAGTCCCCGGGCAGAGAAGGGACATAAGAGGCCTCAAAGGTTCCGTCCTTGTTGTCCTTGAGCTGGATAGGGGATTTCCCAGGTCCCCGCAGATTCACCCCAATGGCCCCTAGAGTTGTCTCCTCTCTTGTGTCAATAGTAAAGACTGCTGTCCTCGTAGCTTCTCCTTGAGTCAAGCCTGGGCCGTATGCTTTAACATTAGCACGAGTAACATTGGCTTCTGGGCCAGCTGTGCTTGGTTTAATGGATACTTTGAAAGGGGATTCTTGGATTGGAAGGTTGCCATGTGTAACTTGGACGTAGTGATTCCCAGATACAGATGGGAAATAAGTGACCTCAAGTGTTCCGTCCTGGTTGTCCTTGAGCTGGACATTAGAATCGGCAGGTCCTTCTACAGTCACTTCAACGTTTCCTGGTGTCTTCTCCTCTCTTGTGTCAACAGTAAACACTGCTGGCTTATCTGCCTCTCCTGCAGTCAGGCCTGGTCCAAATGCCTTGACCTTACTGACTTTCTGACCAGCTGTGCTAGGCTGAATGGTGGCCTTGAAAGGAGTTTCATTGATAGGACGCCCTCCATGAGTAACATTGACAGTGTAGTCTCCAGGCAAAGAAGGAACGTAGGTGGCATCAAACGTTCCATCCTGGTTGTCCTTGAGCTGGACAGGGGATTTACCAGGTCCACTCATGTTCACCCCAATAGCTGCTTGTGTCTTCTCTTCTCTTGTGTCAACAGTAAACACTGCTGGCTTGTTAGCCTCTCCTGTCCTTAAGCCTGGTCCGTATGCCTTGACATTAGCACGGTCAGTGACTCCTGGAGCTTCTGTACTTGGTTTGATGGTTGCCTTAAAAGGAGATTCTTGGATAGGAAGGTCTCCATGTGTGACATTAATATAATGATTACCGGAGACAGATGGCACATAGGTGACCTCAAAGGTTCCATCCTTGTTATCCTTAAGCTGAACAGGGGATTCAGTAGGTCCTTCTACATCCACCTTAACAGCTCCTGGTGTCTTCTCCTCTCTTGTGTCAACAGTAAACACAGCAGGCTTGTCAGCCTCTCCTGTAGTCAGACCTGGTCCGAATGCCTTGACCTTACTGACCTTCTGACTTGGTTGAATGGTTGCCTTGAAAGGTGTTTCTTTGATAGGACGACCTCCATGTGTAACATTCACAATGTAGTCTCCAGGCAAAGAAGGAACATAGGTGGCATCAAACGTTCCATCCTGGTTGTCCTTGAGCTGGACAGGGGATTTACCAGGTCCACTCATGGCCACTCGGACAGCTCCTTGTGTCTTCTCTTCTCTTGTGTCAACAGTAAACACTGCTGGCTTGTTAGCCTCTCCTGTCCTCAAACCTGGTCCGTATGCCTTAACATTAGCACGGTCAGTCACTCCTGGAGCTTCTGTACTTGGTTTGATGGTTGCCTTAAAAGGAGATTCTTGGATAGGAAGGTCTCCATGTGTGACATTAATATAATGATTACCGGAGACAGATGGCACATAGGTGACCTCTAAGGTTCCATCCTTGTTGTCCTTAAGCTGAACAGGGGATTCAGTAGGTCCTTCTACATCCACCTTAACAGCTCCTGGTGTCTTCTCCTCTCTTGTGTCAACAGTAAACACAGCAGGCTTGTCAGCCTCTCCTGTAGTCAGACCTGGTCCGAATGCCTTGACCTTACTGACCTTCTGGACAGCAGTGCTTGGTTGAATGGTGGCCTTGAAAGGAGTTTCTTTGATAGGACGTCCTCCATGTGTAACATTCACAATGTAGTCTCCAGGTAAAGAAGGGACATAGGTGGCATCAAAAGTTCCATCCTGGTTGTCCTTGAGCTGGACAGGGGATTTACCAGGTCCACTCATGTTCACCCCAATAGCTGCTTGTGTCTTCTCTTCTCTTGTGTCAACAGTAAACACTGCAGGCTTGTTAGCCTCTCCTGTCCTCAAGCCTGGTCCGTATGCCTTGACATTAGCACGGTCAGTGACTCCTGGAGCTTCTGTACTTGGTTTGATGGTTGCCTTAAAAGGAGATTCTTGGATAGGAAGGTCTCCATGTGTGACATTAATATAATGATTACCGGAGACGGATGGCATATAGGTGACCTCAAAGGTTCCATCCTTGTTGTCCTTAAGCTGAACAGGGGATTTAGTAGGTCCTTCTACATCCACCTTAACAGCTCCTGGTGTCTTCTCCTCTCTTGTGTCAACAGTAAACACAGCAGGCTTGTCAGCCTCTCCTGTAGTCAGACCTGGTCCAAATGCCTTGACCTTACTGACTTTCTGGACAGCAGTGCTTGGTTGAATGGTGGCCTTGAAAGGAGTTTCTTTGATAGGACGACCTCCATGTGTAACATTCACAATGTAGTCTCCAGGCAGAGAAGGGACATAGGTGGCATCAAACGTTCCATCCTGGTTGTCCTTGAGTTGCACAGGGGATTTACCAGGTCCACTCATGTTCACCCCAACAGCTCCTTGTGTCTTCTCTTCTCGTGTGTCAATAGTAAACTCTGCTGGCTTGTTAGCCTCTCCTGTCCTTAAGCCTGGTCCATATGCCTTGACGTTAGCACGGTCAGTGACACCTGGAGCTTCTGAACTTGGTTTAATGGTTGCCTTGAAAGGAGATTCTTGGATTGGACGGTCTCCATGTGTGACATTAATATAGTGATTGCCAGGTTCAGATGGCACGTAGGTGACCTCAAAAGTTCCATCCTTGTTGTCTTTAAGCTGAACAGGGGATTCAGATGGTCCTTCCACATTCACCCCAATACTTGCTTTTGTTTTCTCCTCTTTTGTGTCAATAGTAAATACAGCAGGTTTGTTAGTCTCTCCTCCGGTCAGACCTGGTCCGTATGCCTTGACCTTGCTGACTTTCTGACCAGCTGTGCTAGGTTTAATGGTTGCCTTGAAAGGAGATTCCTGGATAGGACGTCCTCCATGTGTGACATTGACAGTGTAGTCTCCAGGTGCAGTAGGGACATAGGTGGCCTCAAAAGTTCCATCCTGGTTGTCCTTGAGCTGGACAGGGGACTTACCAGGTCCTTTCATGGACACTGCAACAGCTCCTTGTGTCTTCTCTTCCCTTGTGTCAACAGTAAACACTGCTGGCTTGTTAGCTTCTCCTTGAGTCAAGCCTGGCCCGTATGCCTTGACATTAGAAGGAGCTCCACCGACAACCGGAGCTTCCTTGCTTGGTCGAATGCTAGCCTTGAAAGGAGATTCCTGGATAGGGTTGTCTGCATGTGTCACATTGACTGTGTAGTCGCCTGGTGCAGATGGGAGATAGGAGACCTCAAGGGTTCCATCCTGGTTGTCCTTGAGAGTGACAGGTGATTTACCTGGTCCTTTAACTGATACTCCTACAGCCCCTGGTGCCTTCTCCTCTTTTGTGTCAACAGTAAATACAGCTGGCTTCTTTGCCTCCCCTGCAGTCAAGCCTGGACCATATGCACGGACACGACTGACACCTGGAGCAGTTGTGCTTGGTTGAATTGTAGCCTTGAAAGGAGATTCTTGGATTGGACGGTCTCCATGTGTGACATTGATATAGTGATCACCAGAAACTGATGGGGAGTAGGTGACCTCATAAGTTCCATCTTTGTTGTCTTTCACCTGAACAGTGGGTTTAGTAGGTCCATCCACAGTCACTCCAACAGCTCCAGGTGTCTTCTCTTCTCTTGTGTCAACAGTAAACACAGCAGGCTGGTCAGCCTCTCCTGCAGTCAGGCCAGGTCCGTATGCTTTGACCTTACTGACTTTCTGACCAACGGTGCTAGGTTGAATAGTTGCCTTGAAAGGAGATTCTTGGATTGGACGGTCTGCGTGTGTAACATTGACATAGTAGTTACCAGGTACGGCGGGGACATAGGTGGCCGCAAAGGTTCCATCCTTGTTGTCCTTGAGCTGGACAGGAGATTCAGCTGGTCCTTGTACAGTCACTCTGACAGTTCCTGTTGTCTTCTCCTCTCTTGTGTCAACAGTAAAGACAGCTGGTTTATCAGCCTCTCCTCCAGTCAAACCTGGTCCATACGCCTTAACATAACTGATTTTCTGCTCAGTTATGCTTGTCTGAATGGTTACCTTGAAAGGTGACTCTTTGATAGGACGTCCTCCATGAGTGACGTTAACAGTGTAGTCACCAGGCACAGTAGGAACATAAGTGGCCTCAAAAGTTCCATCCTTGTTGTCCTTGAGCTGGACAGGGGGTTTACCAGGTCCTTCCACGGTCACTGCGATAGCTGCTTGCGTTTTCTCCTCCCTTGTGTCAACAGTAAACACAGCTGGTCTTTCAGCTACCCCTCCAGTCAAACCTGGCCCATAGGCCTTGACGTTTGGTGCACCCAAGACAGCATCAACAGTGAAAGGTGAATCTGGGACAGGTACTCCGCCATAGCTGACTTGCACCTGATGTGGGCCTGGCTCAAGCAGAGTAAATGTAGCCGTAGCACCATCAGCAGCCGGAACTGTGGGGACTTCAAGAACCTTATTTGTTGGGGATACTATCTTGACGCTGGTCTCTGATTTAGGAAGATCTCCAGAGACGATACGGAAATCTTTGGACTGTCCAACAGGCACAGCTATAAATAGTAATCAATTTAACCATGATATACTTTCATCAAATGGTGATCAGCTTAATAATGGTGCATTTGGTTCAAATAAACTATAATCAGTCTAAGAATAACGTTGTTTCAAATAAGCCGTAAACACTCTAAGAATAATTTTACTTAAATATGATGTAAATTGAAGGTAATTCCATGGGAGA
Organism: Cepaea hortensis; assembly: GCA_963921405.1. NCBI lineage: Eukaryota > Metazoa > Mollusca > Gastropoda > Stylommatophora > Helicidae > Cepaea > Cepaea hortensis. The sequence continues at coordinate 86,891,889 of OY992887.1, forward strand.
TACCTCCATAGGGTCAAGGCTGAGATAAGCCATCATAAAGAAAAGGTCACAGCATGAGGTAGGAGTCATCAGCTCTCAACCTCACTACTGTTCCTACTGGGGGTGCATTTGTTAAAAGGTTGTATCAACCCTAAAAACCACAAGTAAGTAAGATAACAACCCTTCCTCCACATTATTAGAACCAAGCAGGTCATTTCACACTATAAACAATCTGTGCTCTCTATTATAGAAATATAGCCATTGTGGCAGCATACAGACCTTTTCTTTATGATTTTCAACTACTAACAAACAATAGTAACCACTCTAAACGTAATAGATTTACTTCAGACAGTAACCGCTCTACATGTAATAGATTTTACTTCAGACAGTAACCACTCTAAACATAACAGATTTACTTCAAATAGTAACCACAACATAAGATTTACTTCAAACAGTAACTACAATAAATGTAATAGATTTACTTCAAACAGTAACCAAACTAAACAGAGTAGATTTACTTCAAATATTAACCACTCTAAACATAATAGATTTACTTCTAACAGTAACCACTCTAAACATAGATTTACATCAAACAGTAATCACTCTAAACAATAGATTTACTTCAAACAGTAACCACTCTAAACATAATAAATTTACTTTAAACAGTAACCACTCTAAACATAATAAATTTACTTCAAACAGTACCACTCTAAACATAATAGATTTACGTCAAACAGTAACCAGTCTGAACAACACAGAGTTGTTTCAAACAGTAGCCAGTCTACACATGGTTGATTTACTTCAAATGTCAGCAGTGTAAACCAAGTGAATCCCAAACATTACATAATTGCTACACTCTTATCATCCAGGTCTAGCACTCCTATACATACACACATACAAAGACATAACTCTTTCTGGGTATTACATCTACTGCAAAACCAAAACCTCACTGACCCCCTTTAATTCTGTTCACTAGTCCCAGGGGTGGTCTAGTCCTCTCTGAGAACCATTGGCACCTTTCTGTCTTGACAGACGAAAGTTTGGTACATTGTGCTTCAAAAAGGCATAATAACTACGGCCCATGGTAGTGGCGAGTGTGGCTAAGGCCAATTCGTGCTGTAAATGTTTGTCCACAGTGGACGCATGTGAAAACATGGTCATTTCCACCATGAACCACAGACCTACATAAAATCACTACCCACATATTGTTGAATGTTGTTTTGGCCATTCCTATTTTATTTCTTACTTAAGGTAATAGGCACTGGCAAGAAACACTGGCCTCGCAGAATTCTTCTTCTTCTGTCCCATATCCCACAGTGGAGCCAACCCACACTAAGCCATCCTATCGTTTGCTACCTCATTCAGCTCCCCTCACGATTTGCTCATATACTTCATCTGTCTCTAATTCTCTTCTCCGTGTGTTTTTAGATCTTCCTCTATTTCGCTGGCCCTGTGGGTTACAGACAAAAGATTTTCTAATTATACAATTAAGTTTTGTCAATGTGTGGTTTACTAAGCGGCAGCAACTTTTCCTCACCTCTGGCTTCTCTGGTATTTGCTTAGACCTCTCCATGAGCTTTCTATCTTTATACTTGTTCATGTTTAGTTAGATTTTGCAGCTAAGTTTTCCTACAGGATGTGGCAGCCAACCCCATGCCCACACCGCCTTACCTGCCTCTTATGACATGCATGATCAGTTACAGTGTTACTATTCTCTCCCTCCCATAGGGTCCCATTAACCCATTAATATCCCTCCCAACATTAACAATAACAAATATTGGAACTGCATACTGCCTTCCAATCCTTTAAGAAATTATATATATTTATAGAATTTATTAGGGGACTGAGTGGTCTCGAGGTACGGTGTCCACCTGGAGTGCTGGAGGTCTCGGGTTCAAGCTCCGGGAATTTTTCACGTGGACTTCTAGTAATAAAATTTCCCCTGGTCTCTGGGTAGTGAGATCGGACACCTGTGTGTATTGTTGTGCACGTAAAAATTCCCTTGGCAGTTGGAAATCGAAAAATAGTAGCCTAATGGCGTTGCCCGGGCAAAATTTTGAGTTAAAAATCTACCAAAAGTATTTCAGGATCCTCATCGGTGCTAAAGAGTTCGTGCACTGAGCTGAGATTCTCTGGACTCAGGCTTGAGTTAGGAGTAGAATGAAGCATTTATGGGTTACACCTGTGTGCCATGATGTTGATCCATCAACTAAACTAAGAATTTATATACTGTAAACCCGGAATATGTTTTCCCTGATAATTCTTCCTCTTAACAAATCGCACATTTTCACATGTTTTTGTAAATAACTGTTTCTTTCAAAATTACGATCGGTAAGAAATTGACACTTACTTTTCTCCAGACCAATAACTTTGACCTTGCTGACATCAATATTTGCTTCAACGGTGACCTTAATGGGGCTCTGAGGTACCTCTTTGTTGGCGAAGTACACGATCACGGTGTACTTTCCTGGACTCTTGGGCTCATACTCAACTCTAAAGGTCCCATCCTGGTTGTCTATGGTCTTAACAGTGACATCCACTCCACGCTCATCAGTCACACCGACGGCTACATCACCTGCAAGATATGAACAGTGCGTAAATATCAAATCTGCGGAAGGTAAGGGAAGACCAGCACATTAATTTCCTAAGATTTAATTTACAGACAGTCACATAGCCAGATGTGGATCTAAATTATGAAATAAAACAATAATATTATACGGAAGATTCGCAGGAATAATTCTATGAAATGTAGGTCAGCATGGCTGAAAGGATAAGAGTGCTTGTTCTTAGACATTCGGCGTGCTGAAGCCGAGGTAACGGATTCAACTCCAACAGATGGACTAAAATATTGACCTCTTGTCCTTGACTCGGGGATATAAATTACAAGTACCTCTGAAGTCGGAGTGGGTTCATCTGATGACGAGGGGACGCTGGTAATGTGCAAAGCTAGCCCACAAGCAAACATCAGTCCAGTGCACTAGAAGCAGTAGCATGTGATGGACTACGCTCGAGTTCAAAGCGATCGAGCACAAACAGATTTTTTAAAATAAAATTCTATGAAAAGCCATAATCATGTTGCAGGTCCCTGGCAGAACATTGCCCTCATCACGGCCCGCTACAGAGATTCTCCATCCGTTGCCAGTTCCCTTGCCTCATGCATTTCTCTGCCCAAGGTGTCTTCAATGTCCCATATCCATCTTCGTGCTGGTTGACCCGTCTCCTCTTCCAGGAACCATGCCTTTGATTACTGTTCTTTCCACACCGCTGTGCTGTTTATTATTATTATTATTATGGTCAAAGTATTTAAGTTTCTGAGACATGTTGTTGTTCTTGAGCCAGTTTTTTTTTTTCAATTTTCAGTTATAAAGCTAAATTTTTGGTTTAGTGATCTAGTCTGGGTCATGGCATTAATGAGGTGGGGTGGCCAGTTCCATTCCTCCCCAGGTATATTACCAGAATATTATTAAAACTGTCTGGAACCCATGTTTATGAGGTTCAGTCAACCCCTAGAGCCGTACTCGACAGAAACAAATCCCGTTACTGATGGGGATTGAACCTAAATCACTGCCTTGACAGATAAGTGTACTGACACCTAAACCCCATGGCTTGTGTCAAAATAAGCATCCATATAAAATTGATCAAAAACAAGACATGAAAAGTTTACCTGGTCCGGCTTCCTTGCAGTCTACAATAAAGTAGGTTGAGGAGAAGGTCTTGACACCTTTCTCCACGCCAGGGCCATGCACTTTGACCTTTGAAGGATTGCTTGGTTCGGAAACAAAGACCTGAAGAAACAAAACAAAGAAAAGACCACTGATAATATATATGTTATTTTATTTAACTTACTGCCCCTGCATAATGTAATTGTTTTCATTAAACACAATAAAATCTTATAAGACAGATCTGCAATCATATTTTACAATCAAATGAAAGATTGCTTGACTTAGAAACAACAATCTTAAGAGAAACAAACCAAAGGAATGACAAACCAATATATATATATATATATATATATATATATATATATATATATATATATATATATATATATATATATATATATATATATATATATAACAAGTTAAAAATCTCAGAAACCAGATCTGCCATCATTTTTCAACAATAAAATGAGGTATTTTTGGTGTTTGTTTAATTAACTTCAATATATGTTACAGTTGTGACAGAGATTGTCACTCTCACATTGGACTATACAGTCACCAGCGGTGCTGCCAGGTACCTCCCCAGTGGCACAACTCTACAGTCCTTCAGGACTGACAGAGGCCTACTATGTTACAGATCAGTATAAAAGATCCATTGGCTGGAAAGTAGAATAATCAAGTCTCTCCAATAATAGTTCATTAAGAAGGGAAGTGTACCTGAGAGGCAGAGAAGAGGAAGACCACAAAATAAATGTATTCAAGATGATAGATGATTTATATATAACTGCAACAGAGGCAGGAGAGTTGGCATGTGATAGAGAGAAATTTTGAAAGATTACGGAAAAGGCCTTCTGCACAGCAAATTTCATTGGAAGATGATGATGATGATGATGATGATGATGATGATGATGATGATGATGATGATGGAAAGAAGATGTCAACATCTGAATTACCCAGACACCCTGAATACAGATCTCATCTCAACTGACTTACCCTGAATGGTGCCTTGGGGATCATAACAAGGCCGAACGTAATGGTGACAGTGTGTTTGACACTCCTCGTAGCCATGTATTTGCAGTTGTAGGTGCCATTTCCAATGTCTTGCACCTAGAGGAAGAGACAGTATGTAAATCACTATTACAAACAAGTGTTTAAGATTATCAGCATCAGACTATCATCATCAGCGTCATCAACAAATACGTTACTAACTGGTATGAGAGATTATGCTTCTCCACAACTACTGTTCTAATGCGGAATAAATCAATTTACATGCTGATATGCTGCTGGTTCATCACTGTTGCTTTCTGACAGCCGCTGAAAGCTTCAACAACCATCTCACTAGTACACTTAAAAACACAGTAATGGTAATCCCCATAGAGATACCACCATGGGAGATTTATTTCCACGTATATTATATATATTACATCCATGTATAAAGTATTAGACCTCCACATATGAAGTATCAGCCATCCACATATGAAGTATCAGTCCTCCACGTATGAAGTTAGACCTCCTCATATGAAGCATTAAGCCTTCACATTGAAAGTAATACACCTCCACATATCAAGTGTTAAGCACCCAATGATACCAATGGTTCTTGGAAAAGTCCCCAGTCCTAAGTTGAAATCAAACCCTGGAGCTTCTGAGCCTAAGGTAGACAACGTAACCTCTCATGCACAGCTCCCCTGGCTCCCATTTTCATGAGACTGGATTAGTCCCGGAAGAGTACATTTTCAGGTCTCCTGTCAACACTGGAGATTTAACTCCAGACCACAGTATTGGTAGGTAAATGAACTAAACCATACACCACCAGACTGAACATACACTAAAGTACACATGAAACCAGTTACCTGAACTTCTACTGGGTTGTAGTCCACATCAATACAGCTGACGTGTAGAGGTGCCTTGCCTGCAGAACGTGTGTCCACTGTGAACTCCGCCCACTTGTTAGGTGCCACACCTGTCTTTTCTAGACCTGGTCCTTTAGCAATTACCTAAACAGAAGTTTCAAAAGGAGAGGTAAGCTCACAAAGGGAACCACCGTGAAACAGGTTAATGTATGTATTTGGGTACTTTAATAACAGCAGATGGGAGATGTATTAAGGAAGTTAAATGTGGAATAGTCCAAGCAATAGCAGCATTTCACAATGTGAAATATATTCTCTGCAGTATATCTTTGTCAACTGTCACAATGTCACAATGTGAAATACATTCTCTGCAGTATATCTTTGTCAACTGTCACAATGTGAAATATATTCTCTGCAGTATGTCTTTGTCAACTGTGGTAATAAAAGGAGTTAAGTGCTACATTGAGCCAAACCTGATGTAAGTGAACTGTGGACAATTAGCAGACTAGTGAGGAATTTTGTGGAAGCTACATAGATGTGGTTTTATAGAAGAATGATGAAAACACAGTAAACGGATTTTTAAAAAAAACAAACAATGAAGATATCTTGAAAGTAGTTCATTCACAAAGAGAACTAGTTACTCACATCAGAAGAAGACAGTCCAAATTCTTTGGGCATGTCATGAGAAGGGGAAAGCTGGAGTATGTGGAGACAATGGGAATGTTGAAGAGGAGGTGAGGCAGGAAAAGACTGATAGAGAGGATGTTGGACAATTATACATCATGACATGGAAAACATCAATATCAGAAATTACTGGCAGTAAACAAGACAGAAAGCTGTGGACAAGCATGATCAACATTCCCGGCAAGGACTATAAGAGGGAGAAACTCAAGTAATGAAAAGAGAGGTACTGGAGAATATCCTGACGACTTGACAGATCAAAGGCAGACTAAGAGAAATGATGCTAGATGGGATATGCAGTTGGTATAATAAATATATATATAAATAAAAAAATAATAATAGTATGAGGATACCATCTGACAGTAACTTCAGTGAGTGTGTGTGGACACAATACTGATTTTATGTAGTTATCATTGCTTCTGTCATATTTCACTAAACAAGTGAACTACACTTTATTGCTGTTTTAAAGTGTTATTAAGTAATTTAGATATACTTTTCCAAAAGAAGAACCAGCTCTTTGACCTTATTTATCACCTAACGAGAAATATTACGGTATTTTGATTTCTTCTGTATAAATTTTTTTTTCACAACGTATATGTTGTTTTCTTCTGTCTGACCAATAAAGTATCCAATAAAATATTTACATAACAAAAGACATCTGTTCTTGGTGAATTACAGATGGGTATAAGATCTTGGGGTCAGCCTCTACCATGGTACAAAGATGTTATAAGCGAAACATGATATATACAGGTATTAATATTACACTGTGGAAGCAATTCACTGCTGATTGAGTTGCATGGAGTGCAAAGATCAGAAATGGAATAAAGACAAAGGAGAAGACTGCAGATAGGTCACATCACACATTGAGCATGTTGAGGTGTCAGATGGTGCATGATGGTAGAAATGACCATGTATTCACATGTATCTATTGTGGACGGACATTTACCACATGAATTGATCTGATCAATCACATTTGTTACCACCATGGGCTGTGGTTATTATATCTATATAAGCACAATGTAACAAACTATTGCCTGTCAAGATGGCCAGGTGCCAGCTACAGAGAAAACACAGCATGCAAAAATAAATTTACAGAATGTCAATGATCTCAACCATTAACGATGTATACTAACCTTGCTGGCATTGTATGACTGAGCAGGAATGATGTTGGCCATGTAGGGAGAGTTAGGGATGTCCTGGTCATCACACAAGACGTGCACAGCATACTCTCCTGTCTGGGTTGGCCAGTAGGTCACATCAGCAGAGCCATCACCATTGTCATTACAGTCAATCTTGGCCTGGCTTGGACCCTCAATGGAAAATCCTAATGTGGGGAGACAGCAAATGCTGCAAATTTTTGTGACAGGAAGGGAGGACATTGGAGGGAAGAGAGATGGACAGACAGACAGACAGACAGACAGACAAGACAGAAAAGAAAGAAAGAAAGAAAGAAAAAAAGAAAGAAAGAAAGAAAGAAAGAAAGAAAGAAAGAAAGAAAGAAAGAAAGAAAGAAAGAAAGAAAGAAAGAAAGAAAGAAAGAAAGGATTTTCACAGGAAATGTCCAAAGAAATATCATGAGTGTATACTTTCAAGAGGATATTTTTGTTTAAATAGTTGCATGAACTTTTACAGGATGTCGCCATCAACTCCAGCATTTATGTAGAACTGTTTGTGATATTCTATGCAATTTTAAGTTCAGTAGTTTTGCTTGCTGAGCAACTGACACTCATAGCTGTGACAATGGGAGTGTGGCTGGCCGTGTGGCTAAGAACACCGGCTTCTTCTTTGGGAGACACGGGTTCAAATATTCAGTAAGGTATAGATTTTTTTTCTGTAGGGGGCAAAAAGAAAATCCTAACCTGCACAGTTTGCAGCAACTGCACTATCCAGGCGGTCTTAATTCCTCAGGCTCAAGACCCCCCTGCCCTACAATGCAAGGTACTATAGGCAGTAAATGACAGATGACAGACAGCTGTGACAATCAAAGCTAGGTCGTCCGTTTCCAAATCGCTTGCGATTGACTTAAAACTCAGTACGCCAGGACTATGAAACTGTATTCACAACCCCCACAAGCCACAGACACTGTTAAATATATACATCTTGTATAAGACTTCTCGTCCTTGATTTGGGGACGTAAAGTACAAGTACCTCTGAAGTCAGGATGAGTTCGCCTGATGGCGAGGGACACTGGTAATAGGGAAAGGATTCCTCCGAAGTCGGAGAGTGTCTGCCTGTACGGCGAGGAACCACCAGTCTGCACACCAATAAGCCAGACATGGGACAACGGATACTCACGCAAAACTCAGGTCCTGTATGACATCACACTGATGTTGGACAACAGGATGCCTTCATCCGACATACAGGACTTTGCGTTGGAGCTCAAGCCAACAAACACAAGCAAGCAAGCAAGCATAGGGAAAGGTACTTCACACACAAAAATCAGTCCAGTGCACTAGAAGTAGTAGCATGCTACATTTGAACTCATAGCACAAAAAAAGACATATGTGGAAGTTTGCTCTGATCAAACATACAAAATACAGCATGTTATGCAATGGTTGGGATTCATGATAAAGCGAACACATCAAAACGCTGATTGGGACTGACAGATTGAAAACACTTACCAAGAGCACCAGCTTCTCCATTAGTCTCAACTGTGAAGACAGCAGGCTGGTTGACCACTCCGCCTTCCAGACCTGGTCCATAAGCTCTAATCTTGGTGTTCCAGAATGGCCCAACCTCAACCTGTTAGTGGACATAAGGAAACAATGGTTAATCAAAATGACCATCAGGAAGGCTAAAACCCATCAACACATGCCAGGAACGCTACAAACTGGTCAACATATGCCAGGAAGGCTACAAACGGTCAACATATGCTAGGAAGAAGATGAATGTGTCAGACAAAAGGCATGAATATCACAGCTGTGTTGTAATTAAACTTAATGCTATTATGTACAAAACAAATACAAAATATCAGATGAACGAAGAAGAGGAAGGAGGAGGAGAAAGAGAAGAAGAAGCAAGACAAATAGATGGATGAGGAGAAGAGGCAGAAGAATAAGAATATAATGAAAAGAATAAAATGACTGTCCCCAAGGTGACTTTATTTACTGAATAATTGTGGGTTCTTTTGAAGATGAGTACATTTATTTTCCCTAAAATGCTAAGCAAACAGATTGAAGATGAGTTGTACAAATGTTTATTTGAAATGAGAACATCTTTACACTGGTATTCTTCAAATAAATGTATACTATACAGTGTTCAGCTGAACATCTTTATATTTACAACAATGCTATGCATAAAGTTTTGAAGATGAAGAATGTAGCTGCTTGTATGAAATACGTTAATAGTTAAATTCATATTCTCAACAATGCTACAAATTGTGTACTTACTAGAAAGAATCTGTCCTATTATTTCTTTACTATTTTGTTTTCAAATGTGTCAATCAATAAGAATATCATGGAGTAACCAACAAATGCATGGTCAGTTACTTGATGCAGAACGAGTCAAGGAAGTTGAATTCTTAGTTATCACATCTCATCTTGTTCCTCTTGTACCTTGCGGTGTCGAGGCGAAGCATAAACAGCAGGAGAGTGTCCGCTTATGGGCGTCATAAATCAAAACTCCCATGGATTTTGTTATTCCCTCTGTCCTTCGTTTAAGTGGTCAGCCTCTTCATTTGGTCTGTCCATCATTGCTTGTTGTGGTATACTGTCAGTTATTAGCCTAGTTATGTGGCTGAACCATTTCACTTGCCGTTTTATAATTAAATCTAGCACTGCTATTATCCCCCCTTCTAGACCAGACATAATAATTTATGATTTTCTTTCTTCTTGCTACGCTGAGTATTCCTCTCAGGAATCTCATTTCCGTTATAATTTTCCTTTTCTCTTCATCTGTCATTGTCCAGGTTTGGCATTGGTAGCGAAGAGTTGAATGACTCACCTTAAATGGAGACTTGCTGATGTGTTGATCGGCAAATGTCACGTTAATGATATAGGTGCCAGTTTTGGTTGCGGTGTAGGTACACTCATAGACACCTTCTTGTCCAGGCAAAGATTTCTTCTTGCACTTTTCTTCTATTCCACCTGCACAAAAGTTTTAAAAAAAAAGTAACTTTAATTTTAAAATACAGAAAAACTTGGTAGCTTTGACTAACAATAATAAAAATGGATTTAAATAAACCCCATAAGGTAAACCTGGTCAACAAATGCCTGAAGAAGTCGGATGTGTCAGCTGAAAGGTGCAAATATCACAGCTCTGCTGTAAAAAGGCACAATACAATTACATCCAAAACAACATTCTGGACGAAAGAAGAAGATTTTTTTTCTTTCGCTCGCTCGCTTTGAACTCAAGCATAGACCATACTCACTATTTACAGTAGTGATGGACTGAATTTTGCGTGTGGATTAGCTTTCCCTATTAACAGTGTCCCTAGCCAACTGCGAACCCACTCCGACTTAAGAGGTACTTGTAATTTATGTCCCCAAGTCAAGGACGACAGGTCAACATTTTAGTTCAACTGTCCGGTGTAGGGGTTGAACCCCTTACTTCGGCATCAGCACACCGGATGTTTAAGAACACACGTTCTTACCCAGTCGACCATGCTGACTTGCAGAAAAAGATTTAAATTGTTAACTATTAAAAAACATGAGGATCTTAATTCCAAGATGCTGGTGTTCAGGTTATCTGAGCCCCGAAAGAGCTTGCATCCATTGAGGTAATGTTTGGAGTGGAGACCAGGTACCAAGATACCATCTCTGCATGGATGTGTTGAAGAGCTCTCCTGTCCCTCTCCAAGCTCAGAAATCAGCAGCTGGGTGTGCAAGACTGGTGCTTCTAGAACTTCAGCTGGGTGTGCAAGACTGGTGCTTCTAGAACTTCAGCTGGGTGTGCAAGACTGGTGCTTCTAGAACTTCAGCTGGGTGTACAAGACTGGTTCTTCTAGAACTTCAGCTGGGTGTGCAAGACTGAATCTTCTAGAACTTAAGCTGGGTGTGCAAGACTGGTGCTTCTAGAACTTCATATATGTGAAGAAGCATATTAGGATGCAACTAGGTCATGATTCAGCACAGCACAAATACGCTGGCCAGGACTAGGCCTAGGTTGATCATTTGTTTTAATAAAAAAGTGCTGTGTCTGACCTTGATCTCGTAATGACCAAGTCTTCTCTTAACCTCTCCATGGGGAATTCTGGGTAGACACTAATCGGATTAACGCAGGGAGGATCGACTATATTTTCTCCACTTTGATGAAGTCGGCAAGGACTACAAACATCGCTGGCCACGAGACTGCATGAGAGTCACAGCAATTTCCCATGATGATGGTAGACAAAAACCACAGGCAGATCTCATGACATGTTCGTAATTAGTGTCATGCTTGTCAACTGACATTGACCCGAGTCATCACCTATGTATATTTTCTAACAATCACAAGAAATATAGAAGCCATGGTAGCATACTGGCTAGACGCTCGCCTGTCAGCTCGGTAGTCATGAGTTTGATTTGCATCAGTGCAGACACAAATATTTAATATTGACCAGTGTTCCCAGGTCGACCCAGCCTTAAATGTGTACTGGGAAATGTCTTGGGAAGTAAAGGCAGCCAGTGTGAGATACCGACCACATCGCCCAAGATTGTTGAATGGTATATACAAAATATGGGTCTGGCATTATATGCCCAATGTGGCCTAAAGGGCATAAAAGGATCCCTTATAAGAACTTAAAAAGGCACTGTAACACTACTTAAGTCAGAAAAGTCAAAGGCAAGGGGACAAGAGGCAAACAAGGATACAGGTGGGAAGAACACATCAGGAGATGGACAAAGATAGTCTGTTAGAGTGAACAACCAAAGTGAAAGACAGAAAATGTTGGAAGATCCATCATTGCATACCTTCATCAAACATGTACAAGTGCAGGATCCATTCTCACACTATTGAGTACATGGTGCTAGCCTAGCCCCATATCTTTTTAGCAATTGACACTCAATGAGTCATGAAGTCAAAATAAAGTCTGGTGTCTTTTTCCCAGGAAGTTTTCTTTGTTTTCTGGCGAGTAAAAAGAATCCCCTTGGTGGGGGATTCAAACATACTACCACCAGGCAAGCATGCCTGCTACTGCGCTACCTGTTCCAAGTCTTCAGTGTGGAGATGACACTTGATTGATTGACTGACTGGTAAAACCTTAGTCTCATGATAAATATGAACTGCGACCATTTGCCAAGCCTAACCATTTACCTGGTCCGAAGATTTGAACAGTAACTTCTCCTTCGCCAGCTCCCTTGGTGTGCACATAAAACACAGCTATGTCATTGACCCTGATGCCACGAGGCTGAACTCCACGGCCTGTAGCATAGCATGCCTTTGCGTTTGAGGCTGAAAATAATGAGATAAAGGAGTCATGAGTCACAAATCTTCATACATATAAAGCAATCTGAATCTGTGTGTATCACTGGAGAATCCATATTTTAGCCTTATGATGCTTACATCATTTTATTTAACATGCCGTATCAATGGTTTGTGAAACACTGAAGTTTGAACAAGCATGTAAGAGAAGAAACACTGTCATGCTTCTTATTAATAATATTATACAGGATGAATATGCTTCTGAAACCTTGCCAATTTGTGCTCTTATGACAAACAAGTTAGTTTTGTTGCTTGCCTGCAGAATTACCTGGCATACATTCGAGATAAGCTCAGTGTGACTCTACTTCCATTCTTGTCTACACAAATGTAGAAACGTGTGGTTCTTCTTCTTCTTCTTCGTTCATCTGGAGTTTTTTTTTTCCAGATGTGATTGCTTTGTGCCTGTTTACAGCAGAGCTGCGTTCTTGCGCCGTTAGGCCGACACATCCGACTTCTGCGGGCATTTGTTGACCGGGTTAACCTTCCCGGGAAACTTGTGGTTCAACTATAGTAATGTCACAGAATATATTTCTTACAAAATACAAACTTATTCTTTACTAACCATATAACATACAAAATACAAAGCAAATAATGAATGTCATGTTAATAAGACAAATATGCTAAAACATTAATACATTTAACAATCTTTCTTTGCATTGTAAATTATTTCTGATTAAAAAAATAAATACAATGAAACGAGAAACTGGTTTCATTACACTATAACAAAGTAGCATTAAAAGTATGTGCGATTATACATTTGTAGAAATTATATAGTTAATTCTTCTTCTTTTTCTTCTTCTGCGTTCATCCGGTATTTTTTTTTCCGGATGTGACTGCGTTGTGCCTGTTTACAGCAGAGCTGCGTTCTTGCGCCGTTAGGCCGACACATCCAACTTCTGCGGGCATTTGTTGACCGGGTTAACCTTCCCGGATATAGTTAATTCAATGTGCAGTAATTTGACATTGTGCTAACAACTGATGTTCTGTTCTCATCTTTAATTTTCTTGATTATCTTTAAGCCTTAGTTAAAATTAATGTTATGTCAGGCTATTAAGTGAGACGTTTTATAAAGTTGTAAATTATAATAACTGTTTATAAACCAAAGATGAATGCATTTCTAAGCATGTATTGATCCACGACACTGATGATCGAGTGAAATGGCGAGTCATGACCGCCCACGCTTTCCGGCATGGCACATGATTGATTGATTGATTGATTGACTACACAATGACTGTGTACGTTTTCAACTTGCAACATTTGTTCTTTACTTTGTTCATGTTTTCTATTTTAAGCATGGCCTAATAGTTTCCATATAAACTAAGCTTAAAACCAAAATAAGACAACATTTAAAGACTGGATATGATAGCACAATGTTATTATGTGCCTTGTCAGCTGACGTGGGCGTTCATGTCTTTCCACAGATCTCAGTCCTTGGTGCTCTGGATTAACTCTGATGATGAAATTCCTCCATGCCACCGCCATCCAGCATAATTTCTCTTGGTCGGCCTCTGCCTCTTTTTGCACTAATCACTCCAGTTGTCACAATATTCTCTCGTTTCATCACATGCCCAGAGAATGCTGTTTGCCTCTTTCTTATATAATATTCTAGCTTTATTAGAATACTGCACTGTATTAAAGCGACCCCAACATGGGATCTTCTTCTTCTTCAGCGTTCTGAGCCATTGAGGTTCTTTGCTGCAGATACAATCCATCTCCATTCGTCTCTCTGGTTGACCTTCTCTTGCCAGTCGTTGATTCCAAGTGCTTGTAGGTCTGTATATATATTATCTCTCCACCGTCTTCTTGGTCTACCTCGGGGTCTACGGTCATTTATTTCCTGAGTGTAAGCGAGTTTTGTTTCCCTATTATCTTCCATTCTTTCTATATGCCCCAGCCATTGTAGTCTATTAGCCTTCATGATACCAGTGATTAGTGGGGACTTAAACAGATCATAAATGCCTTTGTTACTTCTTCTTTTCCACTCTCCACTTTGTGTATCCCTAATGGGTCCAAAGATGCGTCTTAAAACTTTGTTCTCAAAGGTTTGCAATAAGGCTTCGTCTCCTTTCGTTGTACTCCAACATGGGATAGATGACAATATTTCAAGGCAGGACAAAATACATAATTTACTGTATTAAAGTGACCACAATATGGGATAGATAACATTTCAAGGCAGGACAAAAGACATACTTTACTGTATTAAAGTGACCACAACAAGGGATAAATGACAACATTTCAAGGCAGGACAAAACACATAATTTACTGTATTAAAGTGACCACAATATGGGATAGATAACATTTCAAGGCAGGACAAAACACATTCTTTACTGTATTAAAGCGACGACAACAAGGGATAGATGACAACATTCCAAGGCTGGACAAAACACATTCTTTACTGTATTAAAGTGACCACAACAAGGGATAGATGATAACATTTCAAGGCTGGACAAAACACATAATTTACTGTATTAAAGTGACCACAACAAGGGATAGATGATAACATTTCAAGGCTGGACAAAACACATAATTTACTGTATTAAAGTGACCACAACAAGGGATAGATGATAACATTTCAAGGCTGGACAAAACACATAATTTACTGTATTAAAGTGACCACAACAAGGGATAGATAACATTTCAAGGCTGAACATTAAAGTGACCACACCAACATTTCAAGACTAGACATGATGATAACAATACTTTATTGTATTAAAGTGACTACATTAAGGGATAGGTTAACAATATTTCATGGCTGGGGGATGGAAAGCACAATCAATTACTGTATTATGTGACCAAAACAGACAGGATACCATTAGTGAGAATACAGGTCAACAACTGACAAGTATGTTGTTAAAAAGATACACTGTGTCTTTGTTCGCAATTAAACAAGTCATATCTTTACACGGAATTACTTCACAATACAAACACAAGAAGTGTCCATGACATAAGAAACATTCATTTGAAGTGGTATTTAAATATGCATTACCTTCTCACACATACAAATAATGCTTGTAAAACTACATTTCTTTATTCTTACAGACTCAGTTAATATTTAAAACTCAAAAGCTAACTGTTTTAACATTGAATAAAACAAGATCAAAATTAGATGAGTGAGATCATCTGGTTACTTAAAACGACATAACACTGTGGGAAGAAAACATATAAGAGAAAGAGAATGATTTTAGTGGGAAGATAACATGGTGAATTAGTTTAGTGGGAAGGTAACACAGAGAATGATTTTAGTGGGAAGATAACATAGAGAATTAGTTTAGTGGGAAGATAACATAGAGAATGATTTTAGTGGGAAGGTAACATAGAGAATTAATTTAGTGGAAAGATAACAGAGAATGATTTAAGTGAAAAGATAACATAGTGAATGATTTAAGTGGGAAGATAACAAAGAATGATTTTAGTGGAAAAATAACACTGAGAATGATTTAAGTAGGAAGATAACATAGGGAGGGAATGATTTAAGTGGGAAGATAACATCAAGAGTTAGACGTTGGTCTGCACCGCTAATGAAAAAGACAGAAAATGCTGGAGACTCACTGCAGATAACACTAAGATTTAAAGGACTTCATGAACTGGCCTCTTGTGGTGCTTGGACATTGGTCTCCTTAGCAGCACAGTGATTCGTGATTCTTATCACTCTTCTTAAAATGAAATCTCTGTGATTTCCAGTTTGTTTGTTTTTTTTACTTTTTTGAACCAGTGTCCATGATTCACAGGCGTACAGTAGTAAACATTAACAGTAGCTGTTTTATGTTCTACAGGTTGTGGGTTTGTTTCCAGACTCTGTCATTGAGCGCAATTTTCTCAGCGACTCCTGGAGTCATTGGAGCTACGGAGTTCGAGCAATGCTTTCTGCAGACCGCTCTGCAGAAAGAGAATGATCCATATAGGATAAAACCCGGTGCAATGAAGTCTACCCTTTCGCCTGTAAACACCCTTTTAAACTAGCAAGTTATAATAAGATGGAAAAATTTAAAAAGTGGCAAACATCTGCTAAAGAATTCAATGCATCAGAGAAATAGACATATGCCAAGATCGAGATGACACACAAAAAGAGCTCAAACTGAAATGTTACTATTAAGAACTTTCACTGTCAGAATATTAATATAAGAAGAATATTATTTTCTCAGGTTTTCTCCCTGTGTGCCCTATCCTACACCAGCATATTTCCCCAACCCTTGATTCACTCGAATCTGTCCAGTTCTTTCTCTAAGCACCATAAGAGTAATTCTTTCATACCATTTTAGTCCATCTATTCTGCATAGTCATCATGTAATGAAGGTTTGTAGTTTATTAATAACTGTAGCTGCTCTCCATATTTCTGATTCATACAGCAGTAGTGATTTAACATTACATTTCTTGTCTGATTCTGTTCTTCATTTATGTGATAAGACTAAAATATGAGACCTACATTTCTACACACCAATCATTTGTTAATAACCAAATAGTACAAATCACTGTACTAAGCTCACCAAAGGAATGGATAGCACAATAATAAAAGAGCACATTCTCATATGATGCTTCCCTGCACAAACAAGAGAAAAATGCTTCACTGCACAAAGAAGATGGAAAAGAGTTGATATCAAATTATGTAAGTTTAAAAAGTTTTCACAAGAAACTAGAAAAGTAAAATGTTACATCTCAGTGAAAATTAAATTATCATCAATGCATTGGTTTCACAATGAGGAGAATAAAGATGATCTAATTGTCTGTGGAAATCAAGTTAATTAATTTACAAGAGTATTAGATAACCAAAACAAAACAAAAAGCTCTTGATACAAAGAACATTTCACAATGTGAGTAACAGTTTTAGATACACCATGTTCAACAAGCATGCACAAAGTAGGGAGCCATTCACACCATCACAACATTAAACAACAGTTGTTATCCTTATCCCTTTTCCCCTGTTTTAATCAACAAGTTAGAACAGAATGCTAAACTGGACTAAAGTAAACATATTTTGATAATGTGGTGGGGAGTGGGGGAATATGAGAAGAGGCAAGAAGTGTGTTGGGATGTGTGTATGGTGGTTAGGATTGGGGGGGGGGGGTATTTGTTGTTGTTGTTGTTGGGGGTCTGGTATGTGTCTCTAACCAGACCAGCATCTGTCTAACTCTACTTCTGCATGATTCTTACATTAAGGTCCCAGGGTATAGATGTCCAGCCTTCTTACTGGGAAACTAATGTGATGGTTTCCTCTTGACTTCCACATCCATATAAGAGATATACTTGCAATTATATTTTATTATGGATAGTGTTTTTAATGTGTAGAATGTTACCAGGGCAGCTGCACATTGAGACCTACACAAATAAAATTAAACTTTCATAAATCTGATGCCAAAATCTGGTACAAATAACATCTGGTAATTAATGCTTGGACAGAAATCAACAAATAATATTCTTTTGACAGAAAACATCCCACAGGTCTAGCTAGTGTAGGCTAACGAGTCCATACAACAGCTACATCTAATTACTTGACTGTCTATTTGGTGGATAGTAAGAACCCCTGTCCTTATCCTTGAGGCATAGTGGGTATGTATGTTATCCCCCCATATTTGTATAGACCAACCAGCACTCAATGGCTGATGTGGCCAGTATTCTGCCGGCTGCCTTGTCTTCCCAGACCATTTTAGGTTGGGGCAAACTGGAAGACCGGGTCCATTTTCAAACTACAAGATTCTAAAAATGTCTTCAGCCTTAAATGACATCGAGCACATCCTTCATTAGTGCATTATGGATTTGGGATCCTAAATACGGCCCTGTAGGTTATCTTCTTCAACTGCATATTATCCCCTATAGAAGGATAGGCCCTCAACAACTCACACCTATCATTTGTCCTATGTCCTATCATTTGTCATCTCCTGCAGCTCGCACCATGTTCTTTGTATGTTATCCATCTCTATCTTTATTCTCTTTTCTTTTTCTTCTTTCGTTCGCTGTTCTCCTTTCAATCAGCGATCCAGATTCCTTGTTTTCCTTTAAGCATCTTGTTCGTGTTGGTTGGATTTTGTGGATGAACTTTTCTACATTAATGAGCAGCCTGCCCTAAGTACACCCCTTCTTAGTTTGCTTCTTAGTTTGTTTAGGACTTCTTAGTTTGTCATTTTGTCTTTCCATTAAATTTGTCATATTTTTCTTTATATCTTTAGTTAAACAGTATTAATTTTTTTCTTGTTAAAACGTAAAATAATACCATCTCCAACTATATTGCACTCAGTGAAGTCTTGGCATTTTCACTAGAACAACCATTCACAATGTATTACAACAATATCTGGAGTATAAACACAAAATAAAACATTCACAATTCAATTCATTGTGCATATGACATAAACACCACACATATAACAACAGCATGCCAGTTATGCAAGTCAAACACCAGTTTCTGTTAGTCACATTCAATCTATCTTCTACTTACACTGAGCTGGTGCAGATTTGTGATGATTAGAAGAACAAGAACAATACGATAATAATTTATAATACTATACTAATAATTCTATTCTCATATACATATGACATACCGCATTACAATCACACATATACAAAAATAGGTCAAATGAGGGGAAAACAATGTTCTAAATTCCAATACCTAACAGGTGCAAACACAGTGTTCTTGTTCATTACTTACAAATTAAAAAGGCTAAAGTATTAAGTGCAAGTTAAACTATCACAGCAAAGTTGTGTCAAGAAATACATTTTTTATTCAGCAACGCTGTTTGTCTTATGCAAAAGAGTAGCTACATTTCTCATATAGTAAATCTTTTTGTATTATATAAATCATGAACTAGATTTCTCTTACAGCAATATTTCTTTATTATATAAATCACTAATTACATTTCCATCTTTCTTTATTACATAAATCACTAATTAGATTTCTTATGCAGACATCTTCCTTTATTAGATAAATCACTAATAAGAGTTCTCTTATAGCAATCTTTCTGTATTATATAAATCATTAACTAAATTTATTTTACAACAATATTTTTGTAGTATATAAATCATGAACTAGATTGATTTTACAGCAACTTTTCTGTATTATATAAATAAATAACTAGATTTCTCAGACAACCAATCTTACTATATTATATAAACCACTAACTAGACAGTAAATATACCAACTCTATTTGTAACATATAGTAAATATATCTGTACTATAAAAATTACTCACAAGATTTCTCACACTGCAAATCTATTTGTAATGTTCATTTACAACAGCTTCATCTAATTACTTACTGTCTATATGGTGGAAAGTAAAGACCCCATTCCACACCTTGAGGCATAGTGGGTATGTGTGTTATCCCCCATATTTGTATAGACCAACCAGCACACAATGGCTGATGTGGCCAGTATCCAGCCGGCTGCCTGGAAGACCGGGCCTATTTTATTTTGTTTAAAATCCTCACCTTGAGGGGGAATTCCATGACATGATCACAGCACCCATCAAGTGCTGACTTGTCTAAAAATTGAGGCAGGCTCCAGATACCCTTTACATCTTATGGGTATATCAGTGGGTCCTTGACTAACTTATATAGTACTGTCAACCTAAGCACAACTATAGCTACATATGAACACTGTTAACTTCCTTCACGTCTACACAGCATACTTAGAATCCTACATAACAACCAAGAGGTATTCTATATTTATTCTACTCAACCAGGAGGTGTGCTGTATTTAAGATTTCTACTCAACCAGGAGGTTTGCTGTATTTAAGATTTCTACTCATCCAGGAGGTGTGTTGTATTTAAGATTTCTACTCATCCAGGAGGTGTGCTGTATTTAAGATTTCTACTCATCCAGGAGGTGTGCTGTATTTAAGATTTCTACTCATCCAGGAGGTGTGCTGTATTTAAGATTTCTACTCATCCAGGAGGTGTGCTGTATTTAAGATTTCTACTCATCCAGGAGGTGTGCTGTATTTAAGATTTCTACTCAACCAGGAGGTATTCTGTATTTAAGATTTCTACTCAACCAGGAGGTGTGCTGTATTTAAGATTTCTACTCATCCAGGAGGTGTGCTGTATTTAAGATTTCTACTCAACCAGGAGGTGTGCTGTATTTAAGATTTCTACTCAACCAGGAGGTGTGCTGTATTTAAGATTTCTACTCAACCAGGAGGTGTGCTGTATTTAAGATTTCTACTCATCCAGGAGGTGTGCTGTATTTAAGATTTCTACTCATCCAGGAGGTGTGCTGTATTTAAGATTTCTACTCATCCAGGAGGTGTGCTGTATTTAAGATTTCTACTCAACCAGGAGGTGTGCTGTATTTAAGATTTCTACTCAACCAGGAGGTGTGCTGTATTTAAGATTTCTACTCATCCAGGAGGTGTGCTGTATTTAAGATTTCTACTCAACCAGGAGGTGTGCTGTATTTAAGATTTCTACTCAACCAGGAGGTATTCTGTATTTAAGATTTCTACTCAACCAGGAGATATTCTATATTTCCTAATGAAATGGTGGTGTCCTTAACTTAACGCATGGTAATAAGAAAGAACTAACTAAATTAAAAGTTTAACCCTTTGAACTGTGGGGGGAAAAGGGAATAACACACAATATGCATAAAGGAAATTACAAAACTACATATAATGGATTAAAAATTACGTTCTTTGGGTATAAAGAGCACATAGCATTTTGATTAAGTATAATAATAGCAGGGTATTTTTACTCTGGGTTCATTCCATACAGTGCCCCTATTTAGGGAGTCTCCATGGCGAGGTGGTCAAGTCTGCCTTGTGCAATGAAAGTCAAAGGTTTATTTTTGGACTGCTTCAGTTGAGACCCCTGGTGGTCATTGCAAGGGCTACGGAATTCGTACTTTATACAATGCTCTTGGTAGGCAGACTATTATTCTGCGGAGAGAGACTGAGTCAGATGGGGAAAACCCGCTGTAATAAAGACGAGCCTCTGGACTTTAACTTTAACTCTATCCGTACACCACATGGCTGTCTCCAGGAACTAAACTGCTACTGGTAAGAACTCTTTTCCAAAGATGCACGTTTCCTGGATTAAATTTGCATCCATTGC
Organism: Cepaea hortensis; assembly: GCA_963921405.1. Taxonomy (NCBI): domain Eukaryota; kingdom Metazoa; phylum Mollusca; class Gastropoda; order Stylommatophora; family Helicidae; genus Cepaea; species Cepaea hortensis. Next base: position 86,913,486 of record OY992887.1, read on the forward strand.
CAAAAATATAATAATTTATTATTAGCATAACTCTGATGCTCAAGCCGTCTTCTACTCATTCACTATTGTTTAGTGATGTCTACATAATAAGTTTAGCTCTCTGGATGTGTATCATCGTTCCAACTCAAAACTCATCTTCTTCTTATCGTCCATGATGTTGGTCATCATGTCTGTCCACAGCCTTCTGTCTTGTGTACTGTCAATAATTTCTGATACTAATGTTCCTTCATGCCATGACGCCAAACTGTTTAGCATCTTCTCTTTTGGTCTTCCCCTCTAACTTTCCCGTTGTCACAATGCACTGCTTTCCTCTTGTCATGATGTGCCCAAAGAATGTGGAATGTCTTCTTCTGATGTGAATAACCACTTCACGTTGGGTGTTAACATCTGTCCAGACATCTTCACTATGCTTTTATCTGTTCATGGTGCTCCCATCATTTTCTATAAAACCACATCTCCACAGCTTCCACTTCTCATAGGGGACCTCTGTCTACCCAATAATCTTGCTGAAGGTTGGGCATAACCATATGGGGGCCATGAGACAGAACAGCCAACCAGGTAAAGGCTAAATCAAATCCTTCAGAGACCATATTATAGGAGTACATTCAGCCTTAACTTTAAAAGTTAAAACTAATTTTCGGGGTTGAAGTTCTCATCTGCCACACACTTAAGACCATGAGTTCATGTTCGGACTGTGCTTTTTAGACCATAAGTGCAATTTTTATGTCGACCCTGACACTGGAGCTAAGCAGGTTGTGTTTTGTGTGATACTCTCTTTCTGTGGAGAGAGACCGAGTCAGGTGGGGGTAAACCCCGACACAGTGAAGTTGATCCTCTCGCTTTTAACCTCTACATTGAGAACAGGTGCCAAAGCAAAAAGTTCTAAACAAGGAGTTTCATTAGCAACAATGGTAGCAGGTGAATCTTATGGATTCAGTTCTAGTCCCAAATGAAAATCAAACAAGCAATCAAATATGAATCAACAACATCTGAGGAATGAAGAAAAGAAACATGAAAGATTGCACAGAACTCACCAGGTGCAACGTTAACTCCAAAGGGACTGCCAGGGATTTGGCGCCCAGTGAAGAAAATATTGATGGAGTAAAGTCCAGGTTCTGTGGCTATGTACTCAACCAGGTAGGTGCCCTCCTTGTCAGCAACGGGGTTGATAGACGGTCTTACCTTGTCTCTGTGGCCATGAGGGTCAAGGATGGCAACATCCATGGTACCTTTGCCAGCCTCTAGATAATGGGAATAATATATCATGAAAATATGTCTTCTCTATGCATAATAAATAAATACTCTCTCTGTGTCATGTGTATGTGTGTGAGTGTTTGGAGGAGATTGGAGAGAGGGAGAGAAAGTTAGAGAGGGAAAGAAAATAGAGAGAGAGAGAGAGAGAGAGAGAGAGAGAGAGAGAGAGAGAGAGAGAGAGAGAGAGAGAGAGAGAGAGAGAGAGAGAGAGAGAGAAATAGAAAGACAGACAGAAGGAATGAAAAAAGAAACAGGGAGAGAAAGAAAGAAAGAAAGAAAGAAAGAAAGAAAGAAAGAAAGAAAGAAACACATAAATACATATAGTATGTAAGGTAAAAACGCCTTTTCAATACATGAGGCAAATTGGGAATATGATGTTAATTCCATATCTTTTAGACCAACTGGCACCCAAAGGATGATCAGGTCAATATCTGACCTGCTGCCTACTCCTCAGAGAAATCTCCTGCTACCCATTTCAGACTGGGTTAACAGTCTGGTCACTGCTAAGAAGGAAAGCAATGGCAAACTACCTTCTCTACATTTGCCTAGAAAGTCATGTTTCGTCAATTCATAGGGAATCAGAGAAATCTGGTGATCCTGTGAGATGGCGAAACGTGACCGCCCACTCTTATGGGCATGGCACATGATGATGATGAACAAACCTGACAGCCCAGGCCAATGAAGAAACTCTCCACCTCAAACAGCATCTGAACATATGACCACTGTACCAGTATGCAAGAGAGCTAGTCACTGTACCACCATGACCCCTGATCAAACACAACATCAGGGATAATGTGATCCACTGTATTCTGGCCATCTGTTCCATTTCTTTTCCTCGATAGATCGCTAGTAACTCTTTTAATAAAATCTTGAGTAACTAGTAAATCTCTAGTAACTCTTCTTATAAAATCTTTAGTAACTAGTAAATCTGTAGTAACTTTTTTCCCCCACTCTTTAGTAACTCTCTTTATAAGGGTATTTAAAAAAGAAAGTAAAGGGCATTTTATTAACTTATGGCATTTTTGATATATGGTGCTAGACTAGCCCAACATGTTTTTACAGCAACTGGCAGTAAAGGGGTGGGTGTTGTCAATATCACAGTGGCAGTCTTTACTTCCCAAGACATTTCGTGGAACCCATATAATGCTGGATTTATCTTGGAGCTCGGTACAATCTTGCAAATTCACCTCAATGCAAATCTGAACCAATGACTGCGGGGTTGGCAAGCAAGCAAGCTAGCCGTTGCACTGCACTGGTTATGTTGGCAGGTAAAAGCATTACCCAATACATTAACATGGCCTTTAAAACCTACAAAAGATACATGTACTCTGTCCTCATCACATGACCAAAGAAAGCTGTTTGTCTCTTTCTTATTTTTATATATGTTTTAGTGTCAATAACCTCTTTCAGGCAATCATTAGTTACTCTGGCAGTACAATTCACAACATTTGTCTTAGGTAACACATTTCTGTTTGCTTCTAATTCTCTCCTTCACTAACATCATTATCATCTTCATTTAGCAACTTCTTTACAGATCATCACTATCCTCACACAACCTGTCGTACAGATTCTCCCTTCTTCGTCACTTCTCCTGACTCATGCATTGTCATTGATAAAGCTGATCAAGTTCTGCCTCTTCTTCCTGGAACCATGGCATTACTGTTCTTTCTAAACCACCGTGACCATACTTATTTTATGAAGTTGGGTTGACCCCAAGCCACAGAGCTAAAGAAATTAATCTTTTCATTGACAGGGTTTAAACCTGCACCACTGTGATGCTTAACAAGCTTACTAACCACAGTGGCTTCATAAAAGTTTATAAAACTGATCACAATAAGAAGCTTCTGAATAAGAAAATATAAAGCAAACAAACATACGCAGTGTGAAGACTTCAAAGTAGGTCTTCTTGCCAGCAATGACACCAGTCTTCTCCAAACCTGGGCCAGTAGCAGTGACCTTTGTCGGATCCCCGGCAGCACCTTCTACCTTGATACTGAATGGAGATTTTGGAATCTCCTTGTTGCCGAACTTGATGATGACCTGGCCAATGAAATGTCAACGAACATGTGAAGTTTAAACTAAATTATACAATCCTATTCACAAACGTGGAATTTTCTATGTATTACTCTTCTTCTTTGTTAGCCTGGAGGGCTGGCTTTTTCTGCCTCTTTCTTTCCCTGAGGATGTTGCTTCAAGCTGCAGCTTTTAGGTCGTTTAAATACAGTGCTCTACTATTCAAGTCATTACATGTTATGTAGACCTTACAATGTAACATCATTGTTTTTTTGGTGTGCGCTCGCCTTGAACTCAAGTGTAGTCCATATATATGCTACTACTTCTAGTGGACTGAACTGATTTTTGGCCGTGGATTTGTTTACCCTATGGATTTGTTTCCTTATTACTGCTATCAGGTGAACTCACTCTTGACTTCTGAGGTACGTCCACAAGTCAAGGATGAGAAGTCAACATTTTAGTTCGACTGACCGGTGTTGGAGTTGAACCCGCTATCTTGGCATCAGTGCACTGGAAGTTTAAGAGCCAGACTTCTTCTTCTGCATTAATTTGCTCCAAGTTTCTTATCCTTATAGTACTACTGGTATTGTCCGTTGAATGAGATACAATCCTTAACTTAAATATTTCTTATATCGGAGTAAACAAGGCAGGCTGAGAGAAGGATAATGTTCCTTGGACAAAACATGGTCTCTACAATTCAGCCCAGGCCTTGTGCTATGGAGAGGTATAACTCCATGGTCCACACCATGGGTTGTAGTTATTATGCCTTTTTTTTAAGCACAGTGTAACAAATTATCGTCTGAGAAGACGGCAAGGTTCCGGTCACGCAGAACATACTAGGCTTTAGATCTTGAGCATATGTTACAAAAACATAACTAAACCAGACTAACAGCCGCACAAACCTACCACCTAGCACAGTGGGGGTGGGGGGGGGGGGGGGGTGGGGGGGGCATGGGCCAAAAAAGTTTGAGAACCACTGACCTAGCAGGTAGGTAGGAGACAAAAGCCCTGGAGTGAAGACTTGATAGAAATGTGTGTGTTGATATTTGATGTACTTGTTCACATGGCAGATGAAATTAGATGCACTAGCTAACAGGTTTGATGAAATTGCATACACAAGCTAACAGGTTTGATGAAACTGAATGCACTTGTTCACACGGCAGAAGAAATTAGATCCTCTGGCTTATAAGTATGATAATAACGGATGCAATGACTCACATGCCTGTCAAAATGGGAAGTCTTCTACAAGTCTGCTGACTGAAATAGGACACTAGTCCACAAGCCGGACAACAAAAAGGACCCTTTTACACTCTTTAAGGTGCACTGGGCATTAAGTGCTAGACCCACATAAGTCATAGGTCAATTAGTGCTCAGTGGGTGATGTGGCCAGTATCACTCCGGTAGCTTTTACTTCCCAAGATATTTCCTGGTACCTACTGTAGACTGGATCAACCTGGGAGCCCAGGTCCATGTTAAAAATCTACTCAGGTGTGGATTCGACCCCATAACCACTGGGCGGGATGAAGAGCATCCAGCCACTACCACAGCTTCCTAAAGCCTGACAGAGCAGTGCAGTATCAGTCAGTTTATGATCACATATTACAAGACAGAACTAGGAGGACAAGAAATGAAACGTTTCAAATAGAAAACAAGAAATGAAACGTTTCAAATAGAAAACAAGAAATGAAATGTTTCAAATAGAAAACAATAAATGAAATGTTTCAAATAGAAAACAAGAAATGAAATGTTTCAAATAAAAAACAAGAAATGAAACGTTTCAAATAGAAACATACCCTGTGTGCACCCTCCATGGTTGGAATATAAACACATGAGTAGGTCAAATTACGGTCATTGTTGAATGTCATTTCACACTGAAAGAAACAATAAGACATATATTTAATTATATTGTGAGCATTACATAACAGACTAAATGTGTTTGAAAGGCACAAATGTTATGACTTCTGACTAACTTTAATTACTCTGTTAAGATGTTTCCTTTATTCTTCATTGTATTTTTTATTTTGCCAGCTGGGAAGGGTTGCAACAAATGATCTAGATTGTTTCCTACTCTGGACTGGATTCATAACTTTTGCTTATGCTATCTTGATTTTTGTATCTCTTGTGGTATTGTGCTTCAATTGATCTTCGACTACTTTACTTTTCTGACTATTTCAGGTTCTAAGACATCTAATCCCAAAGATTAAACTAGACCATTTGACCCTGAAGATCCACCTAGACAGTCTTGTCCTGAAGATCCAACTAGACATCTCATCCTGAAGATCCAACCAAAGGCAATCTCATGCTGAAGATCCAACTTGACATCTCATCCTGAAGATCTAACTAGACATCTCATTCTGAAGATTCAATTAGACGATCTCATCCTGAATGGCTATCTACAGTTAAGATTTGGTCTTAATTATGTTGTAATTTGCACTATTGTAATCTACAAAAGACTCACTCTTGTCAGAAAATAAAAGAACGCACAATATAATAGGGAAGCTCAACATAAGAATCACATATACAGATATAAGGGTACGTCTGAACAAAGTCTTTATCAACAAACAACAAACAATGTAAATCAAAACAATGTTTTCCCGTAGTGAATTTGAATAACGAAGACACAAACAATAGATTGCACGATTTATTGCCTGGCATATTTTGCTGCATCTCGTCAGGTACATACTGCAGAATTCACACAACATAAAGTAAACTATGATTAATCTACATAGGCTAGTTTTGTGCAAATAGAAAGACATAAGAATGAGAGTCAGTTTAAATTTACCATGGTAGACAACTGACATTACTGTGAGAACATGTGTATATTTCATCTTGAAGGATTTATCTAGTTTTTTTTTTTACTGCATGTTGCGTGAATTCTGCAGTATGTACCTGACGAGATGTAGCGAAATGTGCCAGGCAATAAATCGTGCAATCTATTGTTTGTGTCTTTGTTATTCAAAAACAACGTAAAGTAATCACAATCAATTTTATATTTGAATCTAGATTACATATCTGAGAAATTCCGCAAGACAAAACAGAAGTAGCAGAAGCTGCATCAAAGAACATACCAATATACAGCAACAATGATGGACTTACTGGTAAGTTCTGTCCCTTGGGGTTGATCACAAGGATCTCCAGCTCACCCTTGCCTGCACTGAAGGTCTCCACAGTGAACCGGGCTGGGGCACCCACCTGGTTGCCCGTGGGCTCCAGACCAGGTCCAAACGCCCTGACACGGGATGGGTTCAGGCGGGGTCTGACTGGCGCACCTGGTTTGAGTTTGGCATTGGGGAACTGGGACAGGTAAGTCATCATACTGAGGTCATCTACCTTGGGGTTGGTCATTTCCTCAGGCCTGATCAGCTGTTGAGAAAAGGAAGAATTGCAATGTTTCAAATGATCTCAGTAACTAGCAAGTTCAAAATTAGCAGTCATCATATGCCCTGCTCAGATGGTATACAGGCCTTGATGTAAATCTCCACAGATCTCGGTCATTGCTGTTCTGGATCAATTCTATTGATGATATTCCTCAAAGTAAGTGTCTTAGACCATCAAGCCTTATTTCTCTTAATGTACTTCTTCTTCTGCTGATCTAAAAAGTCAATAGGATATTTTCCAATGCCTCTCTTCTCATTTTGTGATCACATAACACTGTTTGTCTTTTACTTGTAGTTGCATATAGAATTCAACTGTCATTAGACTCTTCCAGATACTCTTTGTTAATTACTCTGGCAGGCCAAGGTATTCACAATCAGAAACCACATCAGCAGTGCTAATTTAATCATTCGCATTCCAAGATTCACTGCCATACAGCTGAACAGGTTCTATATAATGTTTCAGTATTCTGTTTCACAACTAGCAATGAAAAAGATTACCACAATAACTTGCAGGGTCATCAATAGTTTCCCTTCAATGCCTTAGATGACCACTATAAATAACAGGGACATCACTAATATCCCTTCAATGCCTTAGATGACCACAAAATAACTAACAGGGACATTTCTAGTATCCCGTCAATACCTTAGATGACCACAGTAAACTAACAGGGACATCACTGGTATCCCATCATTGCCTTAGATGACCACAGTAAACTAACAGGGACATCACTAATATCCCCTCAATGCCTTAGACGACTACAGTAAACTAACTGGGATGTCACTAATATCCCCTCAATGCAAAGAATGACCAAAATAACTAGCAAGTACATCACTAGAGTCAGTCAAAGCAATCCATCCATCCATCATGTGCCATGCCGGTAAGCGTGGGCGGTCATGTTCTGCCATCTCACTCGATAACCAGTCGTGGATCAGCTCCGTGTTTCTGTCTCGACCATGCCACAAGGCCAAGCCATCCAGGTACTTGCTTCTAGGTCTTCCCCTTGGTCTGTTCCCCTCGATCTTACCAGTTGTCACCAAGTTCTCCAGATCATTTCTTCTCATAACATGCCCAAAAAAATTGTGACGGTCTACGTCTAATGTCTCTAATCAGTTTACGATCTTCATTTGTTTCTTGAAGAACTTGTTCATTGGTCTTTCTGGCTGTCCATGGTATTCTTTGCATTTTCCTCAGAAACCACATTTCTACAGCCATCAGATGTTTTTCAGCCTGACTGCTCATTGTCCAAGCTTCACATCCATATAAGAGCACAGGTTCTATGTAGCATCTCAACAAAGCAATAGATGACTACAATAACTAGGAGGGACATTGTAGTTTCTCCTCAATGCATTAGTTGATGACACTAACAAGGAGGGACATCACTAGTTTCCCCTCACTGTAATGGATGACGGTGGCCACTATAACTATTAGGGACATCTAGTTTCCCCCTCAATGCATTAGATGACCACAATAACTACAGAGGCATCTCTAATTCCCCCTTAGTGCATTAGATGATCTCAATGACTATAGGGACATCTTTAATTTCCCCTCACTGCATTAGATGACCACAATAACTATAATAATAACTAACTCTAGTTTCTCTCTCCCCCCTCCCCACCTCCAAATGCATTGATTACCACAATAACAAGGAAGGACATCACTAGTTTCCCCTCAATGCTGAGGGGAAGAGGTAGAGGAGGCGAGAGTGTAAGAGAGAGATAAATTGGGGGGGGGGGGGAATGTTTACTGTCATCACTGCAACGAAAGATGTCATATGTGGAAAGAATGAGATTGCGGGGGATCGGCAGGGGTCGAATCTCAAAACTGAGAGGGAAGACCTGGAGAACTTTAAATCAGATAGCGGTGGGAAGGATTAGTAGTATGACTCTTCACTGGCTGTTGAACGAGGGGATGGAGCATGTATGGGAATGTCCTGAGTGCAGTGATGTTGGTTCTTAACTCAACTCAACTATAAACAGAACTCAATGCGCAAGACGGGTCACTTGTGTAACAGGATGCCCCTCCAACCAAATAACTGGTTAAAAGTTGTGATGATGATAACGGCTACTCCCAGGAGACTGGTATAGACAGCGCCGCACACTTGAGCCCCAGTCTGCACTGTCAGCAGCAAGTGTGCGAAAATGAGCTATGTAAAACGAGCACACACGCCAGGCCGGAGCTGTCTAACCGTTCGTCTGGTCTAGGCTACGTGGGTGTACATTACGAGCTGGCTCCTGTTTGCCCAGGTAAACTTGCCGTGATATGTAGTTGTTAGGTTGTTGTTGGCGGTGGGAGTATGTCATTGAGACCCTGGCGCGAAGAGACCTTCACTAGGCTGTCGTTAGACGACGCCTCCTACTCCGCTAAATTAACATCTAAATTATTTTTGGTCCCCTAAACTCAAATGGTCAATGTCATCTTAAACTCTGTGTGTGTGTGTGGGGGGGGGGGGGGGTGAGAGAGACAAGAAGAGAGAGAGAAAACAGGGTGGGAATACGCGCGGGTCTTCGTGGCGAAGTGGCTTAGTCGTCCGCCTCACGCTCATGAGTTTGTTGTCGGTCTCCATCATTTGGTTCGCGAGTGCAGTTTTGCGGACACCCACGGAGGTCCTCGCCGAAGCTACGGAGTTGTCATCGCTATGCGACGCTTTCGGCAGAAGATTGGCTGCTCTGCTGAGATAGACTAAGCTTGTGTGTGTGTGTGTGTGTGTGTGCGTGTGTGTGTGTGTGTGTGGGGGGGGGGACCTAGTACTCGACTCTCTTGCCTTTTAACTCTCTCTCTCTCTCTCTCTGTGCGTGTGTGAGTGTCTCTTTCTCTATTTTTTGGGCCCGTGTGTGCAAAAGTTTAACAGTTCACACCCCTGCGGCATTATCTGTCTTAGAGCTGAACCTGCAGTTTGTACCTATACATTCTGATCCTTTCTGCCATGCAATTTAAGACATGATTATCTAGCTTTAGACTAAAAAATACAGGTAAACCAAACAGGTATTGTTAGAATCCTGCAGACAATGTGCACATATATTATCCTGGAGAATAGATCACATTTCATGGAAACAAAAGCAAACAAACAAACAAAAAAGGACCATAGAGAAGCTTGGAATGAAAAGTGGAAATACCGTAGAAAAGAGACGTCAAATATTTTGGCCACATTGTAAGACATGTATGATACTCGTATAAAAAAAACCACACTGGAGGGAAAAGTAGCAGGTTGGCAGACAATCAAGATGTAGGTAGGCATGTAAGCAAGAGGTAGACAGGTGTGCAAGCATGAGAGAGGAGAGAAAGAGGTACGCACGCAAGACGTAGTTAGGTATGCAAGCAAGAAGTATGAAAGAGGTAGGAAGGTATGCAAGCAAGAGGTAAGTAGGTAGGTATGCAAGCAGGGGGTAGGTAAGTATGCAAATAAACGAAAGAACGTAAGTCAGCATGGCCGAATAGATAAAAACACGTGTTTTTAAACATTCAATGTGTTGATGCCGAGGTAAGAGGTTCAACCACTACACTGGACAGTTGGACTAAAATGCTGACGTATCGTCCTTGACCTGGGGACGTACATTACAAGTACCTCTGAAGTCGGAGTGGGTTCGCCTGAGGGCGAGGGACACTGGTAATAGGGAAAGCTTATCCACACACAAAATTCAGTCCAGTGCTATTAGAAGTAGTATGTATGGACTAACCTTGAGATCAGAGCGAGCGAGCGAGCGCAGAATAAAAACACGAACAAACGAACGAACTTTATTTTCAAAGAGTAAGTATTAGGCAAGCAATAGGTAGGTAGGTATGCATAGGTAGATATGCAAGCAAGACGCAGGCAGGTATGCAGGGTAGATGTAGGTAGATATGAAAGAAAAAGGCAGGTGGGTATGCAAGCAAGAAGTATGAAGGTAAGCACGAGTTAGGCAGGCAATCAAGAGGTAAGCAGGCAAGCAAGAGTTAAGCAGCGATGCAAATGGGAAGTTGACACCGGGAGAACAAAAATATAGGTCGGAGAGCACCACTAGAGCTAGAGATAAAGGGTTGGTGAGATCGATTGCAGCAAACCTTCAAGGTAGGGACCGCAATCGATTGATGGGCGATCAATTCAGGAGACGTGGAGGTAATTCGGCTGAAGACCAAGCAGGATGTGGCACATATGCCGCAACTGAAAGCAGAGAGAGAGAGAGAGAGAGAGAGAGAGAGAGAGAGAGAGAGAGAGAGAGAGAGAGAGAGAGATAAGCGGCCCTCAATCGAATAGTAGTGGAAGGACAATAAATCGAAATATTAAGAAATAATATGTTGCAATTGGCTGAAAGGAAATAAAACGATGACATTTGACAAGAAGCAACGTCAGGCCATAAAAAGAAAATAAGGAAAACAGCGAGACAAAGAAACGACAGAAGCAAATGCAGAAAAAGCTCTATGTTGTGGTAGCATAAGTAAAGACATCTCTCTCTCTCTCTCTCTCTCTCTCTCTCTCTCTCTCTCTCTCTCTCTCTCTCTCTCTCTCTCTCTCACACACACACACAAACACCAGAAAAGGCACAAGGTTACCAGTTCAAGAATCAGAACTCATCAGAGGATAGGGAGCTAGACAACCAGTCATAAGCACAACCGCAACAGAAACCTAATAAAGAACCCACATTTTACAGATCGAAAGACGATAGTTGTAAGCGGGGGTCTAGACCTGTGTTACAATCGGCCGCTCAAGTACACGACCTGGTGGCAAAGTACTTAGTGCACTAGCTTCCCAATACGGTGGTCTGGATTCGATTGCCAGTTAAGCGGACAGCCTTAGTCACCGCAAATGGAATTAGGGACAACATGGATTCTAATACGGGTTCGAGAGATTCGACTGGATGGCGTTGGGAAAGTAATCAGGGCACCTAGCATCCGTGCAGCCCTACCAAATTGCATCCCTAGGGCAGAATGTCCCATGGGATTACTATTACTTTTCTTACACTTCCACCCATCAGTGTGTCTATTTATCTACCAATCCATTCATTTACATGCCTATTCATCTGTCCTTCATCCCATCGATCTATCTTTCTCATGGATAGTATTCATCCACGCGCTTGTCCTGTGGCTTAGGGGTAGTGAACGCGGCTCATAATTTCCCGACATACACAGTTGAGGGTTCGAAATCCGCTGTGTGCGATTTGGAAACAGTCCGCCTTGCCTTGATATAGATAATATGGGGCATCAGTCGTTCAAAAAGCAATAGCAGACTACTAATCGTTAAAAAAAAAAATTGACCAGTAAATCACTAACAGCCAAAATATGCTGAGGTTAAATGCGACATTCCGTAAAGGACCTGCAACTAACTTGCATCCACCCATCCACCTAACAACTCGCACTGAATGTTACATGGCGTTCTAGTCAGTCATTCAAGTCAGGAAAAAAGCATTCACACTAACGCCTGACTGACTAATGGCCATTATTGGCAAACGAACAGAAACGTTGGCTAGCGCCGTGGATTTTCCGTGGGGTCCCAGGTCGTGACATGTGTTATATACGATATTCGTGTCTGTCTATTTTAGTCTCACACGCTAAGCTCACTGAATCCCTACAGTGAGCCGGCAGGGTGGGTCGTTGATATATACTTTTTCTAGAATGCAGCAATGCGGTTTAGCTATCAGATCTCAATGTTTCTGCAATTAATCATCTGTGATGGCGGACAGGTATAGACAGGGCTGACAGTATGCCAGTGATGTAACACTGATGGGCTGGCTGTTCAATGACTATCACCGGGGTATTTTGTGTCTCATAGGAGGTTGTTGGTGAGGGTATATTAGTGGCTAGGTAGGACTTTACGTATAGCAGACAGACAGACAGACCAGCAAGCAGATAGATGAGCAGAGAGAGGGAGAAGTAATCAGATATAAGAGAGAGAGAGAGAGAGAGAGAGAGAGAGAGAGAGAGAGAGAGAGAGAGAGAGAGAGAGAGAGAGAGAAGCAGGCGACGGGAGGGTGGACAGACAGACAGACAGACGGACAGATAGATAGATAGTTAAAGAGAAGTCAATGGGCAAGAGGGTAAACTTCATTGCACCGGGTTCCGCCCCATATGGCTCGGTCATCTTTCATCAGAGCGGCCTACCGAAAGCGTCGCAAAAAGCTTTAAATCCTTAGCTCCAGTGTCTCCGAAAAAAAAAATGCACTGGTGAACCGACTGATGGAGTTCGAACCCACGGCCTTCGGAGCTCAATGTAGGCGGCCTGACCACGTCGCCATAGAGTATCCGGGATAGAGGGACAGATAGATCAGGCTCACAAAGTCAAACACAAGGAACAACAAGTCGGGACAGCGGGGCAAATGTGCAAGCCCTGCTTGGGTTAGGACATGCAATGACTCAGCCCAAACTTCCACGCCCATCACGGTTCATGAAGTGCAACATGCATGGCAACACGTCTAGTGTTCTGATGAGTGCGTACATACTGGCTTTTAGCACTTGTGCACGCAGACACACACAGTATTCATCCTCTATATAAAACACGCATGTACACAAACATTGACAATAGACTAAACATATAGGGAACGGCCAACTCTGCAAGATCGGGAAATTATAAAGCTATTTCCAGCCTGGGACTTCAGTTCTGTTTTAGCAGTGAGCATCCAGCTCAGTATGAATGGATGCCAGAGGTTGACATTGGCCGGTAAAACGAACCTATCATCCCGGCTTTCGAATACACGTTTGTTACACTACCAAAGAATAATGGCACCCCCCCCCCCCTCCTCTTTAATATTGCCATACATTTGATTCCGGGCAGTGGATTTGAAGTCTAGCCTTCTCGGGCAAGGGGAGAGGGTGAAACTCAACAGGATGGGTGTCTTCTTCTTCATTTGACCTTCATCTCCCATTGGGACACAGATCCTTAACCAACTCACACTAAGCCGTCCTATCTCTTGCGATCTCCTGCAGTGTCCTCTAGCTATCTCCTGTCATGTCCTCTAGCTATCTCCTGCAGTGTCCTCTAGCTATCTCCTGTCATGTCCTCTTGCCATCTCCTGTCATGTCCTCTTGCTGTCTCCTGCCATGTCCTCTTGCTATCTCCTGCCATGTCCTCTTGCTATCTCCCGCCATGTCATCTTGCCATCTCCTGTCATGTCCTCTTGCTGTCTCCTGCCATGTCCTCTTGCTATCTCCCGCCATGTCCTTTTGCTATCTCCTGCCATGCCCTCTTGCTATATCCTGCCAAGTCCTCTTGCTATCTCCTGCCATCTCCTCTAGCAATATCCTGCCATGTCCTCTTGCTATATCCTGCCATGTCCTCTTGCTATATCCTGCCATGTCCTCTTGATATCTCCTGCCATGTCCTCTTGCGATATCCTGCCATGTCCTCTTGCTATCTCCTGCCATGTCCTCTTGCTATATCCTGCCATGTCCTCTTGCTATATCCTGCCATGACCTCTTGCTATATCCTGCCATGTCCTCTTGCTATCTCCTGCCATGTCCTCTTGCTATCTCCTGCCATGTCCTCTTGCTATCTCCTGCCATGTCCTATACATTCATCACTGTCTTTAACTCTCTTCTCTGTGTGATTCAGGGAAGCATCTGTGTGCATGTTAGTTTTCTCTCTCTCTCTCTCTCTCTCTCTCTCTCGCTCTCTCTCCCTCTCTCGGTAGTTGGAAATCGAAAGGAGCAGGCCGAATAGGCCATGTCCGAGCACAATTTCAAAATGAACAAATCTACCCCCCCCCCCCCCCCAAAAAAAAAAAAAATTAAAAATTAAAAATTTTATATTAATATATACCCCACGTGTGATTCTGGTGTAACGACAATATGATCCTCGCTGGTGCTACGGAGTCCGTGAACTGTGTTGAGATTCTTCTAGTGTGAACAATGGGAGGAGACTGAAGCACTTATGGAAATATACGTGTGCAATGAAATAAGATTCTTGAGAAGAATACTCAACCTTTCATAAAAAGAGACAATTAGAAAAAACAGAAACAAAAAACAAATCAGGATTAAAGAAGAGGTAAACAGCAAATGAAATGTTTGGCTGTGTAACCAGGCTACCAACTGACAGTACACCTCAACAAGCAATGATGTAAAGACCCAATGGAACCAGAAGAGGCCGACCATGTAAACGATGGACAGAGGGAATAACAAGTCCATTGGAATCTCGAAATATAAAGCCCATCAACGGGCACTCTCCCGCTGTTTACGCTTCACCTCGACACTGCAAGATACAAGCGGAACAACATGAGATGATGACAGTGATTCTTGGCCAAAACAAACGTACATGTGGAGCGAAACAATCGCCCACGCCAAAAACACAGCACAAGAAAGCACACCACATGAAAAGCACCACACCAACCACATCATGGGTAGGAATAAAGAAGGGTGAGCAACAGACAAATCATAGAGGTATATAAAAATAATATTTCCAGTGAGTTAAGATGTTCCAGAAATATCCTAAAGTTCTTAATATATCCCAAGTCTGAACAGGTTTGCTTTGAAGTTATTCTAAAGTTACATATCGCGTTTTCTATTTTCAGAATAATGTTAAGGATTGTGTTCCAACCGCCAACAGCCGTTAATAGAAGTTTGCCTTGTCGTTTATCAGTGGGATCTGAGGAACGCGTCTCGCTGAGACATGTGAGCTTTGTAAAGGGGAGGAGGGGGCGGGAAAGAAAGAAAGAAGGAGGAAAGAAAGAAAGAAAGAAAGAAAGAAAGAAAGAAAGAAAGAAAGAAAGAAAGATAGAAAGAAAGAAAGAAAGAAAGTGGGACGACAAAAATTTACGCAGCAATATACGGAGAGAGAGAGAGAGAGAGAGAGAGAGAGAGAGAGAGAGAGAGAGAGAGAGAGAGAGAAAGAGAGAGAGAGAGAGAGATACAAAAGATAGACAGACCGAGATTGGGGGGGGGGGGGGTAGAAAGAAGGAGATCCAGACAGACAGAGAGAAAGAGTGACACACATACACACATGCGCACACAATTACATACATTATGAACACATTTAAATGTGCGACCTACAAAAAGAGACAATTGTAACGGTCCAAAACTAGATAAGAACCAACACCAAGCTGCCACTTACATAGGAGAAATACGATGACCTACAACTGATCTACATAACTCCTTCCACCAAGGACAGTTATGCGATCTGGCTTTATTGTAGTAATTAACTTGACCCATTCTGCCCAATAACATTGTTACTATACTCGTAATGAAATTTATAACTAACATTGTTTATGGGAGCATCCGCGAAGTGCAACGAAGATGGTAAATAGGTTTTCTTCACCTTAAGACCGTTGTTTTCTCATTACATTTTCTTTCCCAATTATTAACCGTTCTCCCTTGTTTCTTATGAAAAGCCCGCTGGTTGCGTTATGTCTGACACACCCAACTTCAGCGTACATGTTTTCTTTGGCTCAGAATCCGCCTTCCTTATTCAACACTGACTCTCTTGCCTAGTCTGCTGTTATTAGTCTGCCTGCAGCACCACCACTTGCAGAGGGAATAGTTAGTTGTTTGCTAACTTTGTCTAGCTGATCCAGACACTGGCAGTCAAGTTATTAGCCACTGACTGCATTTACCTCTTTTACTACATCTTCAACGTCTAGTTACCCTTAACTACATTTCCCATCTGCTTTGTAGTGTCTCATTCCTACCCTTGCATTCTTCCACATCTGCTAATTCTTATCTCCGGCTTCTTATCTTGTTTACCTTCCTTCAATTCAGCCGCGCCTATTGCACGACCACCTACAAAACCATTCTGTCTTTTACCTATACATGATACTCGAAGAGAAACGGGCGCAGCCGTGGGCAAGTAATCAGATATTTATTTCCCATTCCCTAACGTTCGGAGAACTCCATCAAGCTCTGCAAGGTAAACAAACGGCTCCTACATAAAACATTCAGCCATCGACCCTAAGACAGACAGCGCAGGCGCTAACTATGTCAGGCTCTTGTGATGGGGAATTCTTTTCCAGAAACCCACCTTCTCTATACACGTAAACAGCGGTTCTTAAAATTTAGCTCGTGGACTCTATGAGCAGGTTTCTTGTAATATTGACAGCGTACTTGGGAGCGGGAATATCTCGCAAAAAAGACTTGGCGCTGTTTCTATTTGACTTTTGTTCTTTCAATAAAACTCAATACCCAAAGTCAATTGAATAGTATTGACAAGGTACGGGAAACCCGAACAAGACCTGAACGCTGAAGAAAACTGGCTGGCGCATAAACACTAAACAGTATCATGTCCCCGATCAATCAGACTGCTACTGGTACCTACAGCACGAGAACCCTTCCTTGGCCACTGAAGAGGGGACGGAACAAGTGTGAGAATTCCCAGAATGCAAGGGTGGTGATTCAGTATTTCATATGCCATATTCATGATCTCTCCGAGTTTTATCTATGCTGTTCTTGATCAAATGTCACATTCTGTCTTCAAAACTAAATTGATTTTATAATGTTATAAGAGAAATATTTACACACTATAATCCGACATGTTTTTAACCACTACGGATATGGGATCGACCCTGCCTCATAAAATGGGTAATGAATAATTTTTCAGAATTGTCTATGAAGGACAGGTGGAAAGGAAGTGGACTGGCTATCCCACCTCATTATGACATGACCTAGGATATATGAAATCCTACCACCTCACGTCCCAATGGTAGAATATGCTGTAGGATTGTCTTCACGTGTTAACCGGCTCAACATCAACAGTTTGTCAACAGTTACCGACCACGAATCCCGGCATCTCTTCAAACACACTCGGAAATATCGACCATATACATTTCTCTCTTCCCCCCCCCCCCCCCCTCCGTTAAGAGTTAAGAACCTCTGTTCAAACGGCGAAACAACACACAGACAAAACAAGTGACAGCTCATCGGGATAAACCATCTTGATTATGCGCATCAATTTACTGCTGGCAAAATATTTATATCTAGACTGCTTTTGTCTTTCAAGAAACGCTATCTAAACAGCTTCTAAATATAGATACCATATGGACATCTTGCCAAGAATCACATATAAACTAGAATACTTCTTGTTTACCATGTGTAGAGTAAATGTGATTTCAGGTGCGTTGCAATGAGGCAACGGCGAGCATATCTGTTACCACCTAGCATGTCGACGTTCTAACTCTGGGGTTGTTTCAGTGCAGTTCACAAACAAACACACATGTATTATTTGACGCTCATAAAAGTGAAAGAAAGAAGTAGAGGTTTGAAGACACACTAGACAACATACATATTGAAAGCTATAGTTACCGACCGGGATTCAAACCTGTCACCTTCACATGACGACAGCGCCTCGCTGCAGGAACATTGAGTACTTCGAGGCATGGCCAACTAACTAAGCTGTCGTCACGCGTGCATTGTCGTTGTGTGAAGGTGAAAGGTTCGAATCCCAGTAGGCTAACTACAGCTTACAATTTTTTATGTTTTCCAATGCGTCAAGTATCCAGTTTTTTTTCCTACTTCTGTGAGCATGAAACATTACATGTGTGTTTATTTATGAACTGTCTTTGTGGTCTTAAAGGGTTTACCAATTGATATTCATGTGAAACAAGGTTGTTTAAATACAACTCCAACAACCTATCCAGCACAGCATCTTCGCTCTCTGTTATTCTTACTCTTCTTCTTCTGCTCATTATCCACAATGGAAGCATACGCCCTCAACCATCTCACACCAAACCACCGGATCCTTTGCTATCTCCTGTCCTTAATTCTCTTTTTCGTGTGTTTGTAGAGGTTACCTCTATTTTGCTGGCTCTGTGGGTTATAGACTTTCTGGTTTTACTATTACCAGGTTTTCTTAAACGTCTGTCCTATCCAGCACCAGCACATTTTCGTCACATCTTGATTCACTGTTGTTCGCGGCCTCTAATTACTGTCACAAAGTTCTACTATTCCTCTTTTCTCACGATTAGTCCTCAAAAAGATAAAAAGAAGCGAACTAACAGTACATATTAGTGCATGCAAGGCTGTGAAATTTTGTAACTCGTCCTGCTTGTAGCAATGTTATTTTAAAGCAACAACTACAACAAATGAGGATTAAGTAGAAGTGTAACATCGAACTTCAGCGCAAGCAAAACAATGGCACATAATAGAGTCTTCCCAGCTATAACAATCTTGTACAACCACTTTCTTCTTGTACAACCCCTTTCTTCTTATACAGTGATCATATTAACAACGACAAAATAAATGTATCCTCACGAATTATCATGCAGGCCAAGAGACAGAGCGTTCTTGTCTGGGGCTATGAACGTTAAATAATATGTGACAATAAGTTCTCTGCAGATACTGAAGTTGCGATGTAAAGTCAAACTTTTTTGGGCACGTTATGAGAAGGAAGTACACTAGATAACTCTGTGACCTGGATTGAGGGGAAAAGAACCAGAGGAGAGCAAGAGAAGTAAATATCTAGATGTCTTGACCACATTCCAGGACAAGAACACAGAGCCAATCAATGATTTTAGTGATTGGGTAAGATGGTGAAACATTACCACCTGCGCTTACCGACATGGCACATGATGATGAGTATGCTCTCAGACTGCTATCTGACTTTGCTATGACAGATACATACAAACTGACAACGACATCAAGAAATTATTTATTACCTGAGGCACATCCAGCCATTTCTCTGCAGCGTCCATGGCCTCTTTGGCATTGGCCATGTTTTTCTTGGGGTCCCAGTCCTCCCAGTCAGGGCACAGACCTGCAAAGATACACGGCATCATACAGCAAGTGGGACAAGCAGTCAAAAGATACACAGTATTCTAATATAAAGGAAACAAGAGGAAAAAGATACATGGTAACCTACAATAATGGAAACAAGCCGGAGATAACACTACAAGGGGAACAAGCATTCCTTTCCATTATACCATGATCTCTACCCAGTAAACCGCTGAAGAGAATTTATATTAGGGCTAATAAACCTGTTGCTGAGTCAGCCACAAATAGGATATTAATTTGAAGGTGATTGTTCTCCAAAGAAGGTATTTGCGGCTATAAGTGGATTATACTATAAGGGGAACAAGTCGGCAAAGATACATAGTATTTTACTAAAGAGGAACAAGCTGAGAAAGATAAACGTATTCTACAATAAGGGGAACAAGAGGGGAAAACACATGATAAAAGGGAACATGGAGGACATTTAGAAATAAAACAAGGTACACACTTGCTCAAATATCAATACATTGGCTGTTGTGTGGGAAACAAACAGGAGACTCTGATAGAGCCATATGGTGGGGGAGCAATGAGGACTGAGAGATATAGACAGGGCTCAGAAACACAAACCAGGTACAGAAAACCATATAAGGCACAGAGAAGTATAGAAAAGATTCAGAACATTAGGTGGGCACATAAACATAAGCATGGCGCAGATCAGCATGCAAGACAAGACTCGAATTGGTGACAGAGAAACAAAGGTATACTAAAATGAAACGTGTAAAGTTAAACAGGGCACAGAGACAGAAACAAGGCAGAGACAAAATGCAAAGTACAAACAAAACTATGTGGGTTGTCTGTAATAAAACAGACACACTCTTAAACCCTACCTGTTCTAGATAAGAAAAGAAAAGCACTTTGAAAATTAGTTTCTGCACAGGTTATGAAGAACCCTAATTCCGGAACAAGTGGAGACTGTAGACAACATGTTGCCAAGACAACCCACACAGGAGAGTTTTGGAGCATGGTACTGAGATGGCAATAGCCATAAGATGACAATAAGTAACTCGCTGCCTTTTCATATCAAACATATAAACAAATAACAAAATGTAGACAATGTGCAAAACTGTAAAGTATGTATTGTTTTTTCTGTTAAGTTTCCATGTTTTGCCTCTCAGATAACAAAGACAGCTCTAAAATTAGCTGTCGCACGAGTCTTGTACACCGGGATGTTTACTGGCCTCGCCTGTGCAGTTTATCTAGGTCTGCATACCTTTGCATTATTGCCTCATTGTAAAATAATAAAAAAATAAACAAACCCTGTAGCAGGAACCTGCCGAGGACATGTGAAGTCCTGGGACCATCACATTTGTAGTCTTCAGTGCACGGAGGAATAGGTGATCAGTCGGTCCCTTGCCTAGCATACGACGAATGCAGCATTCGAACCCTCTACTGGTCGTGCTAATGCCATTGTCAGCATACCGTTATAGCCAATACACAAAGTGCCACTTTCTTCATTGTATCTGAGCGCTACTGCTTTCTGTGGAGCGTTGTCAGGTAGTCCTCCACAAATTATTCACCTCTGTCCCTAATTTTCTTTACCGTCTGTTTGTATACGTCCTCCTATATCGTTTGGCCTGTGGGATCCAGTTTAATGACTGTATAGTGATACTAGTATTAAGTTTTATCAATGCGTGACCTATTCAGTGCCAGCATAATGGCGAGATATCCATAAACGTTATTTCACAAATCTATCAAATAAAAGAATCAGATACGTAACCAGGACATCAATGTCGTTTCAATCCATTAAAAACAAACAGAAGGAGACACCTACCAGGTCCAACAGCATCGACCAGAGCGCCAATAGCCTTGCCGTTATTCCAGTCAGTGGTGAAGTTATTCACCGGCATATCTGGCACTTTGGACTGGATCCAGTTCAGCAACCTCTGCTTTGGAGTGGGTGCCTTTTCTGAGGGTGTGGGCTCCTCTCCCTCCCACATAGGCATGGAGATGGAGTAGTGGAGAATGAGGGTCCATATCAACCCCAAGATCAGCTTCAGCTTTCTGTCAACGATGTCTGTACTGTCTGCAAGCAAACAATGTAAACAAAGACAGTTACAGAAAGTTGACAGACTGACAAGCATTCGATATCTTCATAATCAAAAACATACTACACTGACAAGAGTATTGACTGAGTAATTGATTGATTGAAAGCAAGTGTCGTGAGATGTAGATGGTATTTGTTTGTTGGTACTTTGATTGTAAAGACATCGTATTCTTCCACTCAAATATATTAACAGGCGGTAGGTATGTATGTGAGCATGTGGAGGAATGAGCATGTGGGGGATTGAGCATGTGGGGGATTGAGCATGTGGGGGATTGAGCATGTGGGGGATTGAGCTTGCGCAGGACTGAGTTTCTGGAGGATTAAGTTTCTGGAGGATGGAGCTTTTGGAGAATTGAGCTTGTGCTTAGGTAAGCATGTGCAGTATTGAGCCTGAGAGCAGCCGACGGGTTTGTTAGGTTTAATCTCAAGTCGCGGCGATATCTGTTTTCTTTTTCTTTTTTCCATTACACCTACCCCTTCAAACTCAGAAGTGAAATTATAATTAGGGCCCATCCCAGCTTCAGATTAAAATCCCGTGACTGAATCAGCCACAACTAGGATATTAATTTGAAAGGGATTGTTGTCAATGCAGAATATCTTTTTATAAAGGCAATGGCTACAGTCACCGACCAGCATGGTCACCGCCAAGAAGGAAATCAATGGCAGGCTACTCTCTTTATAGATGCATAGAAAACTACAGCTGTGAAGGAAATTATGGAAACAGTTTTGCACAGGGCTGACAACAGGATGGCGATGAGTAGGTAGGTGGAGACAGGTACAGACATACAAACAGACATATAGGTGGGTAGGAACGATATAAAAATATAGGTAGGATGAGAGACGGACATTGAAATGCTCTCTACACATTCCCAGACATCCAAACATAGCTTGTTTGAACATGTTGCCGCGAGTAAGGTCAATATTGTTCCCACTGTGACACCAGGTGTGTCAACATTGTAGTCTACGAACTTGGAGTGCTGTCGATTCGTGCGCTATTCTGTGTCGGTTTATGAAAACTGGTCGAGCATAATACTGTTAGTGTACTCAGCTCATTCCTGTAATAGCTCAGTTGTCTGAAGACCAACAAGTGCCTTTCGTATGTAATATTGAATCAAATAATGTGGAAGAAAGGAGTGACGGAAGCCGTAACAACCAGGTGTTGCTCTTTCCTGAGAGAGAGAGAAAGAGAGAGAGAGAGAGAGAGAGAGAGAGAGAGAGAGAGAGGGAGAGAGAGGGGGACAGACAGATAGACAGACAGTCAGACAGACAGGAACAGATGTAGAGAGTACGTGTGAAATAAAATGTCAAATTAGGTGTTGCAGATGGGGCATTTAGTGAGAAAATGTTGCTGGTCGGAGTGGAAGGGTGAAGGGATAATTGAAGATGTGGTAAGTTCTTTTATTATACAGATATACAAAGGAGGCGCGCGCGCGCGCACACACACTCACACACACACAGTGTTACTTTCAGCCTTGACACTCCCTGGATAGAGAATTGGAGAGACGGGTATAGAAACAGAGGGATGACGAACAGAGAGGTGGGTGGACAACCAGAAGGAAGGTGGGTAGACCACCAAAGAGATGACAAACAGAGAGAAGGCAGGTAGGTAGAGAGAAGGCGGGTAGGCAGAGAGAAGGCGGGTAGGCAGAGAGAAGGCGGGTAGGCAAACAGGAATAAAGTGATACCACACGAAGAACTCAGATGCAAACACGAAACCATGGTTAAAAAACATAGTTCAACGTGACAACTGTAATTATATCTGGAGGACCGTGACCGTCCTACAAAACACAGTTCGTGCCAAATCTGTTCATGTTATAGACCCACTATAATTACATTTACAGCAGCGAGAATCTACTAGACCCAATCACCGCAACCAAAAGTATCGTGTCAAAGCGGAGGAAGTCCTGCTTCGGCGACAGCAAGATGAAGTGGATGTGACTAGCTTATACAGCTGCAATTGGTCTCGATGCATGATTACTGAGACCCTGACATGCACTGACAAACACTGTGGCATTCTTATACATGGTGTTTGTAAAGTCTCACTGCACTTTGTATGCAGAACAGCCGTTTGTTGGTGAGAGTATGCTTTCCGTCTTGCACACGGGGAAAAAAAATACTCTCCAACAAACAGCTGTTCTACATACAAAGTGTAGTGAGACTTTACAAACACCATGTGTCTAAGATATCCGTAGGGATGCTTCTTTGCGAAGTTCAAGGGAACAGCCGTGCGAGAGGTTCCTCTTGAATATTTAAATGAACACTGGAGATGCTCCCAGAGAGGTCGTGTAGATGGGTGTATTAATGTTGCTGCATATCCCAATGACCAGACTATCTTTCACGTAGTTAACAGTTAATTTCATGTCCTTTCCAGGTCGTCGTAATCAACCCCAATATTTATAATTTATAGGAAATCTTAAGTCGATGCCATAATCCCGCAAACCGGGTTCGAAATCAGCGTAAGGCTGTTAAGAAGCAGACCGTCATGTGATGATTTTCACAATGGTATGAACATCGGTGGTTCAAAAATCAATGGCAAACTACTGAACGTAAAGCTGCCTATAAAACCACAAACTGCCAACACATGCTGGGGTTAACTCCGACGTCCTGTAAAGGACATGCAACAACTAACTTTAACGAAACGCATGGTGATGTGTATGGTATAAAACGAATTCAGCAACATGTTTCATCGCGACCAGAACAAAACTAACGAGATCTTCTTCTTCTTCTGCGTTCATCCGGAGTTTTTTTTTTCTTTTTCGGACGTGATTGCGTTGTGCCTGTTTACAGCAGAGCTGCGTTCTTGCGTCGTTAGGCCGACACATCCGACTTCTGCGGGCATTTGTTGACCGGGTTAACCTTCCCGGAAACAAACGAGCTGAGAACCTGTGCAATGAAATTCGCCTTCTTCTTCGTTCCTCTTCCGAGAGGAAGTGTATCACACATTGTTATGCGCCTCAACGGTCAGTGTATCCGACTTCGGCATGCATTTGTGTAAGGATTGCTTTCTCTGGATAGATTCCATCCAAGGTAATGGGCTCTATCTTCAGTTTGTTGCATATCCTTTACAGGACGTCGCAGTCAATTCCAGCATGTTTGTCTGTTTGTGATTTCTTGGCAAGTTTACGTTCAGTAGTGTGCCATTGGTCTCTAAACTACTGGCACTCACACCATGCATTAAAATCAGCGCTAGGCAGTCTGCTTCCAAATCGTCCGCAAATGTGTTGCAAACGCGGAACGCGGGATTACTACCTGCGTTGGCAACTCCTTCGCCACAGCGCTCTATCTACCCAAGGTTCAATGAAATGAAACCACGTGATGGCCTTCACTTGAGGGATGACCGTGTAGTCTTCGACTGTTCCAACTAGACCAGCTGAGATGTGGACGGTACCACAAAAGTGAGAGTCTCCCAGGATTGCTAACCTGGTCAAAAATGCACGCTAAAAGTCGGATGTGTTGGCCTGAGGGTTTCGACCCGAGGGTGCCTAACCAGACACACCGCAATCACATCTGAAAAAATCACTCCGGATGAACGCAAAGAAGAAGAAGAAGAAACCACGTGATGACTAAAAAGAAAATCCTCAATGACCGTCCCCGTAGTGAACAGGCTTTCATAATTCACTACCTCACTGACAACACCTTGTAAGGTAATGAAACGAACCAGCATTAAGCGCGGCATTAAAACATCGCCCATGCCCCCCTACCGCTCTTGTGACATTGATGGCAACGCAACGGCAACACCTGGTGCGCAAGTGTTAGTTTAGATATGAAGGTGCAACAGGTATCTTCGGACGTTCAAATCCGTGTGGTATTCCTCTTCCACTCCGTTCTCAAATTACCGCCTGTAAAGTAATCATCATGATGCAACTGCTTGCATAGTGCAAAACTGTGTCCCTATAACAATTACTTGAACCGCAGAACTCTGTCCCTATTACAATTGCTTGAACAGCGCAGAGCCCTGTCCCTATAACGGTCTTTCGAAATGTCTCTCTCCCATACGCCAGGTGTCCTGTCTCTGTTGGTGCTATGTGAAAACTACAGGGTGTTTGTAAAGTCTCACTACACTTTGTATATAGAACAAATCTGAACAATGAAGTTCATGATGTGATCAAAAACATGTGCTCCACACTCCATCGTGAAGCAATATGCAGCGAATGGCTGCCGTCTGCTGGATTAATTCTTTGCACTCCAAACAGAATGGTGTTAACGGAAAACAGAATTTTTCAAATCTGTTCTACATACAAAGTGTAGTGGGACTTTACAAATACCCGGTATATTAAGCTGACGTGTTAGTGTCGTCGCTAGAAGTCTACGCCAATAATGTCATTGAGCTCCGTCGGACGGGAGTTCTACACCTGCGTTCGTCGTCCGCTAAGAGAGGCCGTGCACTCAGGCCTAAACAATGTGATTGTCCTAGCACATCACTGACACATAGCCGATTCCTTCTTTGAGACAATTTTGTATGTCTAACTTGGCAAACTATGTTGAATCCATCTACGTATTGGTCCAGCTCTTCTCTGCGTCCCCGGTACATCTGCCGTAATTATCTGTTCCAAACATTCGTGTCTTGTGTGTGTGTGTGTTTTCTTTTTTTCGGGCCTAAAGAATTTCATTTTCTTCAATTGTATTTACCTTCATTACCAAACTACTCAAATACTGATTTCTTGTTGGATAGATCTCTGTGTGTTATCTTTTTTCGTCTAATGAATTTTAAATCTTCTAATAACACTTACATTCAAAGGTGCATATTAAGCCAGAGAGGCTGTATAACGGACACGGCCATATGGTTTCACAGTTAGTAAATCAGGGCTGCATAAACCCTGTTGACCAGCTTTTTATTTCACAGCTGAGCTCGAGGCTTCCAAGTTATCCCGAGAGTGGGCGTGGAACTGGGCCACATAAGACGAATCCCCGTGGCGAAGTTGTCAAGCCGTTTGACTCGGGCTCCGAAGGTTGTGGGTTCGATTCCGGGCAGCGTCCTTCGGTTCACGACTGAAATTTTTCGGAGACTCCTGTGGGCCGTCGCTAGAGCTACGGAGTTCGTGCTTTGTGCGACGCTTTCCGCGCTGCGGAAAGAGACCGAGCCATATGGGATAAAACCCGGTGCAATGAAGTCGACCGTGACAACTTTTAAGCGACTTTGAATAAACATAGCGAAGATAACGTCAGCAGCCTTGCTGCGTTGAAACTACCGGTTCTCGTCCGATCATTCAAGATATGTCTTGGAAACTTGGCCGAACTGTCCTCTACCTAATATGCCTGTGCCCTTTCATTTGGTAGCCAAGCATTATTATCTTACTGCTCAACAAAATTCTTTGACCTGCTTGTGAAATGTATACGGTTAGTTCTTTTGTTTGTGCCTTCTTCTCTTAGTAAAATATAGCAAATACCACGGAAATAACATTAAGAGCTATGACAGAACACCAACAAACAAAGCTAAAGATTCTGAGAACAAGTATCTTGCCTGTGGTAACATATGGGTGTGATTTATGGACAATTTCGCAATAACTCAAGACAAACATCGTGGTTTTTGCACTCAAATGTTACACAGGAAAAGCTCTTAGCATACAGTGGATTAAAAAAAAAAAAAGTAGACATTCTACAGGATCTGAACATCGCAGACTGACGCTTAAACAACATTGTGTGTTGGAAACTAAAATACTCTGGCTTTCAACACAAGAAGCGATATAAGACCCAGCTGACAACCAAACTGGCGAGAAATGTGCAAGGCAACCATGCAAGAGGCAGATAACGATTTCCATGGGAGGAGGTAGACTACTATCATTGCCAGAAAGGGAACGTGCTGGAGATCCATTGCAGTCAACCTTGCTTGCGGAGATGACTAATGCTACCATCATCAGCGTAAGATGATTACCATAGTACGGACAGGCCAGAACGAATTATTATTCTGCGCTCCGAACAGGACATAATCGATTACGCAGCAACATGTATACAAAATTTAAGATTATTTAAGAAGAAGGAGAAGGAGGAAGAAGGAGAAGGAGGAAGAAGAAGAAGAAGAAGAAGAAGAAGAAGAAGAAGAAGAAGAAGAAGAAGAAGAAGAAGAAGAAGAAGAAGAAGGAGGATGAGGAGGGGAGGAGGAGTTGAGGAGGGGAAGAGGAGGGGAGGAGGGGGAAGAGGAGGGGAGGAGGAGGAGGAGGAAACAAATAATCTGATCAGATATTCTCTTGTGTCTATCGGAATGTTTCTGGCATAAGCAAATTTGCGATAATTTCTTTGTATAAAGAGATCTACATCATTCAAGCAGTTAACGGGAGCAAACACTGTCGTGCACAAGAACTCGGAGCTCAGGTGCGGCAACGCACAAGGCAACCCAGATGAAACAAGCGTAGCGCGTCCGTGCGGTTATTCCCCTTGGTACAACTCGCGTGCAGACGGAAGTGCTGGTGACGTCAAACGTCCTAGTGGAGCAAGGGTTCTCATTTTCTTGTAGTTGTAGTCCTACGGTTCCAACTTTAACGTCTACGGGTCGTTCCTATAACTGTTCCATTCCTGTGCCAGCGAAAATCCCAAAGAAAATGCCCATCGTTGTACCCTTGTGAACTCGTGAAGGAAACAGTTATTTTGACAAGCCAAATCGCCAGACCGTCCTTTCACTTAAATGTGCACTTCACTGTCAAAAAAAAAGGCTGTCTGACAAACACAAGCAGTCTGCACACGCATTATCTCATACAGCAGCCGTCCAACTGCTGGACAACTAATCGTCCGCCATTTTCTGAATCTGCATTTCCGTGAGCTGTGAATTTCATCTTATTGTGGTCCCAGACATCCTTTCTACCACAGGTCAGAATATCATATAGATAACCCGCTTCCCCACCACTATTTCTGAAATGGACTCCAAAGGTATAGTTCAAAGAACACCCATATAATACTGGCCATATACATAATACGCCTAGTAACGTGAAATGGGTTCTTTACTTTGTTTTTGTGCCTTAATAAATGTCGGTAAACCCATTAAGACTCCCATGGCAGACATTGTCGTAAGATGTGGGTCAATTAATAACGAAGTAAAGGTGATCAGCTCCCCTTTACAATGTTTCATTTCTAGACAAATGGGTGGAAAATTGAATCCACACCAATGTGTTCATTGGCAAGCCTACTACCCTCTGTGTCACTACAGCTCTAAATACTAAAGACATGCGCGGTTCACATGCGTTGTTGTGTCGTTCCCTTATATAACGATCAATCTAGACTGCCACGATCGATCATTAATCGAAATGGTTATCAAACGCGACACTGAAGTGTAAACATTAAAACAGGGCGTCTATGTCGCAAGTTGATAGCAGTAGAAATAGCTGATATAGTCGATAGTTGATTTTTTTTTTTTTTTTTTGCATATCCTTTACAGGACATCGCTGTCAACACCAGCATCTTTTCAGCTGTATGTTGATTTCTTGGCAAGATTACGCTCAGTAGTTTGCCATTGCTTTCTGAGCGGCCGGCTCACATACCCCGTAAGTTACCGATGCGATTCGAACCACTGCTGATTCTCACCGTCATCACGTTACCGACGAGAGTATACGAGATTACGGAGAAAAGTCATAACCTCTAGGCCACGAAGCCGGCCGATAGTTGATAGAAGCGGAAATCCAGCAACTTATTCAGGATAAAGCTAGCTCGGGTGATGTGATTATGTACACAGATGGGTCGGTGTTGAAAGGTAGGAGAAGTGCCTGGGGGTTCTTAGCAAAAGCTAATGGTCGACGTTTGGTGAAGGAGAGCCAGGCATATGATACCACAACATCTAGCTTAAGAATGGAGGTGGAGGCGGTCAGTGCAGCTTTCCACTGGATGGAGAATACGATACATACATACATCGTGATTGTAACTGACTCAGAAAGCATGCTGAGGAAGGTTAGGACAGGCAAGCTTCGGGCAGAGTGGCTTGTTTCGCTTCGGAGGTCACGGGTGGCAAGCATCGCCTGGATCTTTTCTCCGGGGAACGCTGGTGTGCTGGGGAATGAACAGGCGGACTGATTGGCTGGCTCTGCAAAACTTGGTGGAGTATTGATGCATGACAAGGTAGACGTGGTTGCGGCCTTGTGGGAGCACGTGTACACCTCGGAGGAGCGAATGGATCACCGACAGCGAGGAGTGACGAGGGGATTGGTCGACGCTCAACGCTCAGAGGAAAGGCGAAACGGACATATAATCAGATTGCTACTGGTACTATTGGTGTTGGAACTCTTCGCCGGCTGCTGAGGATGGGGACGGAGCGCTTATGGGAATGCCCCGAATGCTGTGATGTCGGTTCCTAAATCAATCAATCAGTTGATAGCACATTCACTAAGTTCACCATTAATCATTAAGTGAGTTGCTTCGTCAAACTCGTGGCTCAACACATCCGGCTGTGATGAGCATTTCTTGGGTTTGCTTTCCCTAGTCTTTAGCAGTCCCCAGACTACCTACAAGACAGCATGTTTGTGTATCGCTTCGTCCGGCCCCTAACCCTTGACCTGTCCGATATGGAGACCCTACCAGTAGCTAACGCTACTGATTGAGAAACCAAAACCAAAAACATTCTGCCACTGCTGGGGTGGCGACTTAGCCTGAAAAAAAAAAAAAAGAAAACGCGCATGACAGAAGAAGAGAGACTACGAATAATGATGTGGAACAAAAGGACGCAGCCTTGAAAATCACTTCCTTTGATATACGTTACCTTTTCTTCAGTCCAACTTTTCTAACACCCCAATACAAATGTTTCACTCGCGACATTCATAGACTTTTTGCTGTGTCAGCAACTTTAGAAACAAAGGACAGATCCAACAGATGGCTGGGGACAGCCACAGACAATTCATCACTTACGGACGTGAGAAACCTGGCTCACAAGAGCTCCACTTGACTATCATAACTGCAGAACAGTGTCTGGATGAGATAAGATAGATAGATACACGAGAGAGCTTGACAATTATCAGCCATCTGTCCGTGTCGAGTGGTTTCAGCTCATGTTTGCGGATATATGCAAGCAGAATAGCCACTTTTACCTGTTGTGTGTGTAAATGCGTTGATGTATGTGAGTGTCTGCGCGCGCGCGCGTGTGTATGTCGTATGTGGTAAGCGTGGCCGAGAGGTTTTAATGCGCTTGCGCCTAAACTTCCCGTACATTCCCTACATCGGCCAACTGGACTTCAAAATTGACTTCTCAATCAGAAAGCAATGGCAAACTACGGAGTGAAAAATTGCCCTGTGAATCAACTTGGAGTTAGGGTTGATCGTAACGTCCTGCAAAGAACAAACACCATCAATATAAATGTGTGTGGGTGTGTGCGTGCATACACATTAATAATGAATAGTGCACTGGCCTACCAGCACATTGGCCTAGGTTCTAGCCTTAGTTAAAGAGAGGCACGAGCTTGTTTTCTGACCATAGACGGCGGTCAGAGATGGTCCAGCCTTGTAACATCTCCCTTATATATATATCAACAATGATAACAAGCTATACTGAGCCAATCTTGATCTACGGAAGCGAATCATAGACAATTATCATACAAGCGGGGGATTATGTGGAAGCTTCAGAGATGCGGTTTTATAGAAGAATGCCGAGAACGGCATGGACAGATAGAAAGAGCAATATAGATATATTGAAAGAAATTAACACAGAAAGAGAACTGGTCACTCGCATCAGAAGTAGACAGTCCATATTCTTTGGAAATATCATTAGAAGAGGAAAGCCGAAGGACGAATGCAGAAAAATAAGGACAAACGGAGAGCTGGAGTATGTCGTCACAACGGGAAAAGCTGAAGGGGAGGAGAGTCGGGGGGTGGGGTGGATGCAGAAGTAGGCCATGAGAGAAGATGCTAGACAGTTTGACATCATGGCATGGAGGAACATCGGTTTCAGAAATGACTGACAGTCCATGAGAGAAGGCAGTGTACAGACGTGATCACCAACATCACATGGCATGGACTATAAGAAATCAACAATTGATCGGATAACGCTGCTAGAGAATGAACTGGATACTCCCCTTGTAAATAGTGTAATCTGTATGTGTGAGTTTTATATCATCTCACAAAACCAAAGCAGTTTTTGCAATATGATTTACCCGGTGCGTCTCTCTCTCTCTCTCTCTCTCTCTCTCTCTCTCTCTCTCTCTCTCTCTCTCTCTCTGTCTGTCTCTCTCTCATACACAGAGTAACATACAATATCAAAGCAGCACATACAACATCGACGCTCAAAATAGCACAGGCATAACATAACGCTAACACCGCACATTGCTGAACTAAATAACGCCACTAACCATACAGGAATGTGTCCTATAACCACCTCACCTCCTCTCCCCCAGAGACCCGTGTTTGCTTGCTTGTCACACTTGGGACTATATCACAAGTACTTACTTACGTGTCAGGGGTGTTTATAGCTGTTTATGAAATTATTTCTATCGCCGTTTAAGGCTCGTCGTGTGTCCCTTCCTACAGCTGTAGTTACAACTACCCCAGTTGCTGTTGGTGCTTCTACTACAGCTGAAATGACTACATTAGCTGCTACTACTACTACTGATACTGCTAATATTACTGCTGCTACTACTAATACTACTTATGCTACTATTAATACTACTCGTGCTGATACTAATGCTACTGCTGCTATTAATACTACTGCTGCTACTCTTAGTACTACTTCTGCTGCTACTAATGCTACTACTGCTGCTACTAATGCTACTACTGCTGATACTAATGATACTACTGTTGCTACTATCACAATTTCTAATACTACCCACACTATTAATTACTTCTGCTACCGTTGCCCCTACTAGCCACCATAGCTCTTTCTTCTAATTCTATCACTACTTCTAATGCTGCTGCTATTACAAATACTGTCGCTACTACTACTGCTACAAATACAAATACTGCTGCTGCTACTACTGCTACTTTATTAATACTGCTACTATCACTACTAGAATTTACTACTACTGTACATAGTGCTACTTCTACCAATGCGGTTAAACAAAAAATAGTTAAAACTCCAGCAATTCTTCTCACATAGCGGAGACGAGAAGTGATCGCCGAAGGCAGTAAAGAGAAACGATTAGTCTTTTTTCCGCATATGCAATATTGGTAGTTTCAATTGTCTCATCTGGCCATTAAATCTTGACCATCATCATGATGCAGTAGGCCCTTCTAGAACGTCCCTCCCATCACGGTCAGCCAGGAAGACTCAGCCCCTGGACCACTAAGCTGGTAAGGAAACGGGCTATCCACTAAGCTCTTCTTAGAGAACCACGGACACACACTGCAGGCCTATCAAAGTTTGGAACAGTCCGCTACACACTGAGGTAGTGTATAAGAATATGTTTTATCCATTCATCGCAAAATGTGGATTGCTATTCTGTGACTAATAGTTCAGTTTCTGGCTTGTGATACTTCAGTTTATGTGATATTTCAGTTTTCCAGCTAAGCAGTGTGTTGGTTGATAAAGACTGGTAAAATCTATGATTTCCCTTTAGTGGAGCTTCCCAGTTAAATGTTCTATTCAATCGGATTCTAGTAGTGCAGCAGCAGCAGCAGTAGAAGCAGCAGCAGCAGCAACAACAACAGCAGCAGCAGCAGCAGCAGCAGCAGTTGTAGTAGTAGTAGTAGTAGTAGTAGTAGTAGTAGTAGTAGTAGTAGTCACAACATAGTACTAGTAGCAGAAGTGGTAGCTCATTCATAGTTGATAGTGAATCTACCTGCCCCTCATATCGTGTTTTTAAATACAAAACAGACTGAAAGCCTCAGCCAAACGTGTCCGGGAGAAAACAGGACGGACTACTTGTGTGACATAAACTATTATTAGAACATAATACCCGCCTACACAAATGCCACACAGTTCTGTACACTGTTTTTTTTTTTAATGCACCGCAGTTCAGAGGAAAGACGCGGAAAGTCATAAACAAACTCGCACGGGCCAGCACGCAAGCGTGCTAGCCACACCGACTCCCCGGACCGAAAGGTACCGATATATAAATAAAGGCGCGGCTTAGATAATAATAAATGGCACATTACGACGGTGGTCGATAAAACTTCCATGCGCTCCTCCAACATAAATTGTAACCGTGAAAGCTGGAAGCTAGCGTAAAAGGGCGGGGTACAGTTCTCCACACTTCAGCGTAGAGATACTGTCGTTATGCAGATTTTATCCAAGGCAAAATGACGTTGCCGGAGGTGAGAAAAAAATTACTGGCGTCAACAAATTCAAGTTTCCGGATCTAGTGGCTGTGGTAGTGTTCTCCTTATATGGAAATCCACACCTCAAACGAACACAGCTTAGTCGGAAATAAGTGTTTTGAATGTAGATAGTGATTTTACATTAAGAAGAATGTAGCGGCTTAGTACACAATCTGAAACACTTGAAAAAGTGATAAAATGATTAAAACTAAATAAACGAACAGCACAAATGGGCACGCTTTGGGGTCGACGCTTAATCGTTTTGTTGTTGTTGTTGTTCCGTTGATAAAGACTTCGGTCGCAACGTTCTTCTTAGTCAGATTTTGTGTGCGTCTGTGCATTTTTTCCCCCCGCACTTCGTAATAAGCTTGGTGGAGAAGGTGTTATGGACGCAATTCGCAATCCCGCATTCGAATCTCCAACGAGGCGGATGTAGTAAATTTGCGTGGACTTCAGGTCGACCCCGTCTAAACATGCCTGCGGGGAAATATCACGGGAAGCAAAAGCGACATGCGTGATACTGACCCAATCATCAATCCAATGCCAGTTGGTCTATACGAATATAGGGCTGGCAGCATACACACAATACGTCCCAATAAGTGTAAACTGAACCTGCTCAATGAGTGTATGGATATTTATAATATGAGATGGACGGTGCACAACAGAGATTAAGAGCAGAATAGGGCAAGCAACTGCTGCATTTCAGAAAATGAAGAGTATCTTATGCAACAAGTCACTATCATTGAATGCAAGAAAGAAAATACTGAAGTGCTACATAGAACCTGTTTTCTTGTATGGAGGTGGGGAAAAAATTACTGGCCTGGTTGATATTCAAGATAGCAAATTTCACAGTCTTATAATGTAAATGAACAAATTAGGAAGAACTTAGAAGCAACAGTGATGTGGTTTCTGAGACGAATGCTGCGAATTCCTTGGGCTGTCAAAGTAACTAACGATCTCCTGAAAGAGGCTAATGAAACTAGAACATTATATACAACAATAAGAAAGGGACAAACAGTTTTCGTTGGTCATGTGATGAGAGGAGAGGCATTGGAGAACATCGTGACAAATGGAAAGATCAAGGGGGAGAGAGGTCGACCAAGAGAAATGATGCTGGGTGGATTGAGACGGTGACATGGAGGAATATCATCAGCAGAGTTGATCCGGAATACCAAAGACCGCGACCTGTATAGAGCCGTGAACTACGCCAGCTGGCCGGGCACTTGATGATGATGATGAGTGTATAAGAGCCATTTACTGCCTGATCTTTCACGTTAAAAGTTCAGGGCCTGCCACTCCTTACGTTAATTTAGTCGATTTGAATGCATACTGCTGCACACCCATGACATAAGAAAATGTGTGTAGTTTCATATTCAAACAAGCTCGATTCAAGTATTTCAATAGTGAACTTTCAGGAGACGACGAGGACAGTTCCGCTCTGCTAGATTTGATCTTCAATGGATTATGAGTCATCGGGTCTTGCTTTAGTACAGTGATTCTCAAACAGTGTGGTATGCTACATGTGTGCGCAGCAGGTGCAATGTGGTGTGCTACACTTGTATGCAGCAGGTGAGATGTGGTGTGCTACACTTGTATGCAGCAGGTGAGATGTGGTGTGCTACACTTGTATGCAGCAGGTGAGATGTGGTGTGCTACACTTGTATGCAGCAGGTGAGATGTGGTGTGCTACACTTGTATGCAGCAGATGCAGCAGGTGTAATGTGGTGTGCTACACTTGTATGCAGCAGGTGTAATGTGGTGTGCTACACTTGTATGCAGCAGGTGAGATGTGGTGTGCTACACTTGTATGCAGCAGGTGAGATGTGGTGTGCTACACTTGTATGCAGCAGATGCAGCAGGTGTAATGTGGTGTGCTACACTTATGAGCAGCAGGTGCAATGTAGTGTGCTACACTTATGCGCAGTAGGCTAGCGTGACAAATTCAACATGAATTTAATGTGAATGAAACTTGTTCATTCCTAGTGGCCGTTATAGCAGTGGCAGATTTCATCAGAAAACAGCAAGTCAAATGGTCTGGCCACATAACTAGGTAGCCAACTAACAATATACCACAGCAAGCAATGGCGTACAGACCAGAATATCAGACGACTATATAAACGGTGAACAAATGGAATAACAAGAGTCAATGGGAATCCCCATACTCGTATGTAGCCCATAA
Organism: Cepaea hortensis; assembly: GCA_963921405.1. Classification (NCBI taxonomy): domain Eukaryota; kingdom Metazoa; phylum Mollusca; class Gastropoda; order Stylommatophora; family Helicidae; genus Cepaea; species Cepaea hortensis. The sequence goes on from OY992887.1 coordinate 86,949,170, forward strand.
ACGGGCACTCCCCCGCTATTTATGCTTCACCTCGACACAGCAAGGTACAAGAGGGACAAAATGAGATGAGATGATGAGATGAGATTGCCATGGCCCATACAGAAGCAATGAATCAATTTATGGTTTTCATCTGTTTCTCGGAGGACCGCCATTGGGAGCATGTGAATAGTGTGTGTGTGGAGGGGGGGGGGGGGGCAGATAATCCCATCATGGCTTGGAGAGAATATTTCGGTATGGAATGAACACATAATCTAATCGACAATCAGTACTCCAAGGAAGGGCCAGGCGGACACATAAGCAGACTGCAACTCCTACCATTAGTATTGGGACTCTTCACAGGCTGTTGCTGATGAGGGCGGAGCACGTTTGAGAATGTCCCGAATGCGGTGTTGTCGGTTCTTGACTCAACTCAATAAATATGGATGCGTTCAGCCACTTTCAGGATTTGACTGGCAATTCTACCCATAACAAAGACCACATCTGCACACCTCATCGCACCTACAAGCCTACATACAATCACACTTTAATCTTATACTTACGACTGTGTCATGAATTCAAAAGAATGCAACCATCATTAAAAAACTTAATATAGTTTGCAGTGTAAACATACACCGCCAAATATTTGCTTCTGCTTATTCCACAAGGACACATGAAAAAAAGCACATAAGATCCTTCGGTGTTTTGTATGATAATAAAAATAACTTCATACAATTTGCACGCCTTTTCATCGCAGCCACCGGGCGTAATCCGGTAGACATCCCTGTTAATGTTCAAAAGCTTTTTCTCTAATGCAGTAAATTTAGGCAGAGACAAGACAAAAAACCGAGCGATCTTCCACGTAAAGTAAGCAAAAGGGGGCAAAAAATTCTTGTACACGCCTTAAGATGCATGGATTTGGTCCTTCCATTCATTCATCCGATTTGAGAAGAAAAAAAAAACAACTTTCCACCTCGTTCAACCAACCTCTCATTTGGTGATAGATTCATTTTATGTAGACCAATCGGCAGTCAAATTTAGGCTGGCTCGGCATGGGACACGATGCAGATCAAACCCATGACCACCGGCAGGCGAGCGTCTAGCCACTACGCTACCGCGGCTCCCAATGATCTGCTATACATATTTTAATACAACCGTATTAAAGCAAAACATATTTTAACGGTCACTTTTATTTTTTATATTGTCTATTCCCAAGTTGTTAAATGTATATTTTCCTATTCACGCTGGGCGGTAAGCGAAGGGATGGGGAAAGCTTCAGCTTGCTTTCCATGGCCTGGAGTGTTGCTACTATTTTATATATGCAGGTCTTCAAGAAACAAATGAAAACAGAGGACTGATTAGAGAAACCAGATAGAGACCGACAAGATGTTGGTGGGCAGATTATGATGGAAATAAAGTTAAATATTGAGCACAACCCACTACTGGCAACGCTGATCGTACTCTGGTATAAACCTAAGGCCAATTCACGTCAATATGGAAGCACTATACTCGAGTTTCGCTCTCGTTTGAGCTCGTCAGTAGTGCATATCCCTGACCGGATCTGGAAACAAGCCCCGGATCACTGCGTGAGAAGCGGGTGTGTAACCACGCGGCACACGCTGGACACGCCAAATTATCATAACAGAATTTCACAACGTCACCCATCGTAGGCTATGCTCAAATAAAGTTGACAATTTAGTGATAACTTGTAGATTTAATGAGAAGAGAACAAGAGGAAGATAGAGTTTTAAACTATAAGATGGCTTGGCTATATGGCTAAGAGATGGATGCATTCAGGGTTACAAAATGTGACGATCTTAACAGATGACAGACCCAAGGCAGATTCATGCTTTTGGACTTTTTGTGTGGGCTACACGGTACTATCAGGTCAACTGATGAATGATATTCAAGATAGCAAATCCCACAATATGTACCTACATTCTATTGGCGTGTATTTGTTTGTTTGTTCAGCCGATAAACTTATTAGCATATCATTTACAAGACGTAGCAGTCAACTCCAGCATTTCTAGCTCTTTGTGATTCCTGGACAAGTTTATGTTCAGTAGTTTGCCATTGCTTTCTGAACGACCGGCACTCTTACCATTGTTACACACGGGGGTCTGCTTCCAAATCGCCCGCAGATGTTTCGAACGCGATATGCGGGATTACACATTGCGTCTGTAACCTATTCGTCATAGAGCCGACGTTCAAACCCGTTCAGCCAATACCAATCTATTTCACCGAAAAAGCAAACGTTACATAACAGGTGTTGGTAGTAACAACACTGGCCTAATCGCCTTGAAACTTGTGGGATCTGAGTATACAATACAATTGGGTGTACAATAAGCCGACTTGGCCTCAGAGGTAAAATTAATTCCCAACATAAGTTGACGGTACTCTAGGCTCTTTAGAAAGGCTCAGATTTCGATCGCTTCGACTTGTAAGGTCAGGCCTTGTTATTAATGTAGTGTTTAGCAGATTTAAGAAACCAGTTTGTATAGTATTCGCCGAGTTTCCCGTCGCGCTACAGAACTAGTCGAAGCCAGCTGTTTGTTATTTATGACTGATTTAAACAGAGCTCTTATCTCCCCCGTCCGGCCGTATATGTGTATACCGGTTTATGTCGCTTGCTGTAAATACAAGTCTGCTAACACTTATCGGCGTACTGCAGACCTTGTTTCAGAAAAGAAAGTGAAGTGCGGCAAATCTGATTCATCACCACCCTCTGGTTAGCCAGTCTGAAGACTTGTTCTGTATTCTCGTCCCGATTATGCCAAATGATCAAGCCAGCCAAGATATCTCGCTGCCTTTCCCTTGGTCTGTTCCCATCAATATGACCAGTCGTCACTAAGCTGTAAGTTGATTTCTCCTCACAACGTGCCTAAAATATGTTGACTTTTATGTGTGATTTATCTAATCAATTTACGGCTTTCATTTGTTCCTTGCCTGTGTGAATTGATAAATCATGATGTTCCAAGCATCTCAAAGAAAGGTAGTCTGCCATTGCTTTTTTTTCTTGGCAGTGACCACAATGATCGGTGACCCCAGCTGCTGTCTCTATAAATAGAATATACCCTGTCTACCGTTGCGAACTTAAGACTATATCCAAATACCCGTCGGCTTATCTGAAGCTCAATTCCCCTACCATCTTCTCTCTTGGTTTCCGACTGCCTCTCCTCTTCCATCTTTCCCGTTGTCACCATGTACTCCATCTTTCGGAGTCTCATGATTTGCCCACAAAAAGTGTATTTATCACCGTACACTATTCGTAATCAACGCATGACTAACAAGGTCACCGACAGGTCGATAACTCTCCTGCTGTTAGCGACCTCCAACGGAAAACCTTATCAGCGAAATATGGACTACTTACATACTAAGCCCGGCAGGCTAACTTTAGCTTCTAACCGCCAACCTAAAGGTCAGGAAGAGCAATCTACTGGCATAACTTCAACAGCCCAGTAGGAATCATCAGCCCGAGTCCAGGCCAGACTCCCACCAGAACGTTCGTTGGCGGAATCAGCTGACTTAATGAGAGCACATGTCCGGAAGTGGAATGCTGGTACAGGCAAAAACAGTTTGCAGAGAAATGGGGAACTGCGGGGAACGTGTTATTTGAACCAACGAAGAAAACACGTAATAATCAAGCCAAACCAATATATTTTCTTGAATGAAAATGCAGATTTGGAATATTTTTATGTCAGGTTTGTATGTTACGCGCTGGTGCAATCGTTAAGAAGATTGCGCTGGTGCAATCGTTAAGAAGTTTGCGCTGGTAATATCATGAGCGCGGTCGGTAGGATTCCACATTAGCGCTCGTCGTCCGCTAAGATAGGGAATGTTTGGCCACTTATTTATCCGCGTACTCAGGCTTACAAAATATGAAGATTCTAACTCTTCACATACCCACAGCGTTAATGGGTTGAGTATTTTAGGGTTACCACTTGGTGGGGGGTGTGGTGGTTTCGAAACTGATACATAATTTCTTCCAGGCAAGGCATTATGATATATGGATACATGTATGTGTTAAAGAAGAAACTGAAGACGAGGAAGAGTGATGGCCACATCAGTCGTATAACTATAGTTATGTTAATACCACTTCAGATCCCAAAGAGAGTATCGGATGTGTTGTTGACCTTTTATATTGACATCAAGAGAGCTAGGTTATACAGACGATGCAAGAATATGCAACGCAGGCGCAGGACAAACTGCTGGACATTTATTACCGCCAACCTTCACTGCAGAGACGGCACTGTATGATGATGAACGGTTCGCTGGCAGTGAGGGGTAAGAGGAACAAATAAAGAGACAGTCAGAGAAATGTACAGGCAGACATAGTGGCACGGGAAGGTATGTGTGTTTGACAGACAGAGGAACTACAGACAGGTTTTTTTTTTGTTTTTTTTTTCGCGCTCGCTCGCTTTGAACTCAAACGTAGTCCACACACACTACTTCTAATAGTGCTGGACTGAATGTTGCGTGTGGATTTTTTGTTTTCATATCCTTTACAGGACATCGCTGTCGACATCAGCATCTTTCAGCTGATTGTTGATTTCTTGGCAAGATTACGCTCAGTAGTTTGCCATTACTTTCTGAGCGACCAGCTCACTTACCCCTAAGTTACCGACGCGGCGAGAACCGTTACCGATTCTCGCCGTCGTCACGTTACTCACGAGAGTGTACGGGATTACGGGGAAAGTCGCTAACTCCTCGGCCAGGGAGAGCGGCGCGTGTGGATTAGCTTTCCCTATTAAGTGTCCCTCGCCATCATCAGGCGAACCGACTCCGACTTCAGAGGTACTTGTGATTTACGTCCCCAAGTCAAGGACGAGAGGTCAACATTTAAGTCCAGCTGTCCAGTGCAGGGGTTGAACCCCTTATCTCGGCATCAGCACACCGGGTGTTTAAGAGCACACGTTCTTGTCCATTCGGCCACGCTGACCTCCCACAGACAGGTATGTAAGCTCGTTTGGTAGACTGACTCACATAGACAAGCAGGCAGACAGATACACGTTACTAGCCCGACTTGTTGACACGGGCAACTGTTTACCCATCGTGCAACGGATACTATCTGGCTAGTCTTAATCCAAGTGTCTTCCACCGTGGCAACATCACAACTGGCTCTCACACCGCCCAGGTCTGTCGCCAAGTGTCACAAGTACGGCTGCTACTTGTTTGCCCATCCCGTGCACGTACCGCTACAAAATGCCGCACTATCCTGGTGTGTTGGTTTAAAATGCCCGCAGGGTGAAGGATTCATTAAGTCTTAATGTAACCAGTACTTAAAATCTTTTAAGGGATGTTTAGATTTACCCCGTCGGAATATTAATTCGCGTACAAGACGCTACAATCTTTACTCTACAGACTGTTGCTGGGTGATTGTTGCAAGGTTGAAAGTAAATAATATGTGGGCAGTTTGGCTATACTTTACATAACCTTCTAGTTAATGGTTTCTGTCGTATACATCCCAGGCCTGAAGTTTCGAATGTTTAAAACTGACCTGGGCTCCCAGGCCTGCCCCGACCTAACATCGGTTTCTTTTGGGTTTCGAACACACGACTATCGTGCTTGCAGGTAAGAGTACAACCCACTGGGCTACCGAGGTTACCAATTGCAATTTACGCATTTTTTTTTTAATAGCTGGCTCTCAAGATTCGGAAACAAAACAGGAGAAAGACCCTTGGGAGTCCTGATTCAAGTGGGTGAGAGTGTCAAAACATTCGCGGACAGGTGTCCACCACCGCCTGTTGTTCTAGCTCCATGGTAAAGATTACTACTTAACACCCGCTGTGATTATTAAACAGTTGCATAGATGTAGGGCTTCCCCCTTCTTTCTTTAATGGTTAGTTTATTTGCCTGCCGTTCCAGGGGTCCTGGGTTTGTGTCGCCAACGAAGTAGGATACTGCGCGTGACCACGCGACTCTGGGATCAACCCAATCACATAACATCAATACCAGAAAATCCTGTGGAAGATAAGAAAGTCTAAGGGGGTCATAGTGACCATATCGCCCATCGAGTGCCGTTTGGTAGAGAAAATATAGGTCAACAACGGCCCAACAAGGCACTGCAATATTACATGTTCCACTGCAATATTAAATGTTTCTAGCGTGATGTCTTTATGAAACGTATTCTGTAAACAACATAATGTTCAGCTCAAGACGATTACCACATTGTGGACAAGCAAACAAATCATTATTCTGTACCCCAGAACAGGACAATAGATTACGCAACCACATGTACACATAATTCAAGATTGGTGAATCGACCATGTGCCCATGTGGATTGACGCCGCAGGGAGCACATCACATACTCCAATCAATACTGCCCAAAATACGACATACATAGGCAACCCTATTGACCTTGATGAACGACAATAGAAGATAAAATCTATGAATCACCGAGTGAACTAAAGAAAGACAGTGAAGTTTATACAAGAGACAACACTGCAGATATAGAAAATTTCAAGCGGACGAAAGAAGTAGTAGTTACCGCGGCCCACCAAGTGGTGCACAGGAAAATAAGCTTTAAAAAAAAACTGCCTCTGAGTCTTACACCAAATGCCATTTGGGATTCTTCTCTCGGATACTTGACACCACACCGCACCATATTCGTGTGACAACACCATCCTAGCCGTGGGACACCGTCGGCTTTTAAAAACACACTTTCCTAGCCCGAATTCACCCCCTCCATATGTTTTATAAAAATAAAGCTCGCAAGAGGCGGGGGAGGGAAAGAAGGAAATACCCAAAAGGTTCAACATAGGTCAAGACGCCTTCGCTTGCCTATGTGTAAAGAATGTGCCCCATACAACCGTGTCCCCACGCCGAATTATGAGCTCAGCAGTATGCGACTTTGGACGCGTCTATTAGATGAGTCACTGACACATCTTCCTATGTGATTTGGGTTGCAAATATACGTGTTGTAGAGAGACTTGTTGATTCGAGTTGTTCACTTTGATACGACTTGGAGAATTGAGGGATGTTGATGACGACCTCGAGTTCCATTACAGGAGGCAAGTAATACATTCATCAGGCGCATGCTCGTGAGCTCCCAGAGCAGTGAGTGCAATAGGTAGGTGCTGAGGTACAGAACATTAACAAGTTGGGCGTGATAATGAGCGAAGCTGGAAAACTGGCAGGAAACCGAGTCTTTCCAGCGTGCCATGATGGGAACGACGTACTGGCAAGAGCCTGCTACATACTGATAGAGGGAGGGAAAGAGAAGATAAGCAAGAGAGAGAAAGAGCTCTCGGGCAGGGAAGCCACCTGTATAATCAGAAATTATATGCCAAGTATTACAATAACAAAGAGGCACCAGCTGAGGCAGTAATTATCACTGGGCCGTTCATAAAAGCCACACTTATAATGCATCTGTAATGTTTTATTACACAGAAATAGTTTGCTCTCAAATCGAACGGGTGTAGATCAAAATAAGTGTCTCTGTTATGCATTTGTTGGATACTTGCAGTAAATTTTTAGCTGGTGTTTCATTAAAAAGGTTTTAAATTACACAGGTATGTTGTGCTTGTATTTGTCTATATTGCATTGTTATTGCACTATCTACTGTGCCCAGGGGTGTAGAGGAATCTTTGTGGCATTTTATGTTGGTACAACTACGTACAAATAATGCCACGCATTCAAGCCACCTCGCTTGGAACACAGGACAGACACAGTGGTTAGCAGCTGTGCGACCGTATGAACCACGGCGACATCTTAGTAACTCTCCAAATCTCTATAATGCAAATACAATGGCGCTTTACACCAGGGGTTTCCCCGATACATTACACACAGCAACGTCAAAAGATCGATCAGCCAGCCTTGGGAGATTGCTTCACGGACTTTCCGACCGTCGTTAATAAATAAATGGTCTGTATCAATTATCGATGAGACTACAGAAAAAAGAACTTTACTTCAATGAAGTGAGAACGCTGGGAGGTCTACTGCCTTGGTAGTGACAACAGAAGGTTATCGTGAAGTATTTCAGGTATGAGTTAATCATGAAGGTTTTGATAAATCGATTCAATTGGTTCGTGTCTTTTGTTTCTCTCTTGAATTCCGCGTAAGCCTGCAATGTTGCTATCACGTTCGACTACCCAAAGCAGCATCCATCTCAAAGTATCTCTTCTCATGTTCCCGTGAGGGGTTGGTTGTAATGTCTCCTTTCTCGTCCTCGAAGACGGCATAGTTGTGTCTTGCCAGGCATCACTTCCAATTCATGTAATAGAGCTAGGGTTAGAGACTGACTGGCTGCGTATTGCATTGACAATATCGGCACTGTTTATGCTTCTTCCCGCCGGTATTGGTGCATTGTTAGCCAGCTAGTCTGTGCGTTCATTGACATTACGCCGGCGTGTCCGGGTGCGTACATCCAGGCATGTCTGCATTAGCACATCAGTGTGTTAAATCTTTTAATTGGTCGTCCCCTTTCTCCTAAGCCAAAGCATTATGCCTTCTAATACTCTCGCTGGGTTTCTCCTGTCTCATAATTTACAACACATAGAAAGGTAACAATGTAAACGGATAGACAAATAACAACAGATTAATGTAATACAGCTGCTACGGGTGTAAAGTAACAGGAAGCAAATATACCGATGAAACACACATACGGCATTCGAAACTAGAAACCTACAAATGTCTACCAACACGCTAGAACGAAAAACTGCTACCAAAAAAGCTATAGTATGTCAAAAACCAAGAAATGCCATGTGCCTTACTAACTAAATAAAGCAGCAATTAACCAAGGAAAGAGACTGCAAAAGACTATATAAATACCTCGAATGTAACCAACGGCATTTCAAGCAGGTTGAACGAGGTAATAACAATTTTGCTCTTGTACACAAGGCAGTGTCCATTGCGGACATGTGCATTATTCAAAGGAACTTGATTACATTAGAGAGAGAGAGAGAGAGAGAGAGAGAGAGAGAGAGAGAGAGAGAGAGAGAGAGAGAGAGAGCCCTCTATCTTTGACTATCCTCGGCAGTTGGAATACAAAATGGTGACCAATAGGCCGTAATACCACTGTTCAGTGAAAGTGTACCCACAACATAATAATTTTAATATGTATGGAAAGAAGTGGGATTTGCTCTCCACATACCACAAACTCAATGGCCAACGATCTAGGTTAAGAGAGAAGTGCGTACGGATAATAAAATGCGGGTGCCAGGCAAGCACATTCTCTTCACCCATAAAGCCAGGGGCCGGGTAAAACTAACCTAGGATGGCCAGTATTAAACATAACGTTGTTATGAATGTACAGCGAATAGTTGGCGACACGTCAAAAACTGGCCCAACAAGAAGTATGCGGCCTGATATCATGCGGTGAAAACCGGCAAGACAGGATCGCTTCGTTAGTAAAGCTGCACATTAGAAATACCCACCACATCTTGCTATACGGACGTGCGAACTTGGGAGTTTGGTTATGAAAGACAAGTCAATCCCCCGCACGAAGTAGGCTTAGCTTCCGGTGTTTGACAAGTAATGCCAGGTTTGTGAAGTTTGCTGGTAATATTCGACCGAACCGCTATTTGTGACGCTAAGAAAAGCACTCCGGCTGTTATATTTATTCTAGCCGTGCAAGTTATCTATAAAGGAAACAAACACAAGTTCGAACCTCGTGGTCAATCAACCACGTTGCGGTATCGCTTCGACAAGGAAACTATCTAAATCTTGTCTTATTACCTTATAATGTAATAACCCTGTAGACGTGAAAACACTTCATATTCCACGGCAGTGTCCATTGGGTATCTCATCACCCAGTTTTACCCCATCTGGCTCGGTCTCTCTCCACAGACGAGCATGCCGCCTGCCGAGAGCACCCCACACAGCACGAACTTCGTGGCTCCGGCGATGGTCCTTGGGAGTCTCGGGAAATGACACCCGTGGTCTAAACGACGCACCCCGAAAACGAACCCACAACTTTCAAAGCGCGAGGCAGACAGTTCGACCACATCGCCATTGAGCATGCGAGTCCCGGGAAGGTTAACCTGGTCAACAAATGCCCGCAGACGTCGGATGTGTAAACAGGCACAACGCAGTCACGTCCGAAAAAAGAAACTCCGGATGGACGCAGAAGAAGAAGAAGAAGAGGAAGAAGAAGAAGAAGAGCATGTGAGTCGTGGTATATTAGCCGCTCTACTGGCGCAGTAGCAGAAATAATGTGACAACTTACTGTGCGAACATTCGACCAGATACCGGATCTCAGCCACTTAAGGCCAGCACAGCTAACGTGTCTTCCTTCTTCCGTTGGAGCATGAAGAGGTTTCAACTGCACAAAAAGACGCACCCTCTATATCCGCAGGCACACTCCCTTGGCGACATAATCACCGTCTAAATGCTCTTCTCAATTTATGAGAGAGAGAGAGAGAGAGAGAGAGAGAGAGAGAGAGAGAGAGAGAGAGAGAGAGAGAGACTCTGAAGATCAAAGTAACCCCATCACATATACTACTGTTGAGAGAGAGAGAGCGAGAGAGAGAGAGAGAGAGAGAGAAGCTCTGAAGATCAAAGTAACCCCATCACATACTGTTGAGGTGTCAAGTGCTATACCTTCACATATTCGAAACCATATTATAACGAGATGGGGTGACGAATTCCCTTCCTACCTAATCCGCGGATAATTTCCGCAAAATTCTTAAAATTACCGGCCATCCATTTTACGATACCATAGAGACAATAGTCCGCAAAAATAACACCACCATTGCTGGGAATTGAACCCGGCTCACTGGCTAGGTAAACAAATGTAGAGACAATTATTTTAATAACGCAGTTTCAAAATAGGGAGCCTCTTTTCTAACTCATTATTTCCTACTTTTCTACCCGACCTTTAATTTTTTAAATGTTAAAAGTTCGTTGCGTTTCATTTTACACTCCGTTGCAGCCAATCCCATCATGTATTGATTTATAGATATTTTAGTTCAGTAGTTTGCCATCACTTTCTGAACAAATATGTAGTTTTGAATCTGAAAACTTCCCCATATACTAAGGCTGGGAAAGAAATAAAAAAGAAAAAACACACACACGGAGTCATTGGGGTGGGCGGCATAACTCTGTAACATGGAGGGCGGATGAGAAGCGGAGAAAAATAACAACCCGGCAGCATGTGACTGGGTAAAGGAGAAACTCAAGCTCTGGGGGTTGGTAAAATATACGCTTGCATCAGGGTGAAGAACATACAGATTATTAGCTTACACACGTGAGGCAACTTTTAGAGTCGAGTGCCTAGATCTTGCTGTACTAGCCTAAGCAGAGCAGGCGTATTGAAGTGTCTATATATAAAAACTAGTTGTATGTCCTTTACAGAGCGTTGTTATCAACCCCAGTTTGTATTGGCTGTTTGTGATTTAACAGATAATTTTACGTTCAGTAATTTGCCACTTCTTTCTGAACAGCTAACGCCTCATGTCGTCAAAGTCACCGGAAAAAACGATTTGCTTCCAAATCACACGCGGCTGATTTCAAACCCTAGACACGGTATGTCTGGTAATTGTGCGACGTGTTCACTGCCCCAAAGCCACAGCCAAAATGAGAAAAACTGCCCACATAAGAATATGTGCGGCATGTGATTCTCATGTACACATCATATTTTGATCTGCAGCAACAGAGTTGGTGCACCGTATGAGAGCCCTCTGGTACCATCTACGCGAGGAGACCAGAGTAACAAGGATTTATCTCAGTGTGGAATGAAAGCGATCCCTTTAAAGCCAAGCCAATCGAACCAAATCATAGGAACTCCAATTATGACTATGGGTAACAGGCAAAAGACCCGACCTATTTAACGACTGGATGAACCAGGGCTATTCTGCGACCTTATTCTGAACCTACTAAGTAGGTCATACAACCAGCTACTAAGGCAAACACCAAAAATTCCATATCAAGGTGAACGGAAGACATTTCTTCACTGGGCAGAAACCAGCCTGTCAAAACATGAATAGACATTATTCCAGAAAGGTAGACGACATGAAATACTCTCATTCATAATTAATCACCTGGAAAGGTATGAACAGGTGAAAATGAAGCCTAAATCTAATGTGAAATCTCAACTGAAAGCCTTGAATACACGTTCAGTTTTATGTCCTTTAGAGGGAAAACAGCAAGGTACACGTCCATTTCAAGAGATTAAGCTTTGGTAGAATAGTGGGGAAAGCACTTGCCTGTCAGTACAATGACATGCTGGTTCATTCCACAGTACGGGTAGGATTAATTTCCCAACTAAAAATAACCCTGCGTAATAAAATTGACTGACTGGCCAAGACCTTGCCTTCTTGACAGTCTGATAGTTTGTAAAAATGGAGTTATACCTCTCCATAACACTAAGCATGGGCTGAATGTAGAGATCATGTGTTGCCCATTCAGCATGAATCTCTCTCGGCCTGCCTAGTTTACTCCAGAGGAAAGGTAACACGAAAACATCTGGAACAAGACAAGCTGCAGAAGCTGTCGGATCAGTAAAGCAATACTCTATCCGCCTGTCTGAGTTTCCATCCTAGACCAGTTTCTGAATGTAGATAACACATTGGATATTCATTCATTCAGTAGCATGTCCTTTACAGAACCTTGCTCCCATAACAACCTTCTGGAAAAGTTCTCGTTCATAAGCTAGATATCCTGCGTTCAATACACCCAGCTGGAGATCATATGCCAGATCATGCACTCGTCTGCTCTTTGGCCTTCCTCTTCCTCTCTTCCCAGGCATCCCCCCTCCCCCCCCCCCCCCATTAGTGTTCTCTCTAAACTTTCATACCATTTCAAGTGACAAAAATATTTCAATTTTCATAAAATTATTACTATAGATTTTTTTTCTGAAACAAACATCTGTAGCAAAGAGAGATGGTGATCCCATCTCATAATGCCATCATCGAGTAGATGACCAGATTAAAAACAATCCACATACGATCATGATTATGTGGCAAGTTATGTCTGAAATGATGCTCGGCCCTCTGCCACTTCCCCTGCCTCAAGCATTTTCTTGCCTCAGGTGTCTTCAATATCCTGTGCCCATCTTCGAGCTGGTCAACCCCACATAAACATCTTTGTCTGTCTTCCACTGCCTCTCCTATATAGCATTTCCCCACAAGCATATTATCTCTACCACACCTCTTGTTTACATTCCCCCATAAATGTAATAGTTCATTGACAGATTTAGGTAATAAATAAATTATGCTTCAACTTCTCATGACAGCAAATACTGGGAAAAGAAAACCATAAATTTGTTCATACTTTATGCATTGGTTCATTTGAGACATGTTGATCAAGTTGTGCTACAAAATGTGTGCGGTGTTTATACTGTATAGATAGATTGTTTAAGCTGCTGCTTTATACAGAATGTACACCATGTTTATCTGCTTTTTTACATTGTTGCTTATACACTGAATTTTTAGAGAGAAAGAAAAAACAAAGTGATTTAGACATTCTGTGAGAATGAAGTGAAATCAACTATCTCTTTGTGCTTACAAATAAGGAAGCGACAGAAAGACCTAGAATAGGGTGTATAAATGTTATTACAGGCTGTTGCATTTGTATGGACACCGTTGGTCAAGGTGTTCATCCTTACAGAAGGCGAAGAATTTGGTGACTGGTGATGATGACTCTGTTTTCACCTCCGTAAGCAAGTAGCACATTCATTTTAGATCATTCCTTGAGGTTCCCAAGCATGGGTGCTGAATGCCTACCATCATGGTGGGGTATTTGATGTGATTCTCTTTCAGCCTCGAAGCATGCAAATTGTGTGCTATCATGGGTATACTACACAAACATAACCTAATCACAGTCCACACAACACATCCGGATTCAGATATCTCCCTCTACAGTGAATGACATATGTGGACCAAAAGCCATCACCATATAGGGATGCTTAATACAGGTAAGATAAAAGATTAAAGGTAATACAAGTTGTTAGCTTGCTTGTGTTCGCTGGCTGTGAACTCCAGCGCGAGGTCCTGTATGTCAGATGAAGACATCCTGTTGTCCAACATCAGTGTGATGTCATACAGGACCTGAGGTTTGCATGAGTATCCGTTGTCCCATGTCTGGCTTAATGGTGTGCAGACTGGTGGTTCCTCGCCGTGCAGGCAGACACTCTCTGACTTCGGAGGAATCAACAATCCTACTGACTTTAGCCAGGACCCCAAAGGGATCTGTTGCCCAGGACGCTCGGCGAGGACACGTCAATAGGTCTTGGCCAGTATAGAACCCAGCCCTGGTGCCTTGGAAACACATCTGCATCCCGGTAATACAAGTTGATACTGCTGTCGGAAAATGAGGCATACTAATCCACATCATAATAAGAGAGTATAAACAGCTCCTTTCCGTGCAGCTGTTTCTTCCCAGAAAACACTGTTTTCTATTCAATGAAGCAAGATGCATCCCAAAGCTGCACTGGTAGGAAATTTGGAGAAAGATCCAATCATGCAACTGCTGGAGATTCAACCAAAGACCACTATGTTCGCAAGCAAGGAAACTAACAATTGTCTTACAACAGTTCAGGCACGTGGAATTTGAAAGCCTATAGTATGAAATTTCTTATGTTTCCACTCCAAACTTACAGGACTAGACATGTGAAAATTAAAGTTATTAATGAAAGTTGTTTTGCAATGCGTCCAGCTGTTTGAGTATCTTAACACACATGACGTTATTTGAAAGGAAGAGGTTTAAACTTTTAGTGTGTTACTAATTTCTATATTTGAATTAGCATCACGACTTCTACTTATCCTAGATCATAAAAACTACTACTTATCCCATATCCTTAAAGACTTCTATTTATCCCATATTATAAAAAAACTTCTACTTATCTTATATCCTGACATTTACTTAACCCATATCCTAAAAGACTTCTACTTATCCCATATTCTAAATAACTTCTACTTATCCCATATTCTAAATGACTTCTACTTATCCCTCCTTAAACACATCTACTTATCCCATATCCTTAAAGACATCTACTTATCCCATATTCTAAATGACTTTTACTTATCCCATATCATCAAATACTTCTACTTATCCTATGTCATTCATTTGGATCCCTGCCAATGATACTGAGCTTGTGAACTGTGCTGAGATTCTCTATGTGTGATCTATGAGAGGAGACTAGGGCACTTAGGAGACAACTATGTGCAAAAAAGCAGTGACTTCATTTTCAGACTGTTATTAGTTCAAGAGAGCAATTTATTTTAAAAGATCCCTAGTGGCCGTCTGTGAAAGAATGGAATGCATGCTCTATGTGATGCTTTCAGCAGGACACTCTGTGAAGACCTATCAGATAAAATAGGGAGCAATGAAGTTGATTCTCTTGAATTTTAAACTCCATTTTTATATGCTTTACACTACACTTGGCTTGTCATTTAGATTTATTGCAGCTGACCCCTAAGTCTGTTATCTGTTACTGTTGCAAAAATGTCCTCTAGCAATAAATTGTGTTGAAGTAACTCTTCTACAAATCGAATGTCAGACAAACAAGTGTGCTTGTTTACAGATAATAACTTGGGTGTTCTATTTCATTTGCACTTTCACTAACATATCTGACAGCCTTTTAATTATGTGTTATAAAAGATGCAATATTTCAATGTATCGCCAGATTGAGTATTTTAATGCTTTTTATATACACTGATTGGTTTGCCCTATGCATGGCTGGCCTGCCAAAACAGCGGATTTAGTCCCAAACAAAAAGGCAAGATGATTTTTTCCAACCAGTACAGTTCTCTTGTCGACCCAGCCAGATAAAAATGGGTAGTAGGCAATTTTAAGAACTTTCTGGCAAATGTCTCTGGGAAGAATAGGTGATGAGGAAAGGAAATGATCATCTCATCTCATAAGTTGTATGGCCTAGAATATTTGAAGGCCTAACATTACACACCCAAATGGCAGTATCTGGTAATGAACTTATCTTTATCTTGTACACGAAATACATGTCTAAATCTCTTTCATACCAAACTGTTATAGTAATACTATTTTATCTTAAATGTTGCAGTAATCCATGTTCTGTTATGTTATTAGTATATCTCTTTCAAATTCAAATACTTTTCATTATAAAGTAAACTTTCTGGGTTATAAAAAAAGTTAATAAAAACTGAAAAAAATTAAAGAATAAAGTTTAACTCTACTAGTTCTGCTCCATTAACTTAATACATTTTAAAAGTTACTTCTGATTTGTATAATACTCTTCCTTTCCTATATATGTATTAGCTGTTAATATATCTGGAAAATGTGCACATTTCATTGTTTATTTGTTTGCTGATGTACTTTTAATATTAAAGTTGTTTAAGTTAAGCAACTTTTCTCAAATTATTTCAACACAGTAGCTAGATTTTCAACATGATTGGTTATGGTTTAATGGTTTTCTCAAACTGCTAGGTATATATAGTATATAGTATTATTATTAGTGTAGTTAAGTAGAAGTAAAAGTCAAGTAGTAGAAGACCGCCCACTAACATACAAATAAAAGGACACTGTCAGAAGGTAAACTGGTAAATAGGGAATAATAGATTGATATAATAATTGTCTGAGATAGAAAGTTAAAATTAAGAACGATTCCCTAAACACCTACTTGAAATTACTACAGACACAGTACAGTGATGATATACTCATTCGAAACACTGTCGCTGTGTCAACGTAAACAACTTTGTTGTGACCTCATTTCCCGTGGTTTCAGAGACAACCACTTCTTACAGCCCGTTGATTTTGAAAATACAATTTGTAACTGTAAAAAAAAATATGCACAAATGTTTAGTTAGTTTACAACAAGTAAAACAACCAACTTACCGATGTTGACAATGCGAATCCCTTCGTCATCCTCCAAAAACTTAAGCACCATGGTAACATTCTCAAGCTTCTGGGTTCTGAAGTTGGGCCGTTTGTTGACATGTTTGAATTTCTTTCCTGACAACACTTCAATTAGTGAGACAAGTCGCAATCCATCAGAAAAATCAGATTCTAAATCCGCCAGCTGCTTGTTGACGGTCTTCAGATGTTCGTTGGCCCATCTTGTAAATGTATTTTTCTGAATTAATTTCCACTGTGCGTCGTCCGCGAGCTCCCGTTCCGTGGTAGTCATCTCCTCGTCTTCGTCCCAGTTGGGATCTTCCGTCTGCTTCATTGTGCTTCGGTATTTATTTCCCTTGTATTCAAAAGCCGGGCGGTGTACACGTAGATTTGTGGGCGTGTAGAACAATCCTACTCTTCAATTGCTTCAATAGATTCAACTGTTCTGTCCTATCGAAATCTAGCTGGAAGACAACAAAAGACATAAACATGGTTAGAAATAGGTGTAGTGGCTGATTATGAGAAAACATACTGTGTGAATTTGGGAGCGTGCTTTAATTTAGTGCGTGTTACTAACGTGAAGATTTTGCAAAAACCACCACGCAAAATTAAAACATATATGTCTTTCTAATTATGTATGTTAAGTGTTAAGTATGTTGAGACAATGTAGGCATGTTTTGACATGTTAATGAATGAAAACATTATTTAAAATACGAATAAGCACTCCGATACACCTATACAGAGAGAACATTGCTGGGGGGGGGGGGGGTGTAAATACCCACGTTTTACGGAAACTAGGATTATCATTATGTCAGCTATTTTTATAATATAATTTTACAATACTTCTAACGCATGGACCAAAACATTTTCCCCGTGCAATGAAAGACACACACTTTGCAGTATATACAGAACACTTAACCATTTGTGTAAATGGGTTATCAACTCATTTTGTACCAGAATGTCGAGCATAGACTCCACAACCTGGTAAGAAAGGCTTCTGGTAGTAACATGCGGGGATTGCACTGTAAGGAATCATCCTTTTTCTTCTTTTGTCTTTTATTCCCTATTAGCACATAAGCACTCCCAACTCACACCAAGATGCCCTTTCTTTTCCCATCTCCTGCAGCTTCCCCCTTGTCCTCCACATATTGTCCAGCTTGTCTGTAATTCTCTTCTCCGTGTGGTTTTGGTCTCCCACTATTTCGTTCACACTGTGGGTTCCAGACAAGGGATTGTAAGGATCACCCTCAGCTAAGTGAAAGTATACTACTTTCAACGGCAGAGGAGAAAAGAACCACCGAAAGGTACGCTGAAAAATCCGAACCATCCAAATAAAGTCTACAGAGGGCTTAGGGTGATTTGGTTGAGGGTCTTTGCTCCACTAAGGTATAAAAGGAAGAAGAAGCGAGGGGAGAAGAAGAAGAGGAGGAAGATGGTGATGGTGATTAAGAGGAGGAGGAAGAAGAAGAAGAAAGATGAAGAAGAAGAAGAACAACAAGAAACTCATTATAAGTTTATTGGTGCTTCTTGCATCCAATTGAATAATATTTTTTTTTTAAATGACTTGGACTTCCGGGTCGACTCAACTCTGTCAATGATATTCGTGTGTTTCACTAACTCCCTCTATCCCGATTATTATTACAACTCAATCTGCCCAAGAGCGCCATTTTTTACCAATTCAACTAATTTAGACCAAGAAGTTTAATGCTTGGAAGCAGTAAAGCAAGTCAAAGTAATAGCTAAGTGGGGCAGGAGGAGTTAACCAAACAAATATAGAATGAAAGGGCGCCAAGTGAAGAAGCGAAAATTTGGCTGATTTCGATGTTATAACTAATATGAACGTACTCGTACATCTTTAAACGTTGTACACAAGCGCAGCCGAAATTGCATTAATAACTTTAATTTTAACCCTTTCTAGAACTAGTAAGTGGTTAGAACTTTGTTCTCTTTCCGACTCACCTCTCTCCTACCCCCCCCCCCTCTCTCTCTCTCTCTCTCTCTCTCTCTCTCTCTCTCTCTCTCTCTCTCTCTCTTGTATGTATGTATAAGTAAACTTTTGTTAGTGAGTTTGTGATTGTGAGTGAGTATGTCTATGCGAGGGAGTGTGTATTTGTGTGTTATTGAGTGGGTACATAACTGAGAGTTTGTGTAAACGATGGGAGTATGTATGTGTTTATGCTTGTGTACGTGTGTCTGCCTGCCTGTCTCATAGTATAGTAACATGCATTGTTTATATTTACAACATTCATTTCACAATAGTTTTGTTTTTCTCTATGTGAATGTAACACGCACAATAGATAATTGATGAACGAAAGACAAATGATTGAAAGCGCCGAATGTAAGTCGGGCCTACGGGCTCATTTTGTGACTCTTTGAAAATAAAGTTTGTTCGTTCGTTGGGCCTCTTCTTTTCTTGCTTTAATAATTAAACTTCGCTGCAAATGTTAATAGCGTAGTTCCTAAAAATATTGCCTCCATTTCCTCAATTAAGATGCTTACATGAGCCAACAGTTTTCACATTCTCCCAGAACTACAAGCAATAAATGTACATAACAAACATGGAAATGTCGAGAAAGCACGCACAATAATTAGTAAAATCAGTAGTAGGCACATTGGTAGATGGCAGTTTGTTTTCCTTTCCACAATAACAATAGTTTTATCCCAAGAGACGAGAGAAGTAATTGAATAATAATTTCCCCGGGAAGGTTAACCCGGTCAACAAATGCCCGCAGAAGTCGGATGTGTCGGCCTAACGGCGCAAGAACGCAGCTCTGCTGTAAACAGGCACAACGCAGTCACATCCGGAGAAAAAAAAAATCCGGATGAACGCAGAATAATAATAATAATTTTTTTTAAATGACTTGGGCTTCCGGGTCGACTCAGCCAAAACTGTGTACCAGGAAATGTCTTCAGAAGTAAAGAAGGTCGTTGTGTTACCGACACATCAGCCACATAGTGCCGCTTGGTCGATACGAATATGAGTCTTGCCCCGTATGCCAAATGAGCCTCGGGCGTGTAAAGGAGACCATCACTCTTTACTGTATATTACACAATGAAATGGGGTGTGCAGTTAGTCATGCGTCGAAGTACACTTGTTCCTGCAGCGAAGTGCGTCGTCATTTGGAAGTGGCAGGTTCGAATTCTGGTAGGTAGTTTTCACACTTTATTTTGTATAGTGAGTCCTCTAATCTCTACTTCCTTCTTCTCCATCAATGAGCGCCATACAATACTATGTGTGTTTATTTATGAACTGTCTTAGTGGCCTCAAAGGCTTCCCTAATTGATTTCCATGGAAATTCCGGAGGCTTCGCACTAGGCATTGATTGGTACTGACTGATACGCATGGTGCAGAGAGAATAACATCGAGGGTGAAAGATGATACAGAGAGAAGAACATCCAGCGAGAAAGGTGATACAGAGAAAATAGCATCGAGGGTGAAAGATGATACAGAGAGAATAACATCTAGCGAGAAAGATGATACAGAGAGAAGATCATCCAGCGAGAAAGGTGATAAGAGAGAATAACATCGAGCGAGAAATATGATACGGAGAGAATAATATCCAGCGAGAAAGATGGTACAGAGAGAATAATATCCAGCGAGAAAGGTGATACAGAGATAATAATATCCAGCGAGAAAGATGATACAGAGAGAATAACATCGAGCGAGAAAGATGATACAGAGAGAATAATATTAATATCCAGCGAGAAAGGTGATACAGAGAGAATAATATCCAGCGAGAAAGGTGATACAGAGATAATAATATCCAGCGAGAAAGATGATACAGAGAGAATAACATCGAGCGAGAAAGATGGTACAGAGAGAATAATATCCAGCGAGAAAGGTGATACAGAGATAATAATATCCAGCGAGAAAGATGATACAGAGAGAATAACATCGAGCGAGAAAGATGATACAGAGAGAATAATATTAATATCCAGCGAGAAAGGTGATACAGAGAGAATAATATCCAGCGAGAAAGGTGATACAGAGATAATAATATCCAGCGAGAAAGATGATACAGAGAGAATAACATCGAGCGAGAAAGATGATACAGAGAGAATAATATTAATATCCAGCGAGAAAGGTGATACAGAGAGAATAATATCCAGCGAGAAAGATGATACAGAGAAAATAACATCGAGTGAGAAAGGTAATAAAGAGATAACATCGAGCGAGAAAGGTGATAGAAAGATAATATCATCCAACGAGAAAGGTGATACAGAGAGAATAACATCGAGCGAGAAAGATGATTCAGAGAGAATAACATCGAGCGAGAAAGATTATATTAATCCGTATTATTTAAAATAAAGTTAGTTGCAGATCTTTTACAGGACAAAGCAGTCTACCCCAGCATTCTTTAGCTGCTTGTGATTTCTTGGCTAGTTTACGTTCAGTAGTTTGCCATTGCTGTCTGAACAGCCGTTAACGAAGGAGTTACATACGCAACTAGAAATTCCGCATGTAGAAATGGTTTTACTTAACTAAAAACTTGCCTAGTACATCAACAGCAGCTGAAAAATGCTGGTGTTGACTGCAACGTTCTGTAAGGGATATGCAACATGCTTCGAGAGATCGAAATACAGCTGCGGGCAATTTGGAAACAGCCCGCCTAGCGCTGATTTGCATACATTGGTATGAGTGTCGATCATTTAGAAGGCAATGGCAAACTACCGAACACAAACGTGCCAAGAGATCACAAAAAGCCACAAGATAGTGGGGTTGACTGCAACGTAATGTAAAGGATATGCAAGTAAAGTTTGTATAGAAAACAGCTCAAATGCTTAGCACTATAAAATGCTGTAGAAAAGTGTTGATTTATTAAATAGCTGCAGTATTGAGACGACTGTCTTATCAATGGGCAGCCAACGGGCCAACTACATCAATACACAGTTATGAACGTCCACTGCAAACGCTGAGTTTACATTACCGAAATGACAGTCGGCGGCTTGTCAGTGGTCAGTAAACCTTTCTTACACATAACAGTCTTATGACATTCCTCTCTATCACAAGCCATATACCCCGCTTCAGTTGTCACGTGTAAATTATAATTCACATCTTTAATCCGTCTACGTTGTGATCTTCGTCGTCTTCACTTCCCCAGCACACATCCCTCCATAATAATCTTTCCCAGATATTCATATCTTATTACATGCCCAAAACATTTTATTTTCCTCAGCTGCACTTGTCTTAACTGATTAAGTGTCATGGGATGATAAATCGTCTTAATCAACTTCCCCTATCCTGCCATGGGCCTATATACAATAGTTTTCCCTAAGCAACCCAGTTTAATTTGATATATAATACAACATGTTTGCTACAATATTAACAACTTTTAAGTCATAACTATGACACACCCCTACTTCAAATTTTCCGCCGTCCATATTTATTTGATCCAAATCTACTTTTCAGTTGACACAGAATCTGTCAACAACCAATCTACTTCAAATTTTCCGCCGTCCATATTTATTTGATCCAAATCTACTTTTCAGTTGACACAGAATCTGTCAACAACCAATCTACTTCAATTCTGAGTTCTTCTTGGATAGATCTGTCTGTTCTATTTTTCATCAAGTGAGTTTTTAAATACTCTTCAGTATCACTTACATTCTTCTTATTTATGTTCTTTTCATGCACATTCAGACGACACCCTGAATGTATTTAACTGATTCAGTGCCGAAAAGTGTGACCTCCCATTTAGACACAAGGGCTATTATATGGCCACGCCTGCTTCGTCGTGTTATTTGTTTCGTTTCCTCGCTTCAGAGGTCATAGATTGTAAGAATTGTATGGATTTTGTGTGTGCCCTGGTCATGCGGGAATGCTTGGAAATGAACAGGCTGATAATCTGGCAGGGAATGCACCTCTTGGTGGTAGATTACCTATGGACAAGGGCTAGGTGGTCGAGCGCCCGTGGAACCAAATGGAGAAGGTGGGAAAACAGACTGAGAACCCGTATGTGGAAAGGTTGATATGACTGGGGATAGGCAGGAGTTCTGGGAGAATCTCAAAAATGAGAGGGAAGACCAGGATAACTTTCAGTCAGATAGGGGTGGGAACGATTAGTAGTATGACTCTTCGCTGGCTGTTGACGGAGTGCGTATGGGAATGTCCTGGGTGCAGTGATGTCGGTTCTTAGCTCCACTCAACTCAAATTTGTTTCGTTTCGCGGTATCTTCGGCAACTTTAATACCCAGTGAAAGGATATTTACATTCTTGTTGATTTGATTGTACATCACGTTCGGTCTAAACCTACTTTTTCTTTGGCAATGAATCAGTTAAAGAAAGCAGCAGCCAACTATAGCTTGCTGACATCTCCATCAAATTTAAACGTTTAAATAAAGGCAGCTTATGTGCTTTTTAGCTGACTGATACAACTGCATATCCTTTGCACGGCGCTGCGATAAACCCCAGTTAGAGTTTCTAAGCAATTTAACGCCAGTAGCCTGTCAATGCTTTCTGAAAGAGAAATCAACACTCAAATCCAACTTAATGCTGTGTAGGGATTGTCAACGTTTGCCATTATTTGTTATTGTCTTGCGTGGGCAATAAGTTAAATTGCTTTTTATTTTACGAGAGCCAAACCGCCAGATACCCTTGTCCCTGAACTTATTGCTATAACAGCATGTACACTATTGTTGCTTTCTGTCATGAAGTTTATAGAGTGGGAATAAAAACTGCTTGCTCGAGCAGACGCCACACGGTGTACAGATAATTAGTTCACCTGAAGAAGACAATAACCAATTGCCTTAGCGACGATTAGACATTCATCCCAGGATGTGTGGGCCGGACATCTTTGTCTTTCTGCCTCCCTCTGAGTATTAGAGTCTGTTGACAATGAAATACCTAAAACCCACGAAGGGAACATAACCCACCTAGACCCATTTCAAAGCAATTCGTATGTGCTGTGCTGAATCACTACCAGGTTACCTTCTAATCTGTCTCTTTGCAAATAGTAAGTTCAACTACCGGTCTTGCACACTGTCTTGCAACACCGGTCTTGCGCTCCACTCTGATTTCTGGGTTTTGAGAAGTGAATGACAGCTCCACAACATATTCACCAGGGATATGATAATTTGGTACAGGATCGAGAGAGAAATATCCACACCAGCATCGCGTCGACGGATGCAATGCCTAAGCGGGCGAACTAAGCGTCAATACATAGGACTTAACTCTTAACGAACAGAAAGTCAAACAGATGGTTTGAGGTCATGCATTTCAATCCCCATCGAGCCGAATTTGTTAAATTTACCAGGTTGACCCATTGCTAGGTGCTGGGAAATAAAGGCGGTCGGCGTTAAATTCACCACATCGCACCAGTTGGCCTATAAAAAGACTGATCCAGCACCATATACCCAATAATCTTCAATGTGTGAAAGTGGGTCCTTTCTGTTATATTTTATATAACTGTAAACCTGTAATCGTGGTTGGTAGCTTTTATAAAGGTTTGTTTGGTTTTTAAATTAGTAATCGTGGTTTGTATCTTTTATAAAGGGTTGTTTCGTTTTTAAATTAGTTACACATTTTAACAGTTTCCATTATAACCACATATAGGGTGTATTTTTAATGACTGTTGGTTTTTTAAGAATATTGCCTTTCCAAATTTCGTATTTACCCTATGTGAACTCATGCAACATAAAAGGTAAATACAAAACTTGGAACGGCAATATTTTCAAAAACCCCACAGTCATTAAAAATACACTCTGTATTACACCAATGTAAAGCTGGCTGTACATCTTTTACATTACGTCGCAATCAACCCCAGCATTTTTAACCGTGTGTCATTTACTCGCAAGTTTACGTTCAGTAGTTTAAAATTGCTTTCTGAACGATCGACGCTCAAGCAATTGTTAACAATCATAACATGTCCAAGTTAAAGGAAGTCTATGCTGTAAAGCAGTTGCCTCTGGAATAGCGAGTGTTGACCCAGAGGAGGTGATGGTCAAATTCAGGGTAGGGTGGGTAAATTTTCACAATTAAATTATAATTAATACCATGAAAAGAAGAAAGAAAAACACACACACACACACACACACACACACACACACACACACACACACACACACACACACACACACACACATGCACAAATAAAAGGAAAAAAAAACAAGCACACAAATAAATAAGACTTATAAAATGTAGAAATGTAAACAAAGAACTGATGAAAGAAACAGGAAAGAGACAAGTCAAGTGGCCTGACCACATTAAAGATCTCTTATAAAAGAACATCAATTCAAACGGGGTCCAACTAGACTTGAACGCCATGCGGAAAACCACAGAAAAATAGTCAACTAACATATACACACTGAAGGTGATTCGTGGGGAGAGGATCTGAGCACCAATGAGCACCAACTAGTTCGGTGTGCAATGCTACCATGGGGTTCCAAATGAAAACCTTAAAAGTGTGATAGGAATTACAATAACCATGCCGTTGTCTTGTAACCTGTCAATATTGCTGTTAAGGATGTAAAGAGTGTTAAGCACGGGACATCACGGTACAGACAAACACGGTGACGTCATACGCACAGTTTAAATACGGCCGCCCCACTTTTGACATGCACCAACGAGAAGCAACGTTTTGTTATTCGGTGTTTGATCAGTGAAGGGGTGAAACCTATAGAAATTCATAGGAAAATGAAGGGCCAGTATGGTGATGCATGTCTGCCAGTCCAAAAAGTTTATGAGTGGAGTAGGCAGTTTCTGAACGTCGTGACTTCTGTGAAAAGGTACAGCAGGTGGTGCATGAGTGGTTACACACGCGACCAAGATCTTTTTATTCTACAGGAATCGAAGCACTTTATCGACGCTGGAGGACTTGCAATGAACGCAGTGGTAACTACATTTAAAAAAATGATACATTTGTACATTACTTCTTCAGATTATATTCACAGACACACAAAAATTGAAGCCCCCTAGTAACTAACTAACTCTAATAAAAACTATACTAACCGGAAAAAAAATCGAAGGAAAGCAAGCAAGAGGCAGCCAACGATACCCAGTATGAAGATAACTTAAAGAAATGGACTGATGGTAGTCTTTCGCAGTGTAGGGCAGAGCTCTCGTTCCCCTCTCCGCGCCCATAAACCAAAAGTATACGCAGGACGGGAACTGGAACCTAACATCTGCCTAGATGTATATTGGGGTTAAACCAAGTCATGATCCAGCGCAGCACTGACCTTGATTATGCTTAGGTTGGTCATATTTCCTACACAAGTTTTAATCGTTTCATTGCTAACGTCCATTGCCATGGAAAGATAAATCGTCTTATTAGACCTTCCCGTAACTTTCATGGGCTTCTAAATCAAACTATATTAAAATATTAATACAGTAGTTTTCCATATGCAAATCCCTTTAATTTGATATATAATACAAAATGTCTGCTACTATATTAACATCTTTTAAGTCATAACTACGACACACCCCAACTTTGCATTTTTCGCCTTTCATTTTTGTTTTGTCCAAACCTACTTTTTATTTGACACTGCATCTCTTAAGAGATTGCCACTCAATTCCCAGAGAGATTTAAAGGCGGAAAGGACTTGTTATATCAGGTCAGTGTTTGTTTTTCGGGGAGAAGCAGCTAGAAATAAAAACGACTCAGTAGCAGGCACGAGAAAGAAGATGCATTTAATAAACGTATTTAACAACGAGTGCATTTCAAACACAAAACAAATACCCACAAGATAAGAAAGATTTGGTGGCATTGAATTGGTTTGATGACAGTGAATAAAAAATTGTTGCCTTAAAATTTACATCAACACCGGATGTTTGCAGACAGCGCTACACAAATAGTTTTGTATTTCGAAGAAGGTCTGAATAAAGTTCTTGCTTTTCAATACATATCTACAATTACTATGTGTTAAAGGTTCACTGATTATATGCCCTTTCTTTACCGAATTTGTGACTAGCTGTTGTGTTGATTAGTTTTTGTTTGTTTTTAAACTTCGCTGATGCATTTGTACATATAGCTCAAAGTAGCGTGTGTTGTCTACACCTATGGATCAGCTCGGTGTTTGACGACAGCAGAACAGTGGGCGTAGGCGTATGTAACATGGGGTACTAAGATCTGTTCCCTGAACATGTGTAATGTTAATAAGCTTACAGTTTGAACAGAGATCTTGTGAGCTGCGGGTTATTATACCTGCTTAGAGACACATTAATTAAGATTTTTAGTACCCAGTAAGAACATAACTGGAATTTCTTACACCCAGTGAAGCTTTGGTGTCGACCTGGCTCATCAATAACTAGAGCACTTGGGGATTTTTGATGTTTGGTGCTTTATATGCCGCCCTCCCCCTGTCTTTCAGTTAGAAAAATAAAAGAAAAGAAAGAAAGAATATAAAGATACTATCCCTTTCAACTCTATTGGGTTATTTAATTAGTTTTCTTTTAAAGTAAAGAACACATTGACACGCGTTCAGACGTACAGGGTGTATTTTTAATGACTGTGCAGTGTTTGAAAATACTGCCGGTCCAAGTTTTGTATTGACCTATTATGTTGCACGAACTTTACAGAGGGTGAACACAAAACTTGGACCGTCAATATTTTCAAACACTGCACAGTCATAAAAAATAACCCTCTATTAGGTTAATGGTGTTACTTGAGTAGACTAATCACTACTCGGTGATCGTTGTCGTCAATATTCCAACAGGCCGTCTTTCATTCCCCGGATATTTCATGTAACACATTTTAGGTTGGGTCGAACTGAGAGCTAATGTTAGTTTAAAAATCCACTCCGACTGGGTAGACGAGATTGCTAGCCACAGCACCCCCGCGGCACACTCTACCGGATTATACATCGGATGGGAGACTCCGTGGTTAAGCCGCCTATGTCGCGATACGAAGGTTTTAGGTTCGATTCCGGGCTTCATCAATCGGTTCACAGGTGCAGTTTTCTCTAAGACTTATGGAGATCGTCACTGGAGCTATGGAGTTAGTGCTTTGTATGAGGCTTTCGGCAGGCCGCCCAGTGAAAAGAGACTGAGCCTTATGGGATAAAGCTCGGTGCTATTAAGTCTGTCCTCTCTTCTTTAAACCCCTTGTTATACTTCTGATATATAGTATATATGACAATATGATAATTTCATCTCTGTTGAGAAATCTTGATTTTCTTGTACTGCGTCCTATCTTCTTCCAATGAGTGGACTGTTATAATTTCTGTTTTACATTGCGTAGGTAGTTCCTGTCTCACTGATTGTCCGTATACTGCTCTATTCTACATTATGTAGGCAGTTTTTGTCTCACTGATTGTCCATATACTGCTCTATTCTACATTATGTAGGCAGTTTTTGTCTCACTGATTGTCCATATACTGCTCTATTCTACATTATGTAGGTAGTTCCTGTCTCACTGATTGTCCATATACTGTTCTATTCTACATTGTGTTGGTAGTTCCTGTCTCAATGATTGTCCATATACTGTTCTATTCTACATTGTGTAGGTAGTTCCTGTCTCACTGATTGTCCATGTACTGCTATATTCTTCTTCTTTGCGTTCATCCGGAGTGATTTTTTCAGATGTGATTGCGGTGTGTCTGGTTAGGCACCCTCGGGTCGAAACCCTCAGGCCAACACATCCGACTTTTAGCGTGCATTTTTGACCAGGTTAGCAATCCTGAGAGACTCTCACTTTTGTGGTACCGTCCACATCTCAGCTGGTCTAGTTGGAACAGTCGAAGACTACACTGTCATCCCTCAAGTGAAGGCAGGGACAGTCTATAGCATTTTCCGCCATCCTGGGTGGCTTCCATAATTGCAGAGCCGGCACATAACGCTCTGGTGCTGGGTTTACCGAGGGAATCGTCACGTCCTGCTCATGGCTGTTTTAATTCCTCACTTCAATATATTGGGCATTTCGCTCGCCCTGGGCCGTTCCTGCACAAACCAGTCAGCTCTGCGGTTGGTTTCCACTAAGCGAGTTTTCGGACATGTGCTTGTCCCTGTACCTATCAGAGCTGCTCCAGGCACGGCGGACATTCGGAAAACTACCTAGTCAGAGCTGTTCCGAACAAGAGCGGCATTCGGAAACTAGGTAGTCAGAGCTGTTCCTAGCACGGGAGACATTCGGACGAGACATTTCACTCGGACGTAAATGCGTAGTGTCAATTTTTAGTTTGCCACCCGTAGGACGACACTTCCGACTTCCGGCGGGCATTTTTTAGTGAGGTTAGCCTTCCTCTGCTGCTATATTCAATATTGTGTAGGTAGTTCCTGCCTCATTGATTGTCCATATATTGTTAACGTTTAACAGGTATTTACTTCCAACTTTCCCCATGTGCCAGTGCTAACCTTTGCTATATAGAAATAATACAATAAACAAACCCCATGGCAGAAACTCGCCGTGGTTATGCGAAACATTAGAACCATCGCATTTTCCAGGCCTGGGTGCACGAAGGAATAGGTGGCCAATCTTTCCCTCCCATAGCGAGCGGTGAGCCCAAATGTCGAATACTCACCCTACCTACCTTGTGCCATTGTCATCGCAATTTTCTAACTGTTACGCCTAACGCACTCGTTTGTTATAAAGTTAGTTGCATATCTTTTACGGTACGTTTGCAGTCAACACTAGCATTTTTTTTTTTTTTTTTTTTTTTGCAGTTGTTAATGTCTTGGCAATTTACGTTCAATAATTTGCCATTGCTGTCTGAACAGCCAGTACCCGTACCATTTCGGAAAAAAACAACAGCGCAACGCGGTCTGCTGCCAAATCGCGCACAGCTGTGTTTCGAACGCGGGTATACAGGACCACGAACAACGCCCGTAACACCTTCGCCACGAGGAACCTTAATGGCCCATGCGCTGACATTCGCTTTGTTTGAGCCCAGAAAAAGGCTTGAATTCATTTCGGGCTGATCTTGGTGTGTGGACTTTCCTCCCGACCAGGGTGACTGTGCTGAGGAGCATACCTTCCCCTCTTTAAGCTAAGAGAAAAACGGCTTGGGAAATAACCTGGTGTGGCGAACCTTGAAACGTCGGCCACGCTGAGACACACCCATGGATAGGTTATATCACGAAGAGGTGCTCCAGGGCCGTAGCCCTCGTGGAATGTGGGTACATGCCATTTTTCGCAAAAGAAACGGTGGCAAGGAAAGGAATTGATCACTACACCTCATAATGTTGTTAACGATATGCTTGATACTTGCCCAAATGCGATATAAGGATGTATGTAAATATATGAAGACCCTTGGCATAGATCCAGACACTTGGGAAAGAGTTGCAACAGACAGATGTTCCTGGAGAAGAGATGTACGAAACGTGCTGGTGCTCTTTGGGTGCAATCTGACCCAACAAACTGAGGATAGGCGGCACAGACATAAAATGCAGTCACTTACTGCGGGACCTGCCACGTCTTACAGATGCGGAAACTGTGACAGAGATTGTCACTCTCGCATTGGACTATACAGTCACCAGCGGCGTTGTTAGGTGCCTCCCCAGACAGGACTGAAAGAGGCCTATTACTATACTTGAGAAGATCAGTATAACAAATAAACTTGAGAGGATCATAGTAACATATATACTTGACAGCCTTGACAGAATGTGTTACACATACACTTTACATGTTTATTTAATAAATAAAATCGAAATGATCGATGTTCAGTGGCGTGCAGAGGGGGGGGGGGGGCACGGCCCCGGGCATCCAGCCGGGAGGGGGGCATCCAGTTAGGGAGAGGGGGCAGCACAGTGCAGTCGGAGGGAAGGAGGAATAAATGAGGTAAAGAACAATTTAGGGGCATCCAATCAAGGGGTTGGCCCCGGGCATCAAAGAACCTCTGCACGCCACTGTCTATCTCAATGTCTATGTTACAAATATACTTGACAGGATCAAAGTAATAAATTTACTTGACAGGATCAATGTAACAAATATACTCGACAGGATCACTGTAACAAATACACTTGTCAGGAGCAATCAAGTTTACTCGCTAACTTTTGCTTATCCTTGCAATGTAGCCCTACTTGCATGTGCTAATGTTCCGCCTACGTGACTGTAGCAACTACTTGTTGCAATCAGAGGAGGGTGCCGAATTTTACCGGTCTCGCTGTGACATTTTGAAAGTGTGTTGTAGGGAAATGCTATTTACATTGCCAAAGAAGTTCAAGCACATAGGGGGTAAAAATACTGAGTCACTTTTAGGACTGTGCACCGTTTGAACATTTTGTAGCAAACACTTAAAGGTGCAGTAGATGCAAAGGAGTCCCAGTTCATTGTACGAGAAAATCTTAACTAAGGATAGGTATTAAATGGGTTTGGTTCAACTTGTGTGCGGTGTTGGACGTGGGAACACAGCACAAGTCGGTGGGAAGGAGAGGCACGGGTTCAACACGGAGGAGTCGGAAAGAAGCTTCTTAATATGCACGTCACAATAAACAGATAACGGTAAATATATCTGAACGCAAGGAGTCAACAAGAACAAAAATATGTATTGTTTTGATTAGCACCTATTTACAGAACAGAAACTTTAACAACCTAATCAGATAACAATGATAATGATACATTAGTAGTAGTATTCTTATATAGTATATATATAGTATATATATAGTATATATAGTAGTAGTAATATATATAGTTATATATAGTAGTAGTAAAGTTGTTATATAAGTAGTAGTAGTAGCAGCAGCAGCACAGTAGCCGTAGTAGTAGTAGCAGCAGCAGCAGCAGCAGAGTGTGGTAGTAGTAATGGTGGTAGTAGTGACATCGGCAGTAGCAGCAACAGTAGTAGTAGTAGTAGTAGTAGTATTAGTAGTAGTAGCAGTAGTAGTAGTAGTAGTAGGAGCAGCAACAATAGTAGTAGTAGTAGTAGTAGTAGTAGTAGTAGTAGTAGTAGTAGTAGTAGTAGTAGTAGTAGTAGTGACATCGGCAGTAGCAGCAGCAGCACAGTAGCCGTAGTAGTAGTAGCAGCAGCAACAGCAGCAGCAGAGTGTGGTAGTAGTAATGGTAGTAGTAGTAACATCGGCAGTAGCAGCAACAGTAGTAGTAGTAGTAGTATTAGTAGTAGTAGTAGTAGTAGTAGTAGTAGTAGTAGTTGTTGTAGTAGTAGTAGTAGCAGTAGTAGTAGTAGTAGTAGTAGTAGTAGTAGTAGTAGTGGTAGTAGTAGTAGCAGTAGTAACCCAATATGTAGCAGTAAAACAGTAGTAGTAATTCTAATAGTTATAATTGTAGTAGTAATAGCAGCAGTTGTAGTTGTTGTAGCAGTAGTAGCAGCAGTGGTAGTAGCAGCAGCTTCCGCAACAGTAGTAGTAGCAGCAGCAGCAGCAGTAATTGTTGTAGTCGTAGTAGTATCTGAAGTAGCTGTGATTGTGGCCTCAAGGCGAATTAAAACCACCAGTTATCTAACAGGCGCTAAAAAAAAACGCACAGGAAGTAGCATACAAGTGGCTTTTAGCGCTATCGCTTTCGCCGTTTATTTGTGCGTTTATTTTTTAACTGCCAGAAACCGTTTTCGAATTAGATTACTGGCAGCCAGATAAACAAACAATTGTTTTTATCCACGAGTGAGTAAGTTTAGCATTAACTGACAGTAAATCTGGCAGGTTTAATTATTATCTTCACATCCACATCTTATGCTCGAGGATTGGTGGACGCAGTTTCACAATTCACAGACATACAGGGTCAAGGATTAGAAATAAGATTTGGGAGCTAATCGCTTTGTGTTGATGTGGATAGTATGAGCGTCGGTCATTCAGGAAGCATGGCAAACCGGTATCTTGTCGTCTGGACAGAAGATTGTTTGTTACACTGTGCTTCAAAACAGACATAAATACAACCCATGGCGGTAGCAAATGAGACTGATGAGACAAATTCGCGTAGTAACTGTTTGTCCACAATGAATGTACGTGAACACATGGTAATTTCTTCATCTGACTTCTCACACACTCTGAGATATCTGCAATCATTTTGTTCTTTATCTTTATTTAATTCCTGATCTTTTCCCGCCAAGCAACTCGATCTGCGGCGACTTGCTCACAAAGTGCAATATCAATGTTTGTATCAGTCATGTCCCACTTACACACATCATTGTACGTTAATAAAGGCCTACCGCGAGATCTTTTACCCATCTGTAATTCACTAAAAATATATGTCCTTTCGTATTCTATCTTCGCTTATGCTCCAATTGTGCCTTATCGATCTAAGTCTACGAAGTCTGAGCATGAAAACAATTGTCACACCACCCTATCTTTCCAATAATTATTGGTATTAAGTGGCAATAATTTAACACACATGGCTAACTACAGAACATAAAATTGCTTAGTAAGTCACAAATAGCCTATAAATACAAGGGCCGATGGCAACGTCCTGTAAAGGAGTTGCAACAATAAAAAAAAAAGTAACCTAACAATGAAAAGTATTAGTTTTATTGTTACCATTAATAACACATTTAAACTGATTCTGATTTTTAACATTAGCTTTCTACATTTTCTTATCAGCAGGTTCAACCTCTACACCGGTCAGCTGGGTTAAAATCTTGACTTCTTGTCCCTGACTTGGAGACGTAAATTACAAGTACCTCTGAAGTCAGAGTGGATTTACCTGATTCCGATGGATACTTGTAATAAGGAAAGCTAATCCACACGCAAAAATCATTTCATTGCACTTGAAGTAGTAGCACGTGTGTGCACTATACTTGAGTTCAAAACAAGCGAACGCCAAATGTATATATATATATATATATATATATATATATATATATATATATATATATATATATATATATATATATATATATATATATATATATATATCCAGCACCTATTTCTGAAGCTGTTCTCTATTTTGCTTTTTGCCATTTTGGTGAGTTGTTTCCCTTTGAATGACAAGTCTAAGAGAATTGTTAATACTTCTTTGTGTTATGACGTCTGTATTGTGTTTGTCCACAATCAAAATGCTGCATGTCCTTTGCAGGACGTTGTGATCAACCCCAGATGGATTTTCTAGGCAAATTTACTTTCAGTATCCGCCTGAAAAAGGAAGGCACTAGAAGATTACATTATCTCCAATGAAAACTTGTCAAGTTTTGACGAATGCGCGACATATTGAATATCTGCCCACTAAGGCATTTCGGGCAAAGAGGAACCAGATCGACATGCAAAACTGGCCTTTGTCTACAATAAAATAATTTAAATATTGAAGACACAAACAACATATTGCTAAATTTATTGCCTGACTTATTTCGCTGCATCTCATCAGGTCCATACTAGAAGAATCAACAAACATTACAGCAACATAACGACTCCTTAAAGTTGAAATACACAACACACTGTCACCATGGTAGATATCACAATTTGGTGTGAAATAGCAGTTAGGAGGTCCGCATGGCGAATGGATAAGAACGCCTGTTCTTAAACATCCGGTATGCTGATACTCGCTCCTTCCTTGACTTGGAGACGTAAATTACAAGTACCTCTGAAGTATGAGTGGGTTCGCCTGATGGCGAGGGACACTGTTAATAGGGAAAGCCAATCCACACGCAAATCTCAGTCCAGCACTACTAAAAAAAGTAGTGTGTACGGTGAGTTCAAAGCGAGTGAGCGCAAAATAAAAAGTAGTAGTTTAAAGTTAATTGCATATTCTTTACAGGTTGTCGCAGCCAACCCCAGTATGTTTTGTTGACTTTTGTGATTTCTTGACAAGTTTATGTTCAGTAGTTTGCCATTGCTTTCTGAATGACCGACACTCATACTATTGCATGAAAATACCAACGCAGAGCGGTCTTGAAGTAGAAGGCCTACGTATATATTAGTATACGACACGGAATAGAGGTGACCAGCCCCCCCCCCCCTTTCTTGCGTGGACTTTTACAAAAGGTTAGTTGTATGCCGTTACAGGATGTCGCAATCAGCCTCAGTATTTTGGGCTGCTTGTTATTTAATAGGTACTTGTCATTGATTTGTAACGGACCGAAGCTCATACTAATAAATCAACGCAAAGCGACCTGCTTCCAATTTGTCTGCATCTGATTTCGAATCCACAGCTCGGCATGTCTGGGAAATGTGAGTTCACTGCCCCTCAGACACAGCGTCAACTTTAATTTACAGATAATTCTGAAAATTATCCCGTACCCATGAGGCCCCAGCATTTTTCGCTTTCTATGATTTTAGTTTCCGTAGTCTACCATCGTCGTTGAAAAACTTAGTGAAGAGAGCAGCTTAGTGAAGAGAGCAGCTTAGTGAAGAGAGCAACTTAATGAAGAGAGCAAGGGGAATGCAGAGAGAGATATATCTGGATGGCTTGGCCATATGGTATATTCGAGACACGAACACAGAGCTGATCCACGACTCGGGTGATCGTGTGAGATGGCGAATCATGATCGCCCACGCATATCGGCAAGGCACATGAGGATGCAGACAAGTGGTTCTCAACATGTTTTGGCCCATGCACCCCTTCACCATATGTTCAGAATGTCATTCCCCCCCCCCCCTCCCTTTCGTATTTCCTCCCTATAAATCTCCCCCACACCACCCCCGCCCCTACATAGTATACGTAAAAATGGAAGCTAAATTTAATTTCGGGAATCTCCGTGGCGAAGTGGTCAAGCCGTTTGACTCGGGCTCCAAAGGTTGTGGGTTCGATTCCGGGCAGTGTCCTTCGGTTTACGAGTTAAATGTTTCGGAGACTCCTGTGGGTTGTCGCTAGAGCTACGGAGTTCGTCTTTGTGCGACGCTTTCCGCGCCGCGGAAAGAGACCGAGCCATATGGGATAAAACCCGGAGCAATGAAGGTGACCCTGTCGACGTTTAAGCGACTTTAATAACACATACTAGAACAAGTCTAGACGTGCATATAAAATTTGATTTGTGGGTCTACTTACGTTACAACACACATTTCAGAAGGGCGAGAAGTGCAGAACCGTAAAGTATGGAGGGAAAAACAATATCAAGTAATCGGTTCTTGTATTAACGCGATCTTGAAATAATCTAAATCCCCCCTCCCCTCCCCCCACGCGGAAACCCTAAAATCCCCCCCCCCCCCTAGAGAAGAATTCCCCACCGGTTGAGAACTACTGATGTAGACTTTGTCATCACATTCTTAAGGACCGTGCGCCCATATCGACACTACGGGGTTTACTTCCACATCTGTTTGTGGCGGATTTCGAACCCACTGTGACGGATTGTAGACTTGGACGTGGTTGAAGAAATTAGAGTACTCTAGCTTTTAAACTTCCGGTACCTTTATGACGAGGTAGCGGGATCGTTTCTTACACTCATCAGTTTAGACCTCGACGTTGACCTCTCGTTCAGAAAGCAATGGCACATCCATCATGGTCATCATCTAGTTCCATGTCGATAAGCGTTGGCAGTCATGTTTTGCCGTCTCACACGATCACCAGAGTCGTGGATCAGCTCAGCGTTCTTGTCTTGACCATGCCATGTGGTCAAGCCATCCAGGTATTTACTTCTCTGCCTTCCTCTTGTTCCTTCCCCCTCAATCTTGCCAGTTGTCGCCAAGTTCTCTAGTATATCTTTTCTAATAACGTGCCCATAAAATGTCTAATTTCTCTAATCAGTTTACGGTTTTCAATATCTTTTTGTTGGACTTGCTCATTGGTTTTTCTGTCTGTCCGTGGTTTTCATTGCAGTTTCCTCAGAAACCACATCTCCACTGCCATTAGATGTTTTTAATGAGTTGAATTGAGCTAAAAACCGATATCACTGCACTCAGGATGTTTCCACGCCTACTCTCTCTCTCTCTCTCTCTCTCTCTCTCTCTCTCTCTCTCTCTCTCTTTCTCTATCTATCTATCTATCTATCTATCTATCTATCTATCTATCTATCTATCTATCTATCTATCTATCTATCTATCTTCCCCCTCCCTCCTGTTCAACAGCCAGCGAATAGTCATACTGCTAATCGTTCCAACTGCCATCTGATTGAAAGTTCTCCTGGTCTGTTTTTAATTAGACGACAGACTACTGAATGTAAAAGTGTCTTTAAAATCAACTTGAGGTTTATCGCAATGTTCTGCAAGGAAATGCAACATTTTTTTTTTTAAATACGGGATTGTGAGACTGTCTTTACTGCTCCTAAGACGCATGGGTATGAGAGCGAACTCAACACAAGGCCACGGCGACTATCTTCCTTGCTGACACTAAGATAACATTCCTCACGGATATGTTATCTTCTGTTATCATTAAGTGCGGGACTAACGCCGTCGCGTAGATTTACTAGTATCATACTGTCCGATAAAATTATCTTATCTTGTCCGCCATCATTTAATCATTTGTGGCATTCTGAAAATGTAGGCACTTCTGGCATCTTCCGTACTCCGTCCTGTTCGCCTTGTTTATCGCCATCATTATTTTTTGGCTTGTTCTGCTCAGAACTCTTCTATCATAACAGTCTGCCAGAAGTCCCGCCACTGTTGCTGTATGGGGAAAACTATCTATCACAGGCACCTAGCCGTCTTGACAGACGATAGTTTGTTACACTGGGCTTCTAACAAGGCACAACAACCACAACCCACGGGAGAAGCGATTGTTATATCTCTCCACAGCACAAAACTTGGGCTGAATTATTGAGACCATGTGTTGCCCATGCAGCATGATCCCTCTCACGGCCTGCCTAGTTTACTTCAGAGGAAAGGTAACACCAATACGTCTGGAACAAAACCAAAAAAAAAAGCAACAGAAGCTGCCGGATCAGCAAAGCAACGCTCTAACTATCCGCCGCTCCGAGCTTTGATCCTAGACCATTTGGCAACCAAGGCTTGGGCCTGGTCTGCCATTGAAATGAAACTTAATCTTTAGGTTGCATTTCCTCGCAACTAGATGAGGTTTGTACAAACCCCAATTGCGCTCTTCCACATGAAACCGTTGGCACAATGTAAATTATCTATATACATCTTAAATCCATCTACATTGCGTTCTTTCTTTTCTTCGCTTCCATGGTGCACCTCCTTCAGTAGTGATCTTTCCCAGATATTCATGTCCTTTTTTTACAAGCTAAAAATATTAAATTCTTCCCCAGATTTCTTTGTCATAATTATCAATCTTCTACAATATTGAGTTCTTGGTTCATTGATCTGTTTGTTCTCTTTTGTCTTCAGTGATGGAGTCTCCGTGGTTACGCTGCCTGCCTGGCCCTATGAAGGTTGTAGGTTCGATTTCGGCTTACGTCGTTCGGTTAACGAGTGCAATTTTCTCGGAGATATCTGGGAGTCGTCGCTGGAGCTACTGAGTTCGTGCTTTGCGCCACGATTTCGTTAGGTCGCCATGCGGAAAGAGACCGAGCCTAATGGAAAGTCCTACTGCTGTTCAGTCAGACTCTGCCAGATTACTGTACATCCATCTCTTGATGGTACCTTCCCTCTTGTATCCGTTTACCTCTTGCTCGCTTGCCTTTCACCCTACTCTTCTGTATTTTATTATTTAAGAGTGTTATGTCTGTTAACTTGGCCGAAATATTTCATTTTCCTCTTGTCTATTTCTTTCATCAATTCTCATTTTATTCTCAGATTTTCTAGTATCTGTATATTTGAATAGTTTTTGCAAATTATCTACTTCTTTACTCAATGGGATATGTAAGCAGTAAACTGTATTTAATCCTTACAGATAGGTATGTGTGAGCAGTAAACTGTATTTTATCCTTACAGATAGGTATGTGTGAGCAGTAAACTGTATTTTATCCTTACAGATAGGTATGTGTGAGCAGTAAACTGTATTTTATCCTTACAGATAGGTATGTGTGAGCAGTAAACTGTATTTTATCCTTACAGATAGGATGTGGGAGCGCTATGCTCAGAGTTCGGTCCTGCGATAGTAAAGCGAGTTATTTATGTTTCCACGAGTAGATACTGGCGGTGACTCACGCGAAACTAGGTCAAGTGGGAGGGCGGTGGAGGAATTCAAAGCTTCCATTTGGGCGAGACGGTGTCAGGTTGTGTTACTGGAGTTTACTGCGGGGATAGATTTGTGGTTGCAGAAAAAAATAAGGACAGAAAGAAGTAAAGGGTCTATCTTAAATATTAATGAGAGAGAGAGAGAGAGAGAGAGAGAGAGAGAGAGGGAGAGACTAAGGGAGAGAGTAATAGAGATATAGAGAGACAGAGAGAGAGGGTGAGTTAGGAGAGACTAAGAGAGAGAGAGAGTCAGAGAGAGACTGCGAAAGACTAAGAGAGAGATAGAGAGAGAGAGAGAGGAGCTAAGAGAGAGAGAGCGACAGACAGACAGACAGACAGACAGACAGATAGATAGATAGATAGATAGATAGATAGATAGATAGATAGATAGATAGATAAACAGGAAGAGACTAACAGAAAGAGAGCGATGGAGAGAGTTCGAGAGAGAGATAGAGAGAACTAAGAGAGAGAGAGAGAGAGAGAGATTTAGAGAGAGAGATAGAGAGAACTCAGCGAGAACTGCGAGAGGGAGAGACACCTAGGGAGCGAGAGAGAGAGAGCAAGAGAGAACGAAAGAGAGCGAGAGAGAGAGAAAGATAAAGAGCGAGAGAGAGAGAGAGAGAGAGAGAGAGAGAGAGAGAGAGAGAGAGAGAGAGAGAGAGTTGTCATGTTCGTTTCCCCACGACAGACAGGATACAACAGTTGGTGTCGGAGACGCTTCATTTGGAATTTCTCCTTGTTGATAATTAAATGGTAAAATGTTTTGAAATTGTTTAATAGCACGTTTCATGTCAAATATTTACAAACAGTTATCACACAGACACTCGGGCGAGTAAAGACAGAGAGAGAGAGAGAGAGAGAGAGAGAGAGAGAGAGAGAGAGAGACAGACAGACAGACAGACAGACAGACAGACAGACAGACAGACAGACAGACAGACAGACAGACAGACAGACATAGACTAAAAGAGGTACAAGTATACAGACAGTAAAACAGACCCCCACCCCCCCCCCCCCCCAAAAAAAAAAAAAAAAAAAAAAAAAAAACAAACAAACAAACAAACAAACAAAGAAACAAACAAAATACAGAAAGAAAGACGCCCACAGAGATAGACATTGGGTAGAGTAAAGACGAATTCAATCAAGAAATCAACAAACTACATAAGAACATCCCTGATGAATACTCAAGCATAGATAAGGAATGGACAAGGTTGCCATGCACGACACATTGGAAAATATGTGGAACAAAGAAAGTGGGGCAGGATAAAAGATTGAGAACAGCTTGGTAGAACAATGCAGTTAAAGATAGCATATTCAAAAAGAAGGTAGCGTTAAAAAAATGGATGACAACTAAATCTGAACAAGACTATGTTACTTATAGAATAGCACGACGAGAGGCCAGATGAACAATTGGAACATCTAAAGATAAATCCTGGAGAATATACGGTAAACAGATGGCGACCCTTAGCAAAGACTACCCAAGATAATTTTATAAACGTGTCAATACAATGAGAAACAGAGATGCATGCTACAATCCAACCACCATCATAAACAGCAAAAGAGGTATACCAATATTTAATCCACAACAAAGACTAGCAAGGTGGGCAGAATACTTTCAAGAACTACTTAACCCCACACATAATAACATAGAAAACCTAACTTTTATGCCTAAAAGCCATGGAAAACAAGAACCAAATTTCATTCCCGCAGAAGTCAAAGCAGTTATACAGAAAAGTCCTAAAAACAAATCACCGGGTCCAGATGGAATAACCACAGAAGCTATTCAGGCCTGTGGGGAAACAGGAGTTAAATGGCTAACAAGACGTTTTAATACAGCATGCGAAGAAAGAAGTCCCAAATGATTGTCAACAGGCAATAATAGTACCAATATGGAAAAAGAAAAGCAATATGAGAGAGTGCGAAACATACAGATGTATATCACTCCTGGACCAAATGGGGAAATTGTACGCAAACCTATTGGAACAAAGAGCTAGGCCCATTGTTGAACAACAGTTAAGCAAAGTACAATTCGGTTTTCGGAAAGGTAAAAGTTGCACTGATGCACTAGTTACACTTAGAAAAATATGTGAAAAAAACTATTGAATATAGTGACCAGCAGAATATTGTGTTTGTAGATCAGGAAAAGGCTTTCGACAGAGTAG
Organism: Cepaea hortensis; assembly: GCA_963921405.1. NCBI lineage: Eukaryota > Metazoa > Mollusca > Gastropoda > Stylommatophora > Helicidae > Cepaea > Cepaea hortensis. The sequence continues at coordinate 86,989,877 of OY992887.1, forward strand.
ACAGATACAGATTATGGACCATCCTTGAAGACTATGGGATACAAGGACAATTGTTGGAAAACATCATAGCCATGTACCACTCGAGCCGAAGTACAGTAAGAACACAATAAAGTATACCAGATATGTTCACAGTCAATACAGACGTGAGACAGGGATGTGTGCTCTC
>OY992887.1:86992542-87147542 GCA_963921405.1 Cepaea hortensis
GCCAACAAATGCTGGGGTTTACTGCAACGTTCTGTACAGGATATGCAACTAAATTAACTATTTTGTCATTGCTTTCTGAACGGCCGACGCTCATAGCATGGTGAAAATCCTCGCAAAGCGGTTTGCTCCTAAACCGCCTGCGGTTTACTTCAAATACTGTACGTCGGAATCGTAAAATTACGTTCACTGTCTCTAGGCCACAGACAGTCGTAAAAGGATAAAAATTATGGGCAGTTTAGATGGTGCCATATCTGGGCGTCCGTCCAGCTGTGAGTTCACAAAGCTGTATTGTCCACTACTTTACCCTGGGCCAGACGAGGAAGAACAAATAAACAAATACAAACATGCAAAGTTAACAATGATAAATGCCTGGACTCACCAAACCGTCCCGCCCAGTGGATGTTAACAATAGTATTCTTTATCCAAGTACACCGCGTGTCATAGTGTGTACAAATGGTGTCAGAACTGTTGTATATACAACAGCTGTTTCTCTAGCGTGAACACATAATTGTATCTCCATTAATCAGATCTAGTATTTTGTTTCGTTTCCCAGTCTTAATTTTTTATGCAGCAAACTTGAAAACTGCTTTTTCAGTGTCCCCTAACAATTGTTTCTTTGTTTTTAATACTTACTCATATATTCTAGGTCAGAATTTATCAAACAACAGCAACACCCCAAGAAACGGGGAGTATCCTATATGTGGTAATACTTTTTCACACACAATTGTATCTTCATTAATCAGATCCAGCATTTTGTTTCATTTTCTAGTCTTTATTTTTAATGCAGCAGGCTTAAAAACTCCTTTTCCAGCGCCCAAAACATTTGTATGTGTGTTTGTTTATTTGTAATTCTTACTCATATATTCTATTTCAGAATTTGTTAAACAATAGCAATACCCAAACAAACGAGACCTTATATGTGGTAATTCATTTTTACAGAAGATGTGGACCAGGTTGATATTCTGAACTTCCCCAGTCAGTAGGGCGAGTAAACAATATCAAGTGATGAACAAGAATCTGCAACCTTGACCAGACAGCAAGGACATCAAGACAAAATGGGTAGAGCCAGTGAAAGCCATTGGGAGCCAGATCACACAAACAGCAAGAACATCAAGTCAAAACGGGTGGAGCCAGGGGAAGCCATAGGGAGGCAGACCAGACAGAAGGCAAGAACATCAAGACAAAACGGGTGGAGCCAGTGAAAGCCATAGGGATCGAGATCACACAGACAGCAAGAACATCAAGACGAGACGGGTGGAGCCAGTGAAAGCCATATGGAGCCAGACCAGACATACAGCAAGGGCATCAAGACAAAACTGGAGGAACCAGTGAAAGCCATAGGGAGCCAGACCAAACAGACAGCAAGAACATCAAGTCAAAACGGGTGAAGCCAGGGAAAGCCACAGGGAGCCAAAGAGGAATAATCAGCCAACTCAGAACTGGTGTCGTCTGCCTCTGAGGGAGATATTGGAAAGGGGATCTGAGCACTAACTGACTGAATGGTTCGATGTGCAGTGAGGATAATGGATAATCTGACGATTAACTAACTTAATTTCACAAAGATACCAAAGAGTATGGGTATATATAGTCCCAGAGTCATAATCCGCTTTCTACCACGTTCCCTCGCCTCTCTCCTTTGAGGAAAAAAGATAAATCATTATAGCCTGGACAGAATGGTTCATCAGGAAGTGACCAGAGGATCTGGCCGACACTCAGTACTCCGAGGAAAGTCCAGACGGACACATAATCAGACTGCTCTAAGTACTGTTTGTATTGGGACTCTTCGCTGGCTGTTGAAATGGAAGACGGAGCATGTATGGAAATATCCGGATTGCTGTGATGTCGGTTCTTGACTCAACTCAACTCAACTCAACTTAACTGATTCAGTGTCGAAGAATAATATATCACCAATATGACCTCCCATTTGGACAGAAGGACGATATATCGCCATACTAAGGTCATCATTTTATTTGTTTCGTTTCGTGGTTTCTTCGGCAATTTCAATGCTCAGTGAACGGAAGTTTACATTATAACACTTGTTTATTTGAGTGTGTGCCATGTTTAGTGGAAACTTACTATTTGTTTGGCATTGAATCAGTTAACTCTCTTTTGCGTCTTTCAGCGTGTTGTTAGGCTCTGGACACCACACGTTGTATGGACAGCTTATAAGATAGTACGGAGGCAGCCTGGTTGTATTCTTTCCGATTGCATTTTATAGAATGACATGGACTACATTCTTCGTGTGGGATGTTTAAAATATGGTATGAAAGCCGCCTTCTACATTAATCGTGTAGGCTGTATATAAGATGATATGAAAGCCGCTCATAAATTCTTTGTGTGGGCTGTATATAAGATGGCATGAAAGTCGCATTCTACATTTTTCGCGTGGGCTGTATATACTTTGGAATGAAAGCCGCCTTCTACATTCTTCGTATGGGCCTTATATAAGATGACATGAAAGCCGACTTCTACATTCTTCGTATGGGCCATATATAAGATGGCACGAAAGCCGCCTTCACAATTTTTCGTGTGGGCTGTATATAAGACGACATGAAAGCAGCCTTCTACATTCTTAAGATATATTCTTTGGGTGGACCCTTTTTCGTCGCTTTTCCTTTCCAAACAATTCCCAATATATTCTGAAAATTATATGGTGCTCACTTTTGAGCCTGATCCGATCCCGGAGCCGCACAGGTCGGAAAAATTAGCCCTGCCTCCGCTGGGGATTAACCCCGAACAAAAAATTGGCAAAAATAGGCAAGCAAAAATGACGGCGCGTACCGAATTTGTTCAATCACCAAAGAACACTATGTCGGGATATTCGACCGGATCATTGGCTTAAGCTGAGTTGAGTTGAGCTAAGAACCGACATCACTGCACTCAGGACATTCCCATACGCGCTCCGTCCCGTCGTTTAACAGCCAGCGAAGAGTCATAATATTAATCGTTCCCCCGCTGATTAAAAAGTTCCCCTAGCCTTCCATCTCAGTTTCGAGATTCTTCCAGAATCCCTGCACATCCACGCAATCTGATTATTTCACTTTATCCCGTTACTGGTTAAGTTATCGTTAGCAATCAAAACAAAATATTAAATTTCAAAATCAGAAGCGAACTAGAACAAACACTTGGCGCAAATATGCCTGATGTGGTTCTGCAGTAGTCAAGGTATCACGTTTTCGCGGTACTGGCTGAGCTGTGCTGCAGAATCCCCAGATGAATTAATCAGGCATTGCCACATTTAAAAAAAGAAGGCACGTTTCAGAAGGACTCGCTTACCCATAAAACATAAGCTATCTGCTCTAAGACCACCAAAGGGAATACGGGCTTGTGAGGCTTCTTGATCTCTTATCCGATCACAGGCTGACACGTTTTTTCTCGGCTTGTGCTGCTGCTGCTGCTGCTGCTGCTGCTGCTGCTGCTGCTGCTACTACTACTACTACTACTTCTTCTTTTTCTTCTTCTTCTTCTTCTTCTTCTTCTTCTTCTTCTTCTTCTTCTTCTTCTTCTTCTTCTTCTTCTTCTTCTTCTTCTTCTTCTTCTTCTTCTTCTTCTTCTTCTTCTTCTTCTTCTTCTCCTCCTCCTCCTCCTCCTCATTCTTCTTCTTCTTCTTCTTCTTCTTCTTCTTCTTCTTCTTCTTCTTCTTCTTCTTCTTCTTCTTCTTCTTCTTCTTCTTCTTCTTCTGCTGCTGCTGCTGCTGCTGCTGCTGCTGCTGCTGCTGCTGCTGCTGCTTCTTCTTCTTCTTCTTCTTCTTCTTCTTCTTCTTCTTCTTCTTCTTCTTCTTCTTCATTATTGTCGACACCCACGCCGGCGTCGTCATCTTCTAACTTGACTTTAACGCACCATATATCCAACATACATTAAGACATGTAAGACTGCCCTTTACTTATAACACAATATAAAACACAATATTACCTTTAAAAAATACAAAACAAAAAAAAATAAGTTTCAGGGCAAAATATAAACGGGTAGGCACTGTGGAAATCTGTTCTGGAGAATGTTTTCCATCTACCTCTGTGCGAGGTGTCAGGTGAGCTTAGTTCAGGTCTACCCGCCCCCCTCTCTCTCTTCCCCCCCCCCCCCTTCCCACCGCACCCCCAGACGTACAGTCGGCAGGTACAGCATATTGTTGCAACTGAGCTTCCAGAAGATTTGCTTTGTTCTCCATCGTTAGTTGTGGATTCAAGAACTCCGTGGAGGTGCAAGATGTTTTTGTTGTTTGAAATACTTTGTGGTTGTTGTTGGTGGTGCTGCTGTTGGTGATGCTGTTAGTGTTGCTTTTGGTGTTGTTGTTGGTATTGTTGTTGTTGGTGGTATTGTTGTAGGTGGTCTTGTTGTTGTTAGTATTGTTGTTGTTGGTGTTGTTGTTGTTGGTGGTGTTGTTGTTGTTGTTAGTATTGTTGTTGTTGGTGGTGTTGTTGTAGGTGGTATTGTTGTTGTTGGTGGTGTTGTTGTAGGTGGTGTTGTTGTTGTTGGTGGTGTTGTTGTTGTAGGTGGTGTTGTTGTTGTTGTTAGTATTGTTGTTGTTGGTGGTGTTGTTGTAGGTGGTATTGTTGTTGTAGGTGGTGTTGTTGTAGGTGGTGTTGTTGTAGGTGGTATTGTTGTTGTTGGTGGTGTTGTTGTAGGTGTTGTTGTTGTTGTTGGTGGTATTGTTGGTGTTGCTTTTGGTGTTGTTGTTGGTATTGTTGTTGTTGGTGGTATTGTTGTTGTTGGTGGTATTGTTGTTGGTGGTATTGTTGTTGTTGGTGGTATTGTTGTTGTTGGTGGTGTTGTTGTTGTTGGTATTGTTGTAGGTGGTGTTGTTGTTGTTGGTGGTATTGTTATAGGTGGTATTGTTGTTGTTGGTGGTATTGTTGTTGTTGGTGGTATTGTTATAGGTGGTATTGTTGTTGTTGGTGGTATTGTTATAGGTGGTATTGCTGTTGTTGGTGGTATTGTTGTTGTTGGTGGTATTGTTATAGGTGGTATTGCTGTTGTTGGTGGTATTGTTGTTGTTGGTGGTATTGTTGTTGGTGGTATTGCTGTTGTTGGTGTTGTTGTTGGTGGTGGTATTGTTGGTGTTGCTTTTGGTGTTGTTGTTGGTATTGTTGTTGTTGGTGGTATTGTTGTTGTTGTTGGTATTGTTGTTGTTGGTGGTATTGTTGTAGGTGGTATTGTTGTTGTTGGTTGTATTGCTGTTGTTGGTGGTATTGTTGTTGTTTTTGGTATTGTTGTTGTTGATGGTATTGTTGTTGTTGGTATTGTTTTTGAAGTTGTTGGTGTTGCTGTTGTTGATGGTGTTGTTGTTGCTGTTGTTGATGGTGTTGTTGTTGCTGTTGTTGATGTTGTTGTTGGTGTTGCTGTTGTTGTTGTTATTAATGTTTCTGTTGTTGATGTTGTTGTTGTTGGTGTTGTTGTTGTTATTAATGTTTCTGTTGTTGATGGTGGTGCTGTTGTTTTTGGTATTGTTGTTGTTGTTGCTTGTTAGTTCTCTGGAAGACTGTGAGTTGCCATTGTTAAGCCCAAGGCATGGCGCTCAGGTCGCCTTTACCCCGAAAACATGTTCGCAGTTACCTGAGTGACATTAATGTGGAGACTTTGCTCCCCACTAGCTACCAAAGTCACGTCTCCTAGGGGGTTGCGCTGCTATGCTCTCCTTCCCTTCTCCAAGCTCAGAAATCACAGCACTTTTGCTGTCAGTTACTTCTCTCTCTCTTTCTCTCTCTCTCTCTCTCTCTCTCTCTCTCTCTCTCTCTCTCTCTCTCTCTCTCTCTCTCTCTCCCTCTCCCAATAAGATTTATAGAAAAACGACACGGATCAAATGAGTTTGGCTTCAAAGCTCTGTCACCATAGAGTGGGATCATAATAAGGCGGCGCATGGCATGTCACAGAAATTACAGATAACCAGCATAATACCTGTGAATATATAAATCACATGCGTTGAACCTCCGTGCAGATGAACCACTTTATGTTGTCACTAAGTCTGCACGAATTGCAGTGCTTATTCGATGTTAACTCTGTGTCGGATGGGAGCCGCAATATACTTCTGTTGGTGTTGCAACTATTCCCAAGTCTCCATTTGTAAGGTAACTTGTGTCTTAATGGTGTTACGGTTGTTGGTGTCTAATTTTCTCTTGTCAAGGTTTGTTAATTTTGTTGGTGTCTAAGTTTCCATTGTTAATGTTTGAGTCAAACATCCGCATTAGTTTGGGAACCATTGAGTTATCCCAAGTTGACAAGGAAGGGTGGAGGCGGGATTCGAGGAAATGGATCAGTGTTTAAGTACATTACACATTTAATGGTGGGCAATGGGCGTAGTCAATTGCAGTGGGCTTGATGTTGTCCAACAGTAGGTTAAGAGGTGTGAAAGTTAACTAAGTGGTTACTTGTGTAGAAGTGAAGGAGGAAGAAGAGGAGGAGAAGAAGAAGTATAGGAGCACGAAGAAGGAAAGGAAACTAGGAGAAATAGAAGAAGAAGAAGAAGAAGAAGAAGATGAAGAAGAAGAAGAAGAAGAACAAGAAGAAGAACAAGAAGAAAAACAAGAAGAAGAACAAGAAGAAGAACAAGAAGAAGAAGGATGTCAATGACTGGCTGGGTTTTAGGTGTTTCATTGTCAACAGACTTCAATGACCACAGAGAGAGAGAGAGAGAGAGAGAGAGAGAGAGAGAGAGAGAGAGAGATGAGAGAGAGCGAGAGAGAGAGAGAGAGGAGAGAGAGAGAGAGAGAGAGAGAGAGAGAGAGAGAGAGAGGGAGATCATCATCATTATGCTACGTGTCGGTATGTATGATCTGTCAGGGTTCTTCATCATGCACAATCACAAGTCTTGTATCGGGTCAGTTGTCTTGTCCCGTTTGTGCCGTGTGACCAATCCATCCAGGCATTTATACATCTTCTAGGATGCAACATATGAGGTGGGATGGCCAGTTCTCTTCCTCATTGCATTTCTTTCCTAAACAGTTCCCACAAAGTTTGAACAATTGCCTGATACCCATGTTTATGAGGCTCGATTAAGCCAGGGCCGCAATTGTCCGAAACAAAACCTGCCTCTGCAGGGTATTTGGACATGAAGCATCGTCTTGGCTGGCAATGGCACTGACCACTGTGCCATCACTGCTGCATTATTCATGGAGATGACCATAATTTCTGTTTTCTTGCGATTTAATTCAAACCCTAGTTGGTCACCGAGTCCAGTGACAGAATCCACTTAAAGGCAAGCGGTTGTGCTAAAGGACAGGTACCCCCGCTTTGCTGATATTACCGTTTGGGGTAAATGTTATGAACTTAAATGAGTTCATAAATAAAAACGCATGTATTGTTTGGCCCTCATATAAGTAGAAGAAAGAAGTAGACACTAGAGGAGCCACCAGACAACATAACAATTGAAAGCTCTAGTTATCGACCGGGGTTCGAGCCTGTCACTTCCAAAAGTGATGAACATTAAACGAGCATGTGGCGTTTCAACCATTACAGATGTCTGTTGGGAAGTGATGTACAGCTGAAGTGTCAAGACAGCTTGCTAAAGCAGTTACCACACAATGTGCAGCTTAGAATGTATTTGTCAACTCTGATAGATAAAAATGCTTTGTCATATTGTAGATTATTCTTACAATATGCGAAAACGAATGCATAAAAATTATAACTGGGGAAACTCGACCAAAGGAAAGACACACACATATGCAAGCGAAAGTTACCACAAACATCTTCATCAATAAACGCTTTTAAAAATTGTTGCATATCCATTGTAGGTCGTTGCGATCAACCCTCAGGTTGATTGCCTGGGCAATTTTTTACGTTCGGTAATTTACCGTTGCTTTCTGAACAAGGGGTTAACATTTAATTCCAACCGACCGGTGTGAGGAATCAACCCACTACCCCGCTGTCAGCGCATATGCAGTTTAAGCGCTAGCATATTAAACTTCTCCAGCAACTGAAATATCACAATCAGAAGGGAAAAAAATGTCACATGCATGAACGAAACAACACAAATAGACTTGTGGTTTACTTATGCGTGTCCTGGGCACATTCGCTTCCTTCAGAGCACATTAATTAAGCATCATTTTGTATCATCATCATCATCATCATTATCTTCACCACTATCACTCATCATCTTCATCAGCATGCATGCATCACGCCGACAAGCATGGGTGATAATTTTTTGCCATCTCACACGATCACTTTTTAAAAAAAGAGTTTCAAATCTTCAGGTGTGGATTATAATAAATTGCAAATAAACAAAATGGTACTCACAAGTGATAGAAAAACTTCAGACTATAAATAACTAATAACCACTTCCAGATAACAAACGGGCAGGCCAATCTGTCAAAAGAGCTGAAAAACTGAACCAGAACTCTAGGACTCTACACCTGAAAGCTGCCTGTGCGTTGATCGCTCATCTAGTTTTCCTAGTTTGAAGATGAAAGCGTCTCAACCTTGGCTGAGCAGTTAGTTATAAGCAGGCAGGCACGCGTGAGCAACACTGTCAGTGATGACGTGGGACGTGCTCACACTTACAACCCCCGTCCCCGGCTCCCTCCTATCTCCCCCCGAAAAAGTGGGCGCCGCGGCAGAATGTCTGGAAGGTAAGATAGGCGCTTGACGTTGAGGAGGTGGGGAAAATGGGTAGGTGCACGCTGGAGATGTCAAAAGAATTAGATATAAGTGGGAGTGGGGGAATTGAGTAAGACAGCTTTGAAAGAAAGCCAGAACGACAGATAGAAGCAAACAGACAGAAACTATGAAAGAAAGATATAAAAAAGAATATAGAAAGGAAGGAAGGGAGCAAGCAAGCAAGCACAAAAAGCAAAAACGCAAGAAAGAAAGAAAGAAAGAAAGAAAGAAAGAAAGAAAGAAAGAAAGAAAGAAAGAAAGAAAGAAAGAAAGAAAAAAAGAAACATTGTAAAGACAGAAGGGACGAAGGAAAAAAATAATGAAAACAAATCAACAAGAATTCAGACAGAAGGAATCTCTAACAAGACATACTGAAATCTATTAAGAAAAGAATGTAAGCTGTACATCTCTGAAAAATGCATCTGAAGTAAACAAAGAAAGAAAGGCAGGCAGGCAGGTGAACATCTCTGCAAGAAAGAAACCACACACTTTGAAAGAAATCCCCAATAAACGCGGAGGATGGAGAGAAAGGGACAACAGCACCACGGGCAAGACTTTAGATTTCATGTCTGCAGCAGATACGCATGGAGATCTATGGAGCGTTAGCTAGCCTGGGGGATGATGTGGATTCCCCGCACTACTTAAAGGTCCCCCCAGCATCATGACCAGTGAAAGTCCTGACCAGATCCTCGAAACTCTACGATCCTATGTCAGTAGGGATAAGAAGATATCTCAAATCGGTGCATGAATTCCGTAGTACCTGCACGGCTTCCTATTCTTGTATACCAGACTCGAGCATGTTATAGATATTGTGTTGTGTTTAAAAAATAGTAATAACAATAGAAGGTCCCTTAGTAAACGCATAAGTCAATGGTCATATGTTGGTAGACCTATATTTGTATAGACCAATCGGCACTTACGCCTGCCGACTTTATTTCCCAAGATATTTTTGGAACCCATTTAAGGCTGGGTCGACTTGGGGGGAACAGGTCAATGTTAAAAATTCGAAATCCCCTCAATGCGAATCGAACTAATGACCACCGAGACGACTGGCTAGTGTCTAGCCACTATGCCACAGTGGTTCCTTGTTAGTTGTGTGTAGGTTTTTATGTACTTATTTGAAAACTAACCTGGGCAGCAACCTGTTTTATCATCATCATCATCATCATCATCACATCATCATCATCATCATCATCATCATCATCATCATCATCATCATCATCATCATCATCATCCATCATCATCGCAGTCATCATCATCATCATCATCATCATCATCATCATCATCATCATCATCATCATCATCATCAACATCATCATCGTCATCATCATCATCATCGTCATCGCCGTCGTCATCATCATCATCATCATCATCATCATCATCATCATCATCATCATCATCATCATCATCGCAGTCATCATCATCATCATCATCATCGTCATCATCATCATCATCATCATCATCATCATCATCATCATCATCGTCGTCATCATCATCATCATCATCATCATCATCATCATCATCATCATCATCATCATCATCATCATCATCATCATCATCGCAGTCATCATCATCATCATCATCATCATCATCATCATCATCATGCGCTCGGCAGATAAGCGTAGGTGATCACAGTGTATCATCTCACTCGATCATAGTCCAGGATCACGTCTGTGTTCGGGCTCCGACTACACCAGATGGCCAAACCATACGGGTAGTCATCTCTCTCTATCTCCCCCTTGCTCTTTTCCCATCCATCTTGTTAGTTGTCACTGAGTTTATTTCCACTCACAGCGTGCCCAAAAAATCTTGACCGTCTACGCCTACTCTAATCTATATTCAGTTTCCCTCTGGTCAGCGGGCAGTGGTCTGATGACAACCAAATTCCTACAGCCGGTGGAGGAAACATCCCGCTAGACTTGACCAGAACACATCAGCACGTGCTGTGCCGAATCACGACCTGATTGCATCCTGATGTTGGACTACGGTGGTGTGAAGTGCCGGTACCAGTCTTGGACAGCCCGCTGGTTTCTTCGTTTGTGTTTGTGATTGTGATTGTGTTTGTGATTGTAATTGTGAGTGTGATTGTGTTTGTCATTGTGAGTGTGATTGTGAGGTTGAATGTGATTGTGTTTCTGATTGTGTTTGTGATTGTGAGTGTGATTTTGATTGTGTTTGTGATTGTGAGTGTCATTGTGAGACTGATTGTGAATGTGATTGTGTTATTGATTGTGAGTGGGTATATGTACATACCAGGTAGTGTGTATTGGTGAGTGTGATTGTGAGTTTCATCGTCAGTGTTATTGTCAATGTTATTGTGAGTGTCAGTGTGATTATGCATGTGATTGTGTGTGTGACTGTGATTATGTTTGTAATTTGAGTGTGAGTGTGAGTGTGATTGTGAGTGTGATTGTGAGTGTGATTGTGAATTTGATTATGGGTGTGATTGTGAATGTGATTGTCAGTGTTATTGTAATTGTCTGTGTGACTGTGAATGTGATTGTGTGTGTGATTGTGAATGTGATTATGAGTGTGATTGTGAATGTGATTGTCAATGTTATTGTAATTGTCTGTGTGATTGTGAATGTAATTGTCAGTGTTATTGTAATTGTCTGTGTGATTGTGAATGTGATTGTGTATGTGCGATTACGTTTGTGATTGTGAGTGGGTGTATGTGCATGCGAGGGAGTGTGTATTTGTGAGTGTGATTGTGAGTGTGAGTGTGAGTGTGATTGTGAGTGTGATTGTGTTTGTGATTGCGATTGTGATTGTGAGAGTGATTGTGAGTGTGAGTGTGATGGTGATTGTGTTTGTGATTGCGGGTGTGATTGTGAGAGTGATTGTGAGTGTGATTATCACTGTGATTGTGAGTATGATTGTCAGTGTGATTGTGTTTGTGAGTGGGTTACATGCATGCCAGAGAGTATGTATGTGTGAGTTTTTGAATGGGTATGTAACTGTGAGTGTTTGTGTAAATGATGTATGTGTGTGAATGTGGTGTATGTAGGTATGTATGTGTTAATAAATGTGTCTGTATGTGTTTGTGCGTGTTTGCCCGCACAAGATAAGTGGCTGTATGGGCCGAATGTAAGACGGGCCTGCGTGCCCAATTTGTGACTGAAAATAAAGTTCGTATGTTCGTTTGGAGAGGGAAAATTGAGCTCTGCAACATAGGTTGGTAATATTTCTTTGACATGTTTTAGTATTTTACACAGGTAAAGACACTTACGATTGACAGATGTACGTTGTCAAACCGGTCCAGACACTTGCTTTGAGGCACTCAGCTGAGGGTTATGGCTGAACGCCTCTAAGTCAAATCCCCCAGATGTGAGGGTCTGACCTATACTCATCTCCATCTCTTGGAGGTTTGATGCTGAGCCGGCAGCATCTGCAGCCTACCTTGTTCCAGACGTACTCCTCTGGAGACAACAAGGCAAGGCCGAGAGAGGGCACATGCTGCATGGGAAACATATGTTCTCTGAATCCATGCCCAGGCATTGTGCGATAGAATTCTAGCTCTAGTTCCAATCCATATACTTTCGACTGTAAAGACGGCAAGGTGCCACTCAGTCAGCCGATTACCCACTGAGACAACATTTGCTATGACATGAGTCAAATTAATGATTTCACGTGTGAGAAAACGTTATACAGTACAACGTGCAATTGCTCCTGAATCCACACAATCAGCATTTCAGCTTATTCACTGTCAGAGAAAACAGCTTTCTGATGGATCGGCGCGGTTGCTTTTCAAGCACCCAGCTCAGATCTGACGCGTTTAGGAATGTACAAAACAACCACAGCCAAAATGCAAGCACATTTCTCATTACAAACCGCACTTTGTTCAAGCCAAACTCCAAACAAGTGGGCGGGTGTTTTTAGTGACAGTGAGCCAAAGTTAACCAGGATACGGCAAGATTGTGTAAATAAGACTTGGCTGAACTTTCCATATTGCATATGAGTAAGCCTTACGAAAAGATAGTTTTTAAACGAGCAGGGCTGAAAAGCCAGCCCGTGTCTCTAAACGCTTCTGCATGTTTATCTCTTTTTTAAGACAGGCTGCAGCAATTACAAGGTGAAACATGCGTCTCTTACTACAGCAGACCTGGTGAAATTTAGTGTGTATATGGAATGGATTTTTACAAACTCCAGATTCTGGGGTAGTGGATCGGATCTCTAGTCGTCTACGATAAGGGCGGAAAAATAGCAGGACTAATGCGCACGTTGAACACAAATAACAATCATCCTGGCGGTTGTAAATTAGAAATGTAGGCCGAAAAGGCTGAAGTACGGGCTAAACTTTCAAGTTAGATACTTGGGACTTCTTCTTCTTCTTCTTCTTCTTCTTCTTCTTCTTCTTCTTCTTCTTCTTCTTCTTCTTCTTCTTCTTCTTCTTCTTCTTCTTCTTCTTCTTCTTCTTCTTCTTCTTCTTCTTCATTATCCCACCCTCCTATTCCTTCTGTCTACCCCATACAATACGTGTGTGGTCTACAGATGCTACGGTTAATCTGTGTGCATTCTGAGTTTTTTATTCCTCTCTTATCATCAGTTATAAATGTATATGATTGGCACCGCAGCAATGTGTCTAATCTGTATTATTATCGTTCTGCTGGCTGTAGAAGTAAAATGAAGAGGACGAGAGTGAAGAGGAGGAAGAGGAAAAAGAAGAAGGAAGAGGAGAATGAGGAGCGTAAAGAGGAGGCGAACGAAGAAGAAGAAGAAGCAGAAGAAGAAGAAGAAGAAGAAGAAGAAGAAGAAGAAGAAGAAGAAGAAGAAGAAGAAGAAGAAGAAGAAGAAGAAGAAGAAGAAGAAGAAGAAGAAGAAGCAGAAGAAGAAGTTAGTTAGTTAGTTAGTTAGTTAGTTAGTTAGTTAGTTAGTTAGTTAGTTAGTTAGTTAGTTAGTTAGATAGTTAGTTAGTTAGTTAGTTAGTTAGTCGACAGATCGTCCTCATTGCACATCGAACCATTCAGTCCATAAGTGATCGGACCCCCTCCTCAGCAAATCCCACAGCGTGTAGCGGCTAACGACACCAGTTCTGTGTTGGTTTATCAATCTTCTTTAGCTTCCTGCGTAGTGTTCTTATTTGGCCACCCCTCTGTTAATTTGCTGTTCTCGCAGTCTGGCCATGGTTGTAGATAAACAGTCATCGCTTGGTTCTCGCAAAAGTCTTACTTCTCGTAGAGCATTCAGAATGTCGGCCTGGTCCATGGCGCGTCCGCCCTCCACAGTAGCCTTCCCTGCGAGCTTGTCAGCTCGCTCATTTCCTTGTACCTCCGCATGCCCTGGCACGAAGATGAAACTAATCTTTTCCAGCCGAGACCGCTCCAGAGACAGCAACCATTCTCTTCGGGCCACCCCATCTCGATCCTCTTGAGCATACTCATTGAGTCACTAAGGAAACATGCCCTATTGAATGTATGTGTCTCGAGAAGAAGAAGAAGAAGAAGAAGAAGAAGAAGAAGAAGAAGAAGAAGAAGAGGAAGAAGAAGAAGAAGAAGAAGAAGAAGAAGAAGAAGAAGAAACAATAATCACCATACATGTTAACATTTGCTGAAAGAGACCAGTTCATCTAATCATCTTTCTTGCGCAGTGTTGTCATTTAGAAGTAACAGTTCATAACTGCAAATACGAGTACAATCGTGTGAATTTTAATGATTGTAAACGCCTAGACAGACAAACGCCACAATCACATATTAAATCTAAAACAACCCAACCGATGATATATTCCGAGTTCAACGCTTGTCCTCATTTACTAGCGCGCATGCGTAGGAATGCGCGATCAGGTGGATTCCAACCCATTTCCCAAATTAGGCAGGGGTTCCTGTTCGCGGAGTTGAGCGCTAGGTCGCGTGAGTGTTTCATTTCTTGTTGGTTCTGGTTGAGAGAGATAGGTTTTACAACTGCAGCCATATCAGCGGCCTGGTGGTTGGGATGAGGGTGGGCACGTTGTCATATAGTTGTTGTCGTTGTTGTTGTTGCTATTATTATGGGAGATTAGTATGGCCGAATGGATACGAGCGCTCGTTCTTAAGCATCCGGTGTGCTGATACCGAGGTAGCGGGTTCAACCCCTACACCGACAGTTGGAATAAAATATTGACATCTCGTCCTTGACTTGGGAATGTAAATTACAAGTATCCCTGAAGTCAGAGTGGATTCGCCTGATGGGGTATGATTCTGGTAATAGGGAAAGCTAATCAACGCGCAAAAATCAGTCCATGCTCTAGAAGTAGCAGCACTTGTATGGACTATGCTTGAGTTCAAAGCGAGCAAATGTAAACAAAATATTATTATTTTAAATTGCAGGTCGTCATGATCAACCCCATCCCCAGGTTGATATACTGGGCCATTTTACGTTCAGTAGTTTGCCATTGCTTTCACAACGAGGAATCAACACTGAAGTCCAACAGACCGACGTAGGGGTTGATCCCGCTACGCCACCGTCAGCGGACCGGAAGTTTAAGAGCTAGAGCGCTATTATCATTTCTGCCACGTCATAAAATTAGTTGCAAGTAAAATTGTAAATTAATCCCGAACAATGTCATTAACCATTTTCCAGTCCAACTCGGTTGTAAATTTACTTTAGCTCTTTATATCTCAATCATAATAGCTTGTGCGCTTCCATCCATCCATAATGTGCCATGCCGGTAAGCGTGGGCGGTCATGTTCTGCCATCTCACTCGATCACCAGAGTCGTGGATCAGCTCCGTGTTTCTGTCCCGACCATGCCACAAGGCCAAGCCATCCAGGTACTTGCTTCTAGATCTTCCCTTTGGTCTGTTCCCCTCGATCTTACCAGTTGTCACCAAGTTCTCCAATTCATTTCTTCTCATAACATGCCCAAATCATTTTGACTGTCTGCGTCTAATATCTCTAATAAGTTTACGATCTTCATTTGTTTCTTGAAGGACTTGTTCATTGGTCTTTCTGGCTGTCCATGGTATCCTTTGCATTTTCCTCAGAAATCACATTTCTACAGCCATCAGATGTTTTTCAGCTTGACTGCTCATTGTCCAAGCTTCACATCCATACACAAGTACAGGTTCACTACCAAGAAAGTGTTCATGAGTTTCATTTCTTTGTCTGCTCGATGTGAACTCTAGCGTAGTTCCCACGCATTTAGAAGTGAGTGCAGTGGACTTATTTTTGCGTGAAGGTTAGCCTTCCTTACTACCAGTGTCCCTCGCCATCAGGCGAACTCTCTCTGACTTATCTTTCTGTCTTTTGACCTTCGCTGCCCCATGCCGTTATGCGTCGCTGGCTTGTTTGATGATTGGTTTCCGAATTAGGGCTCAATCAATCGTTTGGTATGCTGATGTTGTGGGTTTTTACGGTATTGATGACTCCGTCGATCCATCTTTTTCATGGTCTTCGCCTGCCTCTTGATGTTTCCATTTTCATGTTCTCTGCTCTTGCTGCTGGCGACATCGGGTTCATTCTCACTAGGTGGCCGAACCAGTTATGTTTTTGTGTATCAATGAATTATCTGGTACTTGTAATTTACGTCCCCGAGTCAAGGACGAGGTGTCAACATTTACGTCCAACTGACTGGCATATGAAATGAACCCACTGCACCTAGGTTCACAGAGAAAGTTTAACCGCTTTTAATGTCTCAGCTACGCCGATCTTTGCATCTCACCAGTTGTTACCATAACTATTTCTACCTCACCAGTTGCTACTTAAAATAAGAAATGGCTGAACATAAAGGAGCAATGATCATAACTAACAGAAGGCGTTAAAGTTACACGTGTGGCCGAGGGGTTCGCTGATTATGTGCCATGGGATGGTAAATCAATTTATTCAAAGTTCCAGTAACTGCCACGGGCTTATAAATCAAACTATAGTTAACATATCAATACATTAGTGTTCCTTTACAACCCCCCTTTAATTGCATATATAATGCAACATGTCTGCTGCCATATAAACAAGTTTTAAGTCATAACTGTGACATACCCCTACTTCCCATTTCCCGCCCTCGATTTTTGTTTGGTTGAAACCTACTCTTTATTTGGCACCGAAACTGTTAAAGTAACAAATCGGAGAGACAGGATGGGTTAAGACAAGTGTAACATATATAGAGTAATTACAAACGCATGATGAGTTGCTGAGTACAAAATGAAGTAAAGGCATATTAAGGCTAGGTATACAAGGAGAATGCAACACCATCAGCTACCAGCACTGGCACGGCATCAAAGAAGATCTGATACGAGAGCAAGATGATGCCCGATATGAAAATGGATTGACGACGTCAAAGATATTGTGCAATCTCGTGGAATGACACTATCCATTGCCACCCATCGGGCGCTGGGGCGTCTACTATTCCTCCCCACAACGAATGACGACAAAAGTGGAAGATAATGATGATGATGATACAAAGAGTCAATTCAAGTCGTGAATAACCTCTCACTGGCCACTTTAACTTTACCACTGTAATCTGTGGATCCTCCTCTGTGGTGAAGGGGTTACGGACTCAATTTGTAACACAGCTACTGGCGATTTGGCAGCAGACCGTTTTGCGTTGGTTTTCATACAATGGTATGAGTATGAGTGCTGGTCGTTCAGAAAAAGCAATGATAAATTACTGAACGTAAACTTGCTAAGATATCACAATCACAAAATGCTAGAGTTTACTGTAAGAGATATGCAACTAACTTAATCTTTGGAACCCATGCAAGAGAATGAGTCTATCAGTTGGAAAATGATACACCTCCATTCCAAGCGATTGAAATCGGACCAGAGTGTTAGTGAGTCAGTGGACTTACCTTTAGGTTACCGCAACACGATGTTCTTGAAACATATTTACACCATCATCACCATCATCATCTCATCTATTTCCTCTTTTACCTTGCGGTGTCGAGGTGAAACCTAAACATCCTGGGGAGTGCCCGTTTATGGGCTTCGTATATCGAGATTCCCATGGACTCTGTCACTCCGTCTTCCCATTTACACGGTCGGCCTCTTATGGCTCTATTTAGTGTGAACACCATTGCTTGTTGTGGTATACTGTCAATTGGTAACCTAGTTATGTGGTCGAACCATTTAACTTGCTGTTTTCTAATTAAATCTAGAGCTCCTTCAACCCCTACTTTACTTCTGATTTCGTCTTTTCTTATTTTCTCTTTTCTTGATATATTGAGTATTCTTCTCAAGAATCTAATTTCCGTTGTTGTGATTCCCCACCCCTCTTTTTTTTCTGTCATTGTCCAAGTTTGGCATTGGTAGCATAGAGTTGAAGAAAGGCTGTGTTGTGGAGAGCTTTTTAGTATCTACCGATTCGAGTTTGTTCGTTAGTATTGGTACCATTTGTTCAATGAATTAATTTGCCTTATGCATCTCTTCTAGATCTCATCTTCCGATTTGCCATTTTTATGTGTGCGTAGCTCGCTATGAACTCAAGCATAGTCCATATACGTGCTACTACTTCTAGATGCACTGGGCTGATTTCTGCGTGTGGATTAGCTTCCCTTATTACCAGTGTCCCTCGTCATCATGCGAACCCACTCCGACTTCAGAGGTACTTGTAATTTACGTCCCCAAATTAAGGACGACAAGTCAACATTTTAGTCCAACTGACCGGTGTATGTGTTGAACCTGCTACCTCGGCATCAGCGTACCGGAAGTTCAAGAACGAGCTTTCTTATCCATTCGGCCATGCTGAGCCCCGATTTGCTATTTTATGATATTATACTTCCGAAGTACGTGAAGCTCCGTGCTTGTTTCAGGGTGTGTTATTTTACATAAATCTAAAACAATATTTGTTACAAATTATTATACTTCCGTGGAAATCTGATCCTTTTCAAGGGGTAAACATTTTATCTCGTCTGCTTTGAACTATGAGGAGCTGGTGAAAATGATCTCCTTCGAAGAAGAGTTACATTTCGTCCTGTTGTGTTATCTTTATGTCTATCAGTTTTGCTGTTTTAACACATGTAAAAGTAAACACATACAGGGGTTTCTTAAATGTCTTGGGCATATCGAGTAACTGGTAAAAAAATGCTGCATGTTCTTTACAGGACGTTGCTGTCAACCCCGGGTTTATTTTCTCGGTAATTGTTAGTCCAATAGTTTGCCATTGATTTCTGAACGAGAAGTCAACGTTTAAGTCCAACTTAAATGTCGGCGTAGAGCAGTGGTTCTCAACCTTTTTTGGCCCATGCACCCCTCCATCATATGTTCAGAATTTCATTCCCCCCTTTCGTATTTGCTCCATATTTCCCTCCCGCTCCTACACAGTATACGTAAAAATGGATGCTAAATTTAATAACACATACTAGAACAAGTCTAGGCGTCTACATAAAAAGTGATTTGCGGATCTACTTACGTTATAAAACGAATTTCAGAAGGGCGAGAAATAAAGAACCGTAAAGTATCGAGGAAAAAACAACATCAAATAATCGGTTCTTTATTAAGGCGACTCAAATAATTTTAACCCCCCCCCCCCCCCGGAAACCCTAAAATTCCCCCCGGTGGGAGGAAGGGGGGAGAAATTCCCCACAGGTTGAGAACCACTGGTGTAGAGGTTAAACCACCCACCTCGCCATTATCTGACCGGAAGTTTAAGAGCCACCGCTCTTACCCTTTCAACCGCGTCGCGTATACAGTGCTAGCCCTAAACTTGTGAAGACCAATCGGCGCTCTAAGGGTGAGGTAGTCAATATCTCGTGGGCCACATTTACGTCTCGCAACATTTCCTGGTACCCAGTTTAGGCCGGGGGGGGGGGGGGGGGTAAGACGTTGGCAACGCAAGCCAATTTTATAACAATCCTCCGACTCCAGGTGAATTCGAACACAGGACATGCAGGCAATCGGGTCAGCAATGGCTCTACACGGCTGAGTAAAAATAAGTAAGTGGACATTAAACATGATATCCGTCTGTGTGCTGGAGCTTGTTGTTGTTGTTATTGTTATTAGTGTTGATGTTATTGTTATTAGTGTTGTTGTTGTTGTTGTTATTGTTATTAGTGTTGTTGTAATGCTCCGTCGAATCTAAGGGAGCCAAGATCAATGTAAAAAAAAAGATTCTGCCCTCCACAGATCTTGATAAAGACTTGAAAACATGAACGCCAGACCAGCAGACAAGCGTGCTGGTCACTGTGATACCGCGGTAAAAGATACACACTATAATTAGATCAAATATAGGCAGGAGACGGAATAGCATAAATTAGAGAGCTACATAAAGACTATACTAGATATTGTTCTAACTCATTACGTCCTATATGGACATTACTTTAATTCCTTCTGAAACAGACTGTTAATATTTTGAAAAACTAACTCTGTGGCGATTGTGGCTTGAGGGTTAGTGAAGGCAGGTTTGCAGTTCCCCGACATATGGGGTCGAGTGCTCGAAATCAGCTGCAGGCGATTTGGGAGCAGATCGCTTTGCTTTGGTTCGATGGTATGAGAGCCGGCCGACCAGAGAGCAATGGCTAACTACCAAACGTAAGGATTGGCTAGTATATCATAAACAGCCAATAAATGCTGGGGGAGAATTGCAACCAACCAACCATAACCAACCAACCATAACCAACCAACCAACCAACCAACCACAACCAACCAACCAACCAATCACAACCAACCAACCAATCACAACCAACCAATCACAACCAACCAACCAACCACAACCAATCAACCAACCACAACCAACCAACCAACCACAACCAACCAACAAACAAACCAACCACAACCAACAAACTAACTAACCAACCAAGCAACCACAAACAACCTTCCAACCAACCAACCAACCAACCAACCACAACCAACCAACTAACCAACCAACCAACCAACTAACTAACTAACTAACTAACTAACTAACTAACTAACTAACTAACTAACTATCTAACTGACTGACTAACTAACTAACTAACCAACCAACCAGCCAACCAACCAAGTAAACTATCCAAATAACCAACTAATCAACTAATTAATTAACAACCAACCAACCAAACAACTAAAAGAACCAACCTGCTATCCACCCAATCAACCAACCTACCAACTAACCAACCAATCAACCATCTAACTGCATGGCACACAAACTGCGTTAAGGAAGGATAGTGTGTGTTATGGAGGGGTGTGCACCATACGGACGTGAGGGATGGATAGCAACATGCTGAGACAAACAGAAAACCACAAATAACAGTAAGTGTGCGAGGTAAAAAGGAGTGGGAGAAAGGTGTGCCAAAGAGAGCTCGGTATAGTACTGCAGCAGACGAAGAAGATAAGAAGACTGGATTTATGCAGGCGTTAAAATGCTCTCAGAATAGACAGCGCCTGTTGCGGCTGTAAATTCTCATGGCTGAGAGCAAAGAATGACAGCACTCGCAAATCGAGGTTTTAATTTAATTTCTTTACGCATAAATATGCAATAATATTTATCACCGAAAAACGGTTATTAACTATGACATAAATCCTACTAAATTAAGGTAGTATGGCATATGTTGTGTGCCACATATAGCAGGTACATCCTAGTCACTTTATCATCATGTGCCATCTTTGCATTGAAGGTCGAATTGCATGTGTCTCAAACTCCCCTTTCCTGCTACTTGTCTTCAGTGTTCTTAAAATACACTACTTGGAGTACATCTTTTCTTTTTCGCTCGCTTTCAACTGAAGCGTAATCCATCACTGCTACTACATCTAATGCACTGGACTGATCTTTGCTTGTGGATTACTTTCCCTTTTACCAGCGTCCCTTATCATCGGAGTCCATCTCTTGATTCAAAACAGTGTTTTCTAGTAATGAATTTGAATAATGAAGACAAAAAGTATACTGCAATACCGTGGCAGACAGTTTTTGTTACTGTGGGAATATGAGTTGCATCAGAGAGTTGATTTTTGCAGATGAAGCTGCAATTACGACCCACTCTTAGGAAGAATTATAACGCCTACTACATACATTCTCCAATGCGTGTTATGAATTTGGTTTAACAATTGGTAAAAAGAAAAATCAGATTATGACACAAGGTGGAAATGGGGAATCGCCAATCTTTATTGACGACGCAGAACTGGAGATAGTAGACCATTTCACATATCTAGGATTAGAGATCAACAATAAATTATCACTAGATCACAATATCATCTTCAGGATTGGCAAGGCAGAAACAACAATGAACGGGTTAATAAAGAAAGTCTGGGAGAATAAGAAGCTCACTGCCAAAACAAAAGTCCTGGTCTATCAAGCCTGTGTCCTTAGTACTTTTCTTTTTGGCAGTGAAACCTGGTCAACTTACTCATGCCAAGAGAAATGTTTTAACAACGTTCATATGCGAGATGTCTGCGAAGAATACTTGGTATCAAGTGGCAAGACAAAATCACAAATATCGAAGTATTGGGAAGATCGGGTTGTGTGATGGTTTGTTTAATGCTCCGTCTTCACAGACTTAGATGTATACAGTTAGAACACATTAGGAGGATGGGCGATGGTGGAATAGCAAAAGACATCGTTTTTGGTGAATTACAAATGGGTAAAAGATCTCGGGGTCGGCCTCTACTACGGCACAAAGATGTATATTCGCGGGACATGAATGACACATGGATTTTTATTGCACCTTGTGAGCAAGTCGTCTCTGATCTCGTTGCATGGAGGGAAAATATCAACAAAGAGAAAATGATTGCAGATAAGTCACACACTGAGCGTGTGAGACGCAAGATTGTGCGAGATAGTGGAAATGACAATATGGTGTTCACATGAATCCATCATGGACGAACATGTACCGCGCCTATTGGTCTGATCAGTCACACTCGCTACCGCCGTGGATTATAGTTATTGTGCATTATTTGAAGCACAATGTAACAAACTATCATCTATCAAGACGGCAATTCTGTCTTACAATATGCACGTAACGAGATGTAGCTATTTACGCCAGGCAATAAATTGTACAGCTTAATGCTTGTGTCTTCATTATCCGTCTCTTGATGTTGTGCACCCGCGCATTACCTTGTCTTCGTGTGTAATGCTTCGCCACCACATTTCCTTCCAGCATTTCTTTTAACGAGCAGATGTGTCTGTTTACACAACATCATATTCATTTTTAACGCTTCTCTCTCTCTCTCTCTCTCTCTCTCTCTCTCTCTCTCTCTCTCTCTCTCTCTCTCCCCCCCCCCCCCCTCCCATTTTCACATTTCCCTTCAGCATATCTTTTAACAGATTCAATGCAAAACAAAAAGTAGGTTTTGACTAAACAAAAATGGATCGCATTAAAAACCTAGATGTTGGTAATATGGTAGCAGATATGTTGTATTATATATCAAATTAAAGAGGGTTGCTAAGGGGAAATTGCTGCATTTATATTTTAATGTAGACAACATTTCGCAATGAAAACATTTCAGAGATATATAAGCTCACGGCTGATACGGGAAATTGCTTATAACGATTAATCATCCCATTGCACTTAATTAGATACCAAGGAGTTACATCTGTGTACAAGGCATTGTCTTCATGTTTAACCCTTCTCTCCAACATTTCCCAAAAGCATATCTTTTAACAAGGAGTTGTGTCTGTTTACTAGCCGTTTCCTTAATTTTTAACGCTTCTATCCCATTTTCCCCAAAGCACATCGTTTAACAAGGAGTTATGTCTGTTTACAAGGCGTTGTTTTCATTTTTAACGCTGCTCCCCTACATTTCCCCAAAGCATATATTTTAACAAGGAGTTGTCTGTTTATATGGTAACAACAGCTGACTAGTCTGACATTGATCTCAATCAACAAAGTTATCTTTAATCTCAGTTTTGTAATACAACGACGAGGGCTGGCATCGAACCTGTGTCCAACCATGTCATGCCATTGTCGTGATGTCATGTACCGTCCTACTCGTTACACCATCGCACCCGCTAGACCAAGAGAAACATCTAAGACAAATCAGATTTGGCGAAAACTAACCTGAGGGACGAGATCGACTCAGCCAAAAATGGGTACTTGGAAATGTCTTGGGAAGTAAAAGCGACTGGTGTTATGTTGACCATATCACCCCTCGAGTGTCCATTGGTATAAAATATAGGGCTAGCAATATACGCCTCAAAGCAAGTAAAAAGAGCTCTTCTTCATTATCGTCATCATCATCATCATCATCATCATCATCATCATCATCATCATCATCTTCATCATAATCTTCATCGTCGTCTTTATCTTCATCATCACCATCATCATTTCTTCTTCCTCCTCCTTCTCATCATCATCATCACGTCTTCTTCTTCTTCTTCTTCTTCTTCTTCTTCTTCTTCTTCTTCTTCTTCTTCTTCTTCTTCTTCTTCTTCTTTTTCTTCTTCTTCTTCTTCTTCTTCTTCTTCTTCTCCTCCTCCTCCTCCTCCTCCTCCTCCTCCTCCTCCTCTTCTTCTTCTTCTTCTTCTTCTTCTTCTTCTTCTTCTTCTTCCTCTTCTTCACTTCCTATTGGGACAGAAGGACGATATATCGCCAAACTAAAGTCACCGTGTTATTTGTTTTATTTCGTGGTATCTTCCGCAATTTTAATGCTCAGTGAACGGAAATTTACAGTATAATATTTGTTCTGTTGTTTGTGAGCCATGCTTGTTCTAACCTACTTTTTTTTTTAAGGCACTGAATCAGTTAATAGTTTAATGTCCTCCTAACAAAGAGCTGTTTACTGTATTCACCGATTGAGTGTCGCCAGTCTAAAGAGGAGAGTCTGGCATATAAGACTACGACCTCCAGCATGAGAATGGAGGCGGAAGCAGTAACACACATTGTATTCATTACGGACTCAAAGAGTATACTTATTAAGGTGGAAAAAACTTGTTTCGTGCGGAATGGCTCACCTCGCTTCAGAGGTCATAGATTGTGAGAATTGTATGGATGTTTTGCCCTGGCCATGCGGTAGTACGGGGTAATGAACAGGCTGATAGGCTGGCAGGGAATGCAGCTCTTGGTGGTAGATTGCCTATGGATAAGGAAGAGGTGGTCGTGCACCTGTGGGACCAGGTGGAGACGGTGGGGGAATAGATTGAGAACCCGTATGTGGTAAACATTGAGACTGCAGGGGGATTAACAAGGGCTCTGGGAGAATCTCAAAACTGAGAGAGAAGATCAGGAGAACTTTCAATCATATAGCGGTGGGAACGATTAGTAGTGTGACTCTTCGCTGGCTGTTGAACGAGGGGACGGAGCGCGTATGGGAATGTCCTGAGTGCAATAATGTCGGTTCTTAGCTCAACTCAATTCAACTACACATAGTTCTAGCATCATATATAGGGTGTATTTTTTAATGACTGTGCAGTGTTTGAAAATATTGCCTGTCAACGTTTTCACCCTCTGTAAAGTTCATGTAACATAATAGGTAAATTCAAAACTTGGACCGACAATATTTTCAAACACTGCACAGCCATTAAAAATACACACTGTACCAATGACATGAAGAAGGGTCCTTTATTTTACAGTAAAGCAAAATTACAGAAATATGATTTTACAATATTCTCGTTCACAGAGCAATGACAATTCAATCTGGGGTTGATGGCAACGTCCTGCAAAGGACATGCAATATTTATCTGTTCATCTTGCGCGGGGAAGAAGAATGCCTCTCCTAGCCAGGTACAAGATAGCGGTGCATGCCAAAACCCGGATTTCTCGGCGTTAATGGCAACCACAGACGTTTGCTATGGCTGTAGAAACAAAACAAAAAAAAAAAAACACACAAGAGAGAGAGAGAGAGAGAGAGAGAGACCTGTGCACCATTACCGAGCTGCAGAAAAACACATCCCAAAGTTTGTTTGGTTGTTTTTGCAATCTGAAGGTAGAGAAGACTCCGTGACATTGCAGGTAAGCGAGTAAAGAAGGGAAGCTGTCGACACGTGTTTACAGTGAATAATACATACCGTCGCCATTGTAGACAAAAGGTGGTAAACATTGTCTGTTCAGCGTCAGTTGTCGATTAATTAAGATGTGTGTATGAAAAATAATTGGCGTTGACTTCTTTCGATCTAACTGAAAATGATAGTTTTGTTTTAACAGATTCAGTGCCAAACAAAACATCTAGGTTTGGACCAAACATGGTACACAATAAAATGAACATGTATTGCAATGTAAATTTCCGTTTACCGTGGAATAAAATTGCGGAAGATACCGCGAAACGAAATAAATAACACGATGACCCTAGTATGGCGATATATCGTCCTTCTGTCCAAATGGGAGGTTATATTTGGTGATATACTATCCTTCGGCTAACATAATCCCTATATGCTGCTGGCGAATTGAGAGCAGATGGCTTTGCGTTGATTTTCATAATCAATGACAGACAGACAGACAGACAGACAGACAGACGGACGGACGGACGGACGGACGGGCGGGCGGACGGACGGACGGACGGACGGACGGACGGACGGACGGACAGACAGACAGACAGACAGACAGACAGAAAGACAGACAGACAGACAGACAGACAGACAGACAGACAGACAGATAGATAGATAGATAGATAGATAGATAGATAGATAGATAGATAGATAAATAGATAGATAGATAGATAGATAGATAGATAGATAGATAGATAGATAGATAGATAGATAGATAGATAGATAGATAGATAGATAGATAGATAGATAGATAAGTAATAAATAATGCTGATCATTCTTATCCCCCAACACTAGATAGAAGATTCATCATTATCATCATCATCATGTGCCACGCCGATAAGCGTGGGCGGTCATGTTTCGATATCTTACACGATCACCAAAGTCGTGGATCAGCTCCGTGTTCTTGTCTCGACCATACCACGTAGTCAAGCCATCCAAGTATTTACTTATCTGACTTCCTTTGCTCTTTTCCGCTCAATCTTGCCAGTTGTCATCAAGGTCTCCAATTTATTTCTCCTCATAACGTGATCAAAAATAGACAGTAGGCCTAAATTAACTGCCCCAAAAAAAAGCAATTCATTTTTTAGAAGCCAAACGAATTAGAATGGGAAATCCCGTTCACAAACACACGCTCTATCAATGACAACGGAGAGTGTGGAATACAGTCCATTTCAAACACGAAAACCCGACTCGGTATTATTGTACAGAGAAGTGCCTACACCCAAATCTAAGGCAACAGCAATTTACATTACAAAGAGGTTAAATTTACTCTTTTTTCCCCGTCCAGGCTTGGTAAATATATGATCCTACCTCACACTGTTTCCTGGCTGCTGGGGGATTCTGCTTGTTATTTCTCAGCGGGTAGATATTACTTCTGACTTTCAACTATACACCAAATTAATTGTATTACAAATCAAATTGTACACCTGTGGAAAACAAGTAGTCTAGAAGTTGTTAATGGTCTAATGTGTTAATGTTGTTGTTGGCTCTGCAGTTGTTTTTAATGCGGTTTCGTCTTTCGTTCTGTTTACTTCTTGTTCTGTACCCTTTATTGTTGGAGTTCTTGAGTGTTTTGTTATTTTTCTTCGTTCTCTATATTGTTTGCATTGTGCACCATCATCATCATCGTCGTCATCAGTACCGATAATTATCAGCATCGTTATCTTCTTCTTCTTCTTCTTCTTCTTCTTCTTCTTCTTCTTCTTCTTCTTCTTCTTCTTCTTCTTCTTCTTCTCGTCCTCCTCCCCTCCTCTGCCTCCTCCTCTGCTTCTTACTCCTCCTCCTCCTCCTCCTTCTTCTTCTTCTTCTTCTTCTTCTTCTTCTTCTTCTTCACCTTTTCTTCTTCTTCTTCTTCTTCTTCTTCTTCTTCTTCTTCTTCTTCTTCTTCTTCTTCTTCTTCTTCTTCTTCTTCTTCTTCTTCTTCTTCTTCTTCTCGTCCTCCCCCTCCTCTTCCTCCTCCTCCTTCTTCTTCTTCTTCTTCTTCTTCTTCTTCTTCACCTTTTCTTCTTCTTCTTCTTCTTCTTCTTCTTCTTCTTCTTCTTCTTCTTCTTCTTCTTCTTCTTCTTCTTCTTCTTCTTCTTCTTCTTCTCGTCCTCCCCCTCCTCTTCCTCCTCCTCTGCTTCTTACTACTCCTCCTCCTCCTCCCTCTTCTTCTTCTTCTTCTTCTTCTTCTTCTTCTTCTTCTTCTTCTTCTTCTT
The DNA here is from genome assembly GCA_963921405.1 of Cepaea hortensis. Lineage (NCBI taxonomy): Eukaryota > Metazoa > Mollusca > Gastropoda > Stylommatophora > Helicidae > Cepaea > Cepaea hortensis. Next base: position 87,020,121 of record OY992887.1, read on the forward strand.
CTTCTTCTTCTTCTTCTTCTTCTTCTTCTTCTTCTTCTTCTCGTCCTCCTCCCCTCCTCTTCCTCCTCCGCTACTTCTTCTTCCTCCTCCTCCTTCTTCTTCTTTTTTTTCTTCTTCTTCTTCTTCTTCTTCTTCTTCTTCTTCTTCTTCTTCTTCTTCTTCTTCTTCTTCTTCTTCTTCTTCTTCTCGTCCTCCTCCCCTCCTCTTCCTCCTCCGCTACTTCTTCTTCCTCCTCCTCCTTCTTCTTCTTTTTCTACTTCTTCTTCTTCTTCTTCTTCTTCTTCTTCTTCTTCTTCTTCTTCTTCTTCTTCTTCTTCTTCTTCTTCTCGTCCTCCTCCCCTCCTCTTCCTCCTCCTCTGCTTCTTCTTCTTCCTCCTCCTTCTTCTTCTTTTTCTTCTTCTTCTTGGTTCCTTTTAGGGCAGAAGTACGGAAAGAAAGATCAGAAGAATTGTTGTGTAGAAGGAAAGATGAGCTGGGCAGGTGTAAAGAAAGTACGACAGATAGGACTATAGTACAGAAAGAAAAAAATAAGTAGGACAGTAATAAAGTAAGGAATATAGATCGGACAATAGGACAGTAAGAAAGAGAAGTAGAGAACAAAATGATAGTTATGACAGAAATATAGAAAGAAAGATAGGTAGGACAGACGTGCACGAAGAGAGAGCGAGAGAGCGAGAGAGAGCGAGAGAGAGAGAGAGAGAGAGAGAGAGAGAGAGAGAGAGAGAGAGAGAAGTAGGCAAGAATATAGCAACAGAGATGGTTAGCACAGATGTACAGAAGGAAAGAGAGACAAGACAGAAATGCAGTAAGAAATCTAGAACAGAAGTACAGAAGAAAAGAGAGACAGGACAGAACATAAAAATACAAAAGTCATCGCCTTGAGGGGTGGGTGTGGGGGAGGGGTTGTTTCGAATACAAAACGACGAAGGAACCGTGCTCTATGGCAGTACCATACATCCTGGCACCCATCACACCCGCATGGCCATCATCGCCATCATGATCGTATGTCATTCTGTCATGTTCGCCGTCTCAACGATCGCCATAGTCTTAGATCTGATCTGTTGTCTTGTCCCGATTGTGTCAAGTGGCCAAGCCATCCAGGTATGTATCTTTTTGCCCTCCCCTAGCTCTGTCCCCTTTCTATATCCAGATCCTACAAGAAATCACCTCTCGGTGATCACCTCTCAGGGCCCTCTTCCCTATTCTATACCTCAAGGTACTGTAGGAAGTAATGCCAGATTTTTACAGTTTCTCTGTTCCCATTTTCGCCATTTGTAAGTTGTCAAGTTTATTTCTTCCCATAATGTGCCCATAAAAGTCATGCCTGACTGCGTCTGATTTCTCGAATCAGTTGACGATTTCATTTGTTTCTTTAAGGACTGTCTCATTTGTTTTTCTTTCCGCCCATGGTATTCTTTGCATTTTCCTCAGAAACCATAATTCCACTGCCATTAGATGTGTCTCAGCTAGCCTCCCATTGTCCATGCTTCACATTCATGCACGAGTACATGTTGCATTTAACACTCTTTCTCTCATTGCAACTGACAGATTTTTATTCATTTACCACAACATAACCACCAAGATGGCGACGGACGGTCGTGTTGTTTTGTGTTCGTTAACTTTTTCGCGTAGGGGATGGATTTATTCATCTCTTGCGTGTAATTGGTGTGCCAGGATGTAAAACCAGGAGTTAATACTCAAGATCTGCGCGGGTGCTACGGAGTTCGTGCATCGAGCGAAGCCTTCCTTGAGTGAATTTTCAGCAGCGTGTGTGGTTCTCAGCAGTCTGTGTTTACGTTTTTTCAACATGGCGGAACAACGTGTGTTTTCCGAGGGTTCAGCAGTCAACATAACGAAGCGGCGTGGTAGCCGCGCAGGGAGGAAGAAACAAGGTAAGCGCGGTGGTTTGAGGCGTTTTAGACTCAAGTGTCACCGTCTAGGACTCAGGAACATCCGTATTCTATATTGGAACTGTGCCAGTGTAAAACAACGGGGCTCTATTTTAGAAACCCTAGTTTACAGGAACGACATTGTAGCACTCCAGGAGACGAGACTGGGCGATCAGCCACTCCGAATTGCCGGCTTCAAATGTTTCTACAACAGACGACATCTGGGAACGGCGATTCTCGTTCGCGACAGCATGGTGGCGTCAGAGCTAGACATGTCCAGTTGGGACAGTGACGATATACAAATACAGGCGTTGAGAGTTCATTCCAGTGTACCATTCGTGTTGGTGAATGTTTATGCCCGCAATGGGAGTAGGGACGCCCAGAAGTGGCAATGCTTAAGTGGCATATTAGGCCACGAGAGGAATGTTATTTTCTGTGGTGACTTCAACGCTAAAGGCAGATCATGGGGAAACACTTCCTCCAATACACAAGGGGAGGAGCTCGAGACTGCACTGGAAACCATCGACCTGGTTTGTATCAACAGTGGCTGTGTCACCAGGACAGCAAGCCGTCCAGGCGATGAGGACAGTGCTATTGATCTGGCGCTAGTTTCACCTTTACTCACTACAGTGTGTAGATGGGGTGTCCTAGGACACCATGGCAGCGACCACCACCCTTGCAGCATATTGGTGGAGAAAGGCAGAACCAGGCAGCACAAGCTAAAGGTAAAGACGTTCCAGTATGACAGTACAGGGCAAGATGTGGTGAGTAAAATAAGACGTGACAAGCGCAGAACGTTTCAGGGCAGGAAAAAAAGCTGGGAGCAGCCACCGTGGTGGAGTTTCGAGGTGGATAAGGCGTGGGTGGATAAGCGTAGTGCTGTAAGGAGATGGCAAAATGCCAAGAAGAACAGAGCTGGTCATCCTAGTCCCTGCTTGCACTTAGAAAGAGAGATGCACACAAAAGTAAGCTATTTCAAAAAACTGGTCACGGTGGTTAAAAGGGAAAAATGGGCAGAGGTGTGTCAAAGGGTAAGCACAGACAAGTCACTGAAATTGTTCTGGCGACTACATAAAAGCATGAGTGGTGTAGTCAAGAATAAGAGCATTTCTGACTTCCAAGGTGCTGACCTCATCTGGCAGAGGACTGACGAAGACAAGGGCAAAGCCCTCTTTGAACGCTACCTTGAGCAGGGCAACCAGACAGACATGGGAGGTCGAAATCTGGCCAAGGAGGTCACCTCAGACAGATGCAAGGCCCAGAACACTCCGGATGAAGACACAGTGACAGTGAAAGAAATCAAGGCTGTGCTTCGACGATCAAAAAACAGTGCTCCAGATCCTGATGGCATAAGATACGACGACATAAATAGGTGTACCGACAATGAGCTAGAGAAACTAGCAGACATGTACAACAACAGTATAGGGAGTGCTAGCATCAAGGAGGAATGGTTACACAGCTATCTGATTCCCTTGCCGAAGCCTGACAAAGACCACAAAAAAATTCAGGGATATCGAATTATAACCATGCAGAATACAATAGGCAAGCTGCTGGAGAAGGTAATTGCCAGGAAAATATCAAGCCAACTAGAGAGGCAAGGTGTTTTCCCACCTACCCTGGGTGGGTACCGTCCAAAAAGAGAAACCTGGACCAATGCAGCAGTCTTTGCCCAGGATGTCTATGAAGGTTTCCACTCAGGCACTGAAACCGTTGCTGCAGCGATTGATCTTGAGGACGCATACAACAGAGTACCACTGGATTTTTTAATGTTTCAGCTTCTTGAACTAAACGTAAGTCCATTCCTCCTTAGTTGGATCGCTGCAGCCCTCTTCCAACGGAAAGTAGTTTTTAGATGTGGCAGTTGGACTTCGGAACCAACAACAATATATCCTGGCCTACCACAGGGATCACCATTATCTCCGGTACTGTTCAACGCCTACACAGTGAGAATCACCAGTGAGCAGATCACTGGACCTGGCAGGACATTGTCATATGCCGATGATGTTTTAGTGTATCGTCAGGGTAAGGATAGAGAGGAGGTTGCTGGGGATCTACAAACCGAACTCAATCGCATAAGTACTTGGTGTGATGAAGCTGGGGCAATGGTTAACCCAACAAAGGCAACAGTGACTTGGTTCTCGTTGAATAATCATATTGTCAACAATCCAACACCAACTGTAATGCTGTGTTCAGAGACGGTGGAAAGAACGCAGGCAATGAATTACCTGGGGATACGGTTTGATCGAAGCCTTGCTTATAATGTGCACATAGACCAGGTGATAACAAAGGCCAAGCGGGGTTTGGCAGCGATGCGGGTGATGGCGGCAGCAAACTGTGAGCAGCGCCATCTATGTCTTCTGTACGAGGGGCTGGTCATGTCTGTTTTGGAGTATGCAATGGCAATCTTGACTCTCAGCCATAAGCAGATAGAAAGGATGGAAAGGATACAGAATGAAGCTATGCGCATTATTCTTGGATGTACAAGAGATACAGCATGCAGGGCGATGCGCTACCTTCTTGATTTTCCAACCATTGAAGAGAGAATACAAGTTTGCAGGGCACGCGCCTACCTCAGAATTAACGCAAACACACAACATCCACTGCATAGTGAAATTAGGAAGGTGAAGGGCAGCAGGTTAAAAAGAGGACGGTCGTGGATGGGTCAAGCCGAAGACATTCTTCAACAGGTGTGTTCACTTGAGGACTTAGAACCTGGCGAGGAGTGGGTGCAAGTGCCAACAGACTTCTGCACATCCTTTTCAGTTTGCATCCAATTAGATAGAAAATGCAGACAAGAAAATCCGGCTGCTGTTGAGGCTGAAGTACAAGCGTTGATTTTCGAGAATTCGCTAGACGGTGACGCGGTCATCTACACAGATGGGTCGGTCGTCCGACATGTGAGAAGCTCATGGGCCTTTACAGCTCGGGCCGGAGGGAGAATTGTGAAGGAGGACTCTGGTGCTTTCACTGAAACCACAAGTAGCCTGACCATGGAAGTCATGGCAGTAAGTAAAGCAATAACATGGCTCGAGACACAGACATTCACCAGGGCTTGTTTCCTTAGCGACTCAATGAACATGATCAAGAGGATAGAGGAGGGGTCGATCCGAAGAGAATGGTTGCTGCCTCTGAAGCGGTCTCGGCTGGCAAAGATTAGTTTCATCTTCGTGCCAGGGCATGCGGGAGTACAAGGAAATGAGCGGGCTGACAAGCTCGCAGGTGAGGCTACTGTGGAGGGCGGACGCGCCATGGACCAGGCTGACATTCTGAATGCTCTACGTGATGTGAGACTTTTGCGAGAACCAAGTGATGACTGTGAATCTACAACAATGGCCAGACTGCTAGAGCATCAAATTAAAAGAGGTGTGGCCAAACAAGAACACTACGCAGGAAGCCAAAGAAGATTGATAAACCAACACAGAACTGGCGTCGTTAGCCGCTACACGCTGCGGGATTTGCTGAGGAGGGGATCCGAGCACTTATGGACTGAATGGTTCGATGTGCAGCGAGGATGATCTGTCGACTAACTAACTAACTAACATAACCACCAAAAACCTTAAATGATCTCGCAGCCAACGAGTTACAGCAATAACTAGAAATAGAAATGCATTATATGGGGAGAACATGGGCAGGGCTGCACAGGAGAGAGAAGGAAATGGCGCTTTGGAATGAGTTGGTTGATGGCCTATGTTTCAAGAAAGAAAGTTAGTTGCATTTTCTTTACAAGACGTCGCAATCAACACCAGCATTGTTTTTGGATGTTAGTGATTTCTTGACAAGTTTACGTTCAGTAGTTTGCCATTGCTTTCTGAATGACCGGCATTCATACCATTGCATGACAACCAAAACAGGGCGGTTTGCTTCGAAATCCGACCGCAGCTGTGTTTCGAACGCGGTAAGCGGGATTACGAATTGCGTTCGTAACTCCTTCGTCACAGAGCCGGGTGGTGGTGATGGTTGGGAAAAAAAAATAGAGGAAGAATAAACAGATGAGTTAAAGCACAGAGACGTGCCCGGGCCGACCAGCCACCTTATGCACACGACACTGAGGAGTCGTTTCACAGGATGCAGCTTAAGTTAGGTGTCAATGTTTGAACAAGTGTTCACGGGGGATCAGAACGACTTGTATGGAATCTTGACGCTGTATGATTGCTTCAGGTGTTGAGCGAACTGTATGATTGCTTCAGGTGTTGAGCGAACTGTATGATTGCTTCAGGTGTTGAGCGAAGTACGGTGTGCTGCAGTCTTATGCCGAATGGGACAGGAATTAGTGTACAACAATCTCTTGTTGATTAGTATATGGAGTAGTCTACTACAATACCTTGTTGATTGGGACAGGAAATAGTGTGTACAACAATATATTGTTGTTTAGGTCAGGAAGTAGTGCACTACACTACCTTGTTGATTGTGACAGGAAGTACAGGGTAATACAGTCTCTTGTTGATTGTGACAGCAAGTACAGGGTAATACAGTCTCTTGTTAATTGTGACAGCAAGTATAGGGTAATACAGTCTCTTGTTAATTGTGACAGCAAGTACAGGATAATACAGTCTCTTGTTAATTGTGACAGCAAGTACAGGGTAATACAGTCTCTTGTTAATTGTGACAGCAAGTACAGGGTAATACAGTCTATTGTTGATTGTGACAGCAAGTACAGGGTAATACAGTCTCTTGTTAATTGTGACAGCAAGTACAGGGTAATACAGTCTCTTATTGATTGTGACAGCAAGTACAGGGTAATACAGTCTCTTGTTGATTGTGACAGCAAGTACAGGGTAATACAGTCTCTTGTTAATTGTGACAGCAAGTACAGGGTAATACAGTCTATTGTTGATTGTGACAGCAAGTACAGGGTAATACAGTCTCTTGTTAATTGTGACAGCAAGTACAGGGTAATACAGTCTCTTGTTGATTGTGACAGCAAGTACAGGGTAATACAGTCTCTTGTTGATTGTGACAGCAAGTACAGAGTAATACAGTCTCTTGTTGATTGGAATAGGAAATACAGTGTACTACAATCTCTTGACGAGGATAGGAGGCACACACTATACTACAATCTTTTGCCGATTGGCAGAGGAGTACTGTTTGCTACAATCCCTTGCCAACTGGGATAGGAAGTAATCATTTTGCACTATCTATAACAAGCGAAGTTGATAGGGAACTGCATTCGTAATGTCATGAGCACGGTCTGACGCGGCTTCAGCGCCTGGACTCATCGATTACCAAAATGAGGAAAAGATTGACCACCTATTGGCCCTGGCTTTTGGCCTACAAAATGTCACGGCCCTATCATACCACAAACCTTTAGCAAGAAACTGCACAGAAACAATTTATTCATTATTTTTTATTTATTATAACAAGAATGACGTTTCGGCAAGGGTCAGGCTATATTTTTCTATTCTCTTGTTCTGATGCGCAAGCGACCTATTTACACGCCGTATGTTTCTGAAAGGATCTGCATCCACATCTTAAGACATCTGTTGCTGGAGACTGGGGTACTGTAGGTTTAGTCGGACGGGTATGATATCGATTCTAAAACAAACGAAACCAAGATACACGTAGAAACGCTCCGGACAAAGGATTCAGACTTTGAAATAGAAAGTTGCAAAACGCGACTGCGCATTTCTAAGACAAGCCTTTCGCTTGTATTGTTGTTGTTAGTATTGTTTTGTTCTTGTTGCTGTTTTGTCGTCGCCGTCGTCGTTCTCACGCCAATCCTCATTGGTGGTCTCTTATCTTCTTCTTCTGCTGCGTTTATCCGGAGCGTTGCGCCTCTTTACAGCAGAGTTGCGATACTTGCGCCTTTTGACCGACACATCGGTCTTCTGCGGGAATTTGTTGACCGGTTTAACCTTCCCGGGTTGGTCTCTTATGACATGCACGACGTGTGACAATGTTACTGTTTTTGCTTCTCTTATTGGCCCTGGTAGCCAGAACATGAGGGAATACCCAGCCAGTTGCTTAAAAGTCCGGTGGAAGACTCTGTGGCGAAGTGGTCAAACCGTTGACCCGGGCTTCGAAGGTTGTGGGTTCGATTCCGGGCCGCGTCCTTCAGTTCACGAGTGAGATTTTCGGAGTGGGTCGTCGCTATAGCTACGGAGTTCGTGCTTTGTGCGACGCTTTCCACGCTGCGGAAAGAGACCGATCCATGTGGGATAAAACCAAGTGCAATGAAGTCGACCCTGTCGACTTTTAAGCGACTATACCCAGCCGGTGACAAGTCGGATGGATGTATTCAGCCAACAAAAAGGCAATTAGCAGCTGTGACGTGAAAGAGCCAAGTGAAGATTTTAGAGGACCAAAAGTATGTTGATCCAAATGGACCCAGCCTTAAACTGGTATTAGGAAATGTCTAGAGAAGTAAAGGCGGCCGGTTTGACTCTAACTATATCAGCCACTGAGTGCAAGTCTGTAACAGGATGGGTCTAGCAGCATATGCTCACTGCGCGTTCAGAGTAGCTGGCAGAACCCACAGCTGGTGACGATCCCACAGCTGACAGACACCACAGCTGGTGACGATCCCACAGCTGACAGACACCACAGCTGGTGACGATCCCACAGCTGACAGACACCACAGCTGACAGACACCACAGCTGGTGACGATCCCACAGCTGACAGACACCACAGCTGACAGACACCACAGCTGGTGACGATCCCACAGCTGACAGACACCACAGCTGGCAGACACCACAGCTGACAGACACCACAGCTGGTGACGATCCCACAGCTGGCAGACACCACAGCTGACAGACACCACAGCTGGTGACGATCCCACAGCTGGCAGACACCACAGCTGGCAGACACCACAGCTGGTGACGATCCCACAGCTGACAGACACCACAGCTGGTGACGATCCCACAGCTGACAGACACCACAGCTGGTGACGATCCCACAGCTGGCAAAGATCTTGCAGATGCCTTAGACCACTACAGATGGTGAAGATCTTGCAGATGCCTGAGACCACCACAGCTGGTGAAGATCCCACAGCTGACAGACACCACAGCTGGTGACGATCCCACAGCTGACAGACACCACAGCTGACAGACACCACAGCTGGTGACGATCCCACAGCTGGCAGACACCACAGCTGACAGACACCACAGCTGGTGACGATCCCACAGCTGACAGACACCACAGCTGGCAGACACCACAGCTGGCAGACACCACAGCTGGTGACGATCCCACAGCTGGCAAAGATCTTGCAGATGCCTTAGACCACTACAGATGGTGAAGATCTTGCAGATGCCTGAGACCACCACAGCTGGTGAAGATCCCACAGCTGACAGACACCACAGCTGGTGACGATACCACAGCTGACAGACACCACAGCTGGTGACGATCCCACAGCTGACAGACACCACAGCTGACAGACACCACAGCTGGTGACGATCCCACAGCTGGCAGACACCACAGCTGGCAGACACCACAGCTGACAGACACCACAGCTGGTGACGATCCCACAGCTGGCAGACACCACAGCTGACAGACACCACAGCTGGTGACGATCCCACAGCTGGCAGACACCACAGCTGACAGACACCACAGCTGGTGACGATCCCACAGCTGGCAGACACCACAGCTGGCAGACACCACAGCTGGTGACGATCCCACAGCCGACAGACACCACAGCTGGTGACGATCCCACAGCTGGCAGACACCACAGCTGGCAGACACCACAGCTGACAGACACCACAGCTGGTGACGATCCCACAGCTGGCAGACACCACAGCTGACAGACACCACAGCTGGTGACGATCCCACAGCTGGCAGACACCACAGCTGACAGACACCACAGCTGGCAGACACCACAGCTGGCAGACACCACAGCTGGTGACGATCCCACAGCTGACAGACACCACAGCTGGTGACGATCCCACAGCTGGCAGACACCACAGCTGGTGACGATCCCACAGCTGGCAAAGATCTTGCAGATGCCTTTGACCACTACAGATGGTGAAGATCTTGCAGATGCCTGAGACCACCACAGCTGGTGAAGATCCCACAGCTGACAGACACCACAGCTGGTGACGATCCCACAGCTGACAGACACCACAGCTGGTGACGATCCCACAGCTGACAGACACCACAGCTGGCAGACACCACAGCTGGTGACGATCCCACAGCTGACAGACACCACAGCTGGTGACGATCCCACAGCTGACAGACACCACAGCTGGTGACGATCCCACAGCTGACAGACACCACAGCTGGCAGACACCACAGCTGGTGACGATCCCACAGCTGGCAGACACCACAGCTGGCGACGATCCCACAGCTGGCAGACACCACAGCTGGTGACGATCCCACAGCTGGCAGACACCACAGCTGGTGACGATCCCACAGCTGGCAGACACCACAGCTGGTGACGATCCCACAGCTGACAGACACCACAGCTGGTGACGATCCCACAGCTGGCAGACACCACAGCTGGTGACGATCCCACAGCTGACAGACACCACAGCTGGTGACGATCCCACAGCTGACAGACACCACAGCTGGTGACGATCCCACAGCTGGCAGACACCACAGCTGGTGACGATCCCACAGCTGGCAGATCCCACAGCTGACAGACACCACAGCTGGTGACGATCCCACAGCTGGCAGACCCCACAGCTGGCAGACACCACAGCTGGTGACGATCCCACAGCTGACAGACACCACAGCTGGCAGACACCACAGCTGGTGACGATCCCACAGCTGGCAAAGATCTTGCAGATGCCTTAGACCACTACAGATGGTGAAGATCTTGCAGATGCCTGAGACCACCACAGCTGGTGAAGATCCCACAGCTGACAGACACCACAGCTGGTGACGATCCCACAGCTGACAGACACCACAGCTGGCAGACACCACAGCTGGTGACGATCCCACAGCTGGCAGACACCACAGCTGGTGACGATCCCACAGCTGGCAGACACCACAGCTGGTGACGATCCCACAGCTGGCAGACACCACAGCTGGTGACGATCCCACAGCTGACAGACACCACAGCTGGTGACGATCCCACAGCTGGCAGACACCACAGCTGGTGATCCCACAGCTGACAGACACCACAGCTGGTGACGATCCCACAGCTGGCAGACACCACAGCTGGTGACGATCCCACAGCTGACAGACACCACAGCTGGTGACGATCCCACAGCTGACAGACACCACAGCTGGTGACGATCCCACAGCTGGCAGACACCACAGCTGGTGACGATCCCACAGCTGGCAGACCCCACAGCTGGCAGACCTCACAACTGGTGAAGATTTTACAGCTGGCAGATCCCACAGCTGACAGACACCACAGCTGGTGACGATCCCACAGCTGGCAGACCCCACAGCTGGCAGACACCACAGCTGGTGACGATCCCACAGCTGGCAGACCCCACAGCTGGCAGACACCACAGCTGGCAGACACCACAGCTGGTGACGATCCCACAGCTGGCAAAGATCTTGCAGATGCCTTAGACCACTACAGATGGTGAAGATCTTGCAGATGCCTGAGACCACCACAGCTGGTGAAGATCCCACAGCTGACAGACACCACAGCTGGTGACGATCCCACAGCTGACAGACACCACAGCTGGTGACGATCCCACAGCTGACAGACACCACAGCTGGTGACGATCCCACAGCTGACAGACACCACAGCTGGCAGACACCACAGCTGGTGACGATCCCACAGCTGACAGACACCACAGCTGGTGACGATCCCACAGCTGACAGACACCACAGCTGGTGACGATCCCACAGCTGACAGACACCACAGCTGGCAGACACCACAGCTGGTGACGATCCCACAGCTGGCAGACACCACAGCTGGTGACGATCCCACAGCTGGCAGACACCACAGCTGGTGACGATCCCACAGCTGGCAGACACCACAGCTGGTGACGATCCCACAGCTGACAGACACCACAGCTGGTGACGATCCCACAGCTGGCAGACACCACAGCTGGTGACGATCCCACAGCTGACAGACACCACAGCTGGTGACGATCCCACAGCTGGCAGACACCACAGCTGGTGACGATCCCACAGCTGACAGACACCACAGCTGGTGACGATCCCACAGCTGACAGACACCACAGCTGGTGACGATCCCACAGCTGACAGACACCACAGCTGGTGACGATCCCACAGCTGGCAGACACCACAGCTGGTGACGATCCCACAGCTGGCAGACCCCACAGCTGGCAGACACCACAGCTGGTGACGATCCCACAGCTGACAGACACCACAGCTGGTGACGATCCCACAGCTGACAGACACCACAGCTGGTGACGATCCCACAGCTGACAGACACCACAGCTGGTGACGATCCCACAGCTGGCAGACACCACAGCTGGTGACGATCCCACAGCTGGCAGACCCCACAGCTGGCAGACACCACAGCTGGTGACGATCCCACAGCTGACAGACACCACAGCTGGTGACGATCCCACAGCTGACAGACACCACAGCTGGCAGACACCACAGCTGGTGACGATCCCACAGCTGGCAGACCCCACAGCTGGCAGACCTCACAACTGGTGAAGATTTTACAGCTGGCAGATCCCACAGCTGGTAAAGATCTTGCAGATACCTGATACCACCACAGCTGGTGAAGATGTTGCAGATGCCTGAGATTACCACAGCTGGTGAAGATTTCACAGGTGCAGATCTTGGAGCTGCCAGGGACCACCACAGCTGATGAAGATCCCACAGCTATCAGAGCTCCTACAGCCAGTGAAGATCCCACAGGTGGCAGAGACCCCACAGTTAGTGAAGAACCAGCAGCTGGTAAAGCTCCTGCAGCTAGAGAACATTCTGCAGCTGGCAGATACCCCAAAGCTAGTGAAGATCTCACAGTTGTAAGAGACCCGTCACTACAGTGAAAATCACACCGCGGCCAGAGATCCCTCAGTTTGTGAAGATGCCGCAACTGCCAGAGACACCACAACTAGTGAAAATATTGCATCTGGCAGAGACCCCACAACGAGTGAAGATCCCACAACTATCAAAGACCCCCACAGACAGCGAAGATCCCACAACAGGCAGAGGCCCCACATCTGGCGAAGATCCCTCAGCTGTCAGATACACTCTTTAACTTTTGTGATTATAATCATTCCTTGCATGCGTGCCGGAGATAGCAATGCTAAGAATAGAGTTGATCTATGGTAATTAACAAATGCGCGTGCGTGCACACACACACACACGCGCACACGCACATGCACATACACACACACACACTCACACACACACTCACACATAACCAGGGTTGATTGTGGAACTAATAAGTAAAGAATTGACAAAACAGAATTAGCACACACACATACACACAGAGAGAGAGAGAGAGAGAGAGAGAGAGAGAGAGAGAGAGAGAGAGAGAGAGAGAGAGAGAGAGAGAGAGAGAGAGAGAGAGAGAGAGACACACACATATACATACACTGGCAAACACAATATCAGAAATATCAGTCTGGGAAATGTCCATCGTAGAATAACTTAACTGATTCAGTGCGAAGGATAATATATCGCCGAATACGATCTCGCATTTGAACAGAAGGACGATATATCACCATACTGGGGTCATCGTGTTATGTGTTTTGTTTCTTGGTATCTGCAGTTTCAATTCTCAGTGAATGGAAATCTACATTATAATACTTATTTATTTGGTTGTGTACCATGTTTGGTCTAAACCTACTGTTTGTTTGGCGCTGAACCAGTTAAATGGCAACACACTTGATCACAACAGTTGATATACCTAGCCCGCTATGCAGTAACACGGAACAATGCCGGGATAGAATGAACGAAGACAGTATGAGCAATAAATTCACAGGTATAATATAGCCTCGTGACTTGACCAAAGAATATGGATTGTTGTCTACTTCTGATATGAGTAACCTGTTCTATTCCTGAGTTGGTTTCTTTCCTAATGTCTTGATTGCTTATTTGATATGTCCAAGGTATTATCATATGGTTGGTCTATTCTTATGTCCAAGGTATTCTAACATTCTTCTACAGAATCACATTTATTAATTATTCTTTTAAAGAACCACATCTATTAATTATTCTTCTAAAGAACCACATCTATTGCTCTTTTATCTGCCTATGGAATTCTCAACTATTTTCTATAGAAACACATCAAATACTATTTTTTTGTAATCTGCCCAGTATGTTCTAGGCATTCTTCAATAGAACCACGCCTATATGTTATAGCTCGTTTTATCTGTCCAATGAATTATCACCTCTCTTCTATAGAACTACGTATGCTACTGTTTGTATCTGCCCAAGCTATTTTTAGCATTCTTCTATAGAACCACATCTCTCAAAATCAATACAAACTATAAAAGCAATAATTCTATTGGACGAGGCGAAAACATTCACGTGTTGGGCGTGGCCCAAAGAGCCGGCTAGCTTTATTTTTCAAAGATAAACAACACGGATCTCACTTGCAATGGATTGTCTCTTATGAAAGACCAGACATCCAGTGACAAGTGTCAGAACTTAGCATGTGCACATCTGAACAGAAATGTTCGTGTCAGTGTAAACATGGGCTCAAGTCAAATAGGATGAAGAGATCTTACAATCTTGTGGTATTATCGTGTCGATTAAAGAAGGGGATTTCTTTGGGGGGGGGGGGGGGGGGGGGCGATCGCTTGCCTTGAAATCAAGCGTAGTCCATAAATGTGCTACTTCTAGTGCACGAGATTGACTTTTGCGTGTGGATTAGCTTTCCCTATTACCCGTGTCCCTCGCCATCAAGCGATCCCACTGTGACTTCCGAGGCACTTGTAATTTACGTCCGCAAGTCAAGGACGAGAAGTCAACATTTTGGTCCAACTGACCCGGTGTATGGGTTGAACTCGCTACGTCGGCATCACACCGGAAATTTAAGAGCCACCGCTCTTATCCATTCGGACACGCTGACCTCCCTATTAAAGGACTTAAAGGCAAAAGGAGTTGACTTTATTATGGCACCGGGTCTTATCTCATATGGCCCAGCCTTCCTTCCACAGAGCGACCTGTTGGAAGCTTCCTACAGATGACGAGCTCCAATGCTCAAGTGGCGACCCTATTGGGTCTTCGAAAAAAATTGCACTCGATAACCGAATGACGGAGTTAGAAAACGACCTCACAGCCTTCGGAACGCGAAGAAGGCTGCTTGATCACTCTGCCACAGAGACCCACCCACCAACTGAATGATTATCCTGGGGTCCAAAGTGTAAGCTGGGCAGATGAAAAGATCAAATGAATAGGTTCTTGAAGACAGACGGACAAACAGACTACTGAAATGTGTAAGGTTTCTTACGGAAACCTACAAAAGTGTACAGAAACGTCACGTTCCTTCCGGAAACGTACAAAGGTGTACACAAACGTCTGGTCCTTTACGGAAACGTACAACGGTGTACAAAAACGTCCGGTTCCTTACGGCTTCGCCCCAATACAAGACATGACGTTCAGCTACTGAAAATCCACCCAGCGGGAATCAATGCTGTTGTAGATGCCACGGTAAAATAACTCTGCTGACTTCCCTCTGTATATCCATATCTAGTTGTTTGCGCACCTTCGGCTACACATGTTCTTATTTAGCACCTTTCACGACTGAAGTTCTGCGCCGACTTCCTTACAAGGAAGGATTTGTGTTTTAATGTTATTAAATATTCTAATTTCATGTTTTTCTGTAGATCTGTTTGTGTTGTTCCTGAGGAAAATTATCATAATCGAAACGTCGTTCATTGCGTCGTAGTTTACTTAGTTTTGTTGTATTACTGTTTTGTTTTGTGATTTTCTTGTTACAACCTCTCTCTCTCTCTCTCTCTCTCTCTCTCTCTCTCTCTCTCTCTCTCTCTCTCTCTCTCTCTCTCTCTCTCTCTCTCTCACTCACTCACCCACTCACTTTTTCGCAGGAGTTACAGATAACTGTTTTTATTTCCTACAGAAAATACTGCCAGGCAACTGTACACAATAAAAACTGTCATTTACTGCCTATAGTATCTTGCGGTGTAGGACAGTGAGGGTTCTGAGCCTGAGGAATTAAGGCCGCGTGGCTAGTGCAGACGCCGTGAATTGTACAGGTTAGAGTTTTCTCCCCCCCCCCCCCCCCCCACCCCCCTCCACCCTTCATCCCGGACAAAAAAAGTCCACCGCCTTACCGAGGAATCGAACTCGGGTCTCCCGACTGAAAGCCTGCAATTCTAGCCAATCGTCCAGGCGCTGCCAGGCAACAACCATGGGAAAAGAAACAAGTGGGCTTCAAGGTAACAGCCATATCACAATGGCTTGGTATAATATGAATATTGTGCAGACGAGCATTGCTGCACAGAGGGCAATGAGGTCGTATCGTCAGAAGCCTTCAACACCATTCTTAGACCTGACTATCCTCGTGATGATGATGATGATGATGATGATGATAATGATAACGACGATAATGATAACGACGACGACGTTGATATGATAACGACGACGATGTTGGTGGTGATGATGATGATGATGATGATGATGATGATGATGATGATGATGATTATGAAGGCGACAACGATGATAACGATGATGATAATAACGACGAGAATGATGATGATAACCTCGATGATATTGATGTTGATCACGATAACGACGACGCCGATGTTGATGATGGTAACGACGACGACGATGATGTTGATGATGTTGCTGGTGATAATAACGACGACGATGATGATGATAATGATGATGATGATGATGATGATGATGATGATGATGATGATGATGACAATGATAATGTGAGTGCGAAATGTAAATAATATCAGCATGGTTATCTGTTTAGTCTTCAGTTAGCCAAGAATATGACATGTGAAAGGGAATTAGTCACCTCACCTCATTGTTTCACAACTTTTCTGATGTGTTATACATAGCATTTTACTATATGAAGGAACCAATAGCGTGTGTTTTTAGTTGTAGTTGTTGTATTTATAACTTATTGGCGTTTAATATGTAACATTTAGTGTCATTTATCACTACACATTTACTATAATATATCATTGCTTATTTACTGCACACATTATTAATCATTTACTGTCATTTGTCATTAGTCGGTAATTGATAGTTGACAAGAGCTATATTTAGTTGTTTATTGTCATTTCTTGAGACACTTTATTCGTGTCAAAATACATATTCTAATAAGGGGTTTCCGTGCAGTACCCACTTGAAAGCAAAAAGAAGAAGAAGGAGGGGGAGGGGAGGAGGTGGAAAAGAGGAAGAGGAAAGAGGAGGAGGGGGAGAAGGAGGAGGAAGGGGAGAAGAAGAAGAAGAAGAAGAAGACGAAGAAGAAGAAGAAGAAGAAGAAGAAGAAGAAGAAGAAGAAGAAGAAGAAGAAGAAGAAGAAGAAGAAGGGGGAGGAGGAGGAGGAGGAGGAGGAGAAAGGGGAGAAGGGGAAGGGGCGAAGAGAAGAAGAAGCAGAAACAGGAGGAGGAGGAGGAAGGGGAGGAGAGAGGAAGAAGCAGAAGGAGAAGAAAAAAGAAGAAGAAGAAGAAGAAGAAGAAGAAGGGGGAGGAGGAGGAGGAGGAGGAGAAAGGGGAGAAGGGGAAGGGGCGAAGAGAAGAAGAAGCAGAAACAGGAGGAGGAGGAGGAAGGGGAGGAGAGAGGAAGAAGCAGAAGGAGAAGAAAAAAAGAAGAAGAAGGGGAGAAGGAGGAGGGGAGGAGGAAGAGGAGGAGGAAGGGGCGAAGAGAAGAAGAAGATGAAGCAGGAGCAGGAGGAATAGTGGAGGATGATGAAAGGGAGGTGAGAGGAAGAAGCAGAAGGAGAAGAAAAACAGAAGCAATAAATAAAGCCTTTGAGGCTAGTTGTTAAATGGTAATAAAACCACGGCTAACATCTTGCAATCACATTTTCAAACAAAAATACACATGAGCTCACTGATTAATAACTAAAACAGCTACCCACAAAGCGAAACATCAATACAAATTAATCCCACTTAAACCTAAACCCTACGCATTCTTAACGAACGCGCACATTATTCATTTGCATCCAGACAAAAAGCAATCAAGTTAAACAAGAAATCTTACCTTGGCACTTGAGAGAATAGCAAGTGACAATGCCGAGTCGATGGATGAGAGTAAATCTCATCTAGCAAACCCGTGTGTGTAGGCGCAGGTACACGTTTGGGGAGATGGACGAACCAAAGAAGAGAGAATCTTCCAGTCACCGGGGTGTGCTTCTACCTGGCAAAAGCGCAAGAGAGCAGAATTTTGAGGTGGTTAAAACGAACACTGTCAATATGCGGTTTGGGGTTAAACGTACTCCAGGGATTAAGACATGTTGTAACTCTTTCTGACTCGTGTAGCTACTAACTCTTTTTGTCCAAGTTATAGCTCTAACTCTTAAAGGAAGGAGAGCGTTCCCATGCATATTAACAGATAAGTGGCTCCGTGGCGAAGGGGTTGAGCAGCTTGCCTCGACGTTCAGCAGGTGGTGGTTTCCTTCCCGTATCCCACCATTTTATTATTTTATTTTGCTCTCGCTCGCTTTAAACTCAAGCTTAGTCCAGACACACTACTAGTAATACTGGACTGAAAATTGACTATGGATTGCTTTCCCTATTAACAGTGACCCTCGCCATCAGGTGAACCCACTCCGACTTCAGAGGTATTTGTAATTTACGTCTCCAAGTCAAGTCCAATACCTTGGCGTTCAGGAAGCTTGAGCCCCAATCTCATCTCATCTCATCGTGTTCCTCTTGTACCTTGCGGTGTCGAGGTGAAGTATAAACAGCGGGAGGGTGCCCACTTATAGGCTTCCTGTATCGATATTCCCATGGACTCTGTTATTCCCTCCGTCCATCGTTTACGTGGTCGGCCTCTTCCTCTGGTTCCATTTGATATGTACATCATTGTTTGTTGTCGTATACTGTTAGTTGGTAACCTACTTGCATGGCCAAACCATTTGACTTGCTACCTTCTAATAAAATCTAGCGCTGCTATAACCCCCACTTTAGTCCTGATTTCTTCATTTCTAATTTTATCTCTTCGTGACACATTGAGTATTCTTCTCAGGAATCTCATTTCTGTTGTTGTGATTTGTCTTTCCTCTTGTTCTGTCATTGTCCAGGTTTGGCATTGGTAGCATAGAGTTGGTTGGAAGATTGTGGTGTAAAGTGTTTTCTTAGTAGTTATTGATACATATTTGTTCTTTAGTATTGGTGCCTTTTGTCCAATTAGTTAGTTTGCCTTATTGCATTTATTTCCGATCTCTTCTTCTGATTTGCCATTTGATGATATTATACTTCCTAGGTACCCGAGCCACAATAATGGCTTCAAATTTGTCGGAGTGACATTCGTGTAGAGACTTTTATCTAGACCTGGTTCTAAAGTACTATCCTTTCGGGGACAGTGTTACAGAACTCTCCTTCGGCAATTTAAACTACAAGACTAGCGGGGTGTGCAAGACAAACACTGCACCTTCACATCTGCGGAGAAGCAGATTCTCCATATACATACTCATATTAGAGATTTATATTTGATACCTTCTGTTGTGTGATACCCTATGTTATGTGGTGTCATCTGTTGTGTGATACCTTCTGTTGTGTGATACCTACTGTTGTGCGATACTCTTTGTTGTGTGATACGCTCTGTTGTATGATAACTCTGTTGTGTGATACAACCTGTTGTATGATACCATCTGATGTGTGATACCTTCTGTTGTGTCATGCCCTATGTTGTGTGATACCTTCTGTTTGCTATACCCTCTGTTGTGTTATACCTTCTGTTATGTGATACACTATGTTGTGTGATACCCTCTGTTGTGTGATACACTCTATTGTGTGATACCATTTGTCGTGTGATATCATCTGTTATGTGATACACTATGTTGTGTGATACCCTCTGTTGTGTGATACACTCTATTGTGTGATACCATTTGTCGTGTGATATCATCTGTTATGTGATACACTATGTTGTGTGACACCCTCTGTTGTATGACACCTTCTAATATACGATACCACCCTTTGTGAGAATCTTTCTCATGTTTATTGTCAGGTCAGTTCACGTCTCACCAGACAATACTCTCTGCACTCTATGTCAAGTGTGGTGATCACCTGATGATAGTTGTTGCTGTTCCTGTCACGTTGTATTCCTCCTAACACCTGGTCACATTTTTTCCCCCGCGTTTCCATCCTGTTTCGGGATATTGCGGTCAACACCAGCATCTTTCAGCTGTATGTTGATTCCTAGGCTAGATTACGCTCATCATCACGCCACGACTTTCTGAGCGACCGGCTCCATACTCTCATAATTCACTGGCACGACTCGAACCGCTTCCAATTCTCGTGCGCTCACGTCAACCACGAGCGTATTTGGGGTTACGGAGAAAGCTGCTAACCCCTCAGCCAGGGAGACCGGCACCTGGTCACATGCTGATCTTAAAAACTGACCTACGTTTCCTGGATGACCCAGACTCAAATGGACACCCGGGAAGTAAAGGCCGACAGCGTGCAACTGACCACATTATCTCTCTAAAGCCGATTGATATATAAAATATATGGGTCTCGCACCATATACCCAATGCATTTTAAGGGATTTACGATGAGCCTTTACTGTACTTACTACACCCATATAGGCTTTGGCCTGTGATAATGTATTCCTTACTGTTTTGTTGTAATAAAATTGGTTTCACGGTTTTTGTTTAATATTGCTTGGGAGAACTTGGAAGCAACAGAGATGTGGTTCCTGAGAAGAATGTTGTGAATTTCTGGAACTGCCAGAGTAACTAACAATGATTACCCTAAAGAGGCTAATGAAACTAGAACATTATATTCAACAATAAGAAAGAGACAAACAGCTTTCTTTGGTCATGTGCTGATAAGAGAAGCATCACAGAACTTCGTGGCGGCTGGAAAGATCGACGGAAAGAGAGGCAGGGACACACCAAGAGAAATGATGCTGGATGGATTGAGACAGTGGCATGGGGGAATATCATCAGCAGAGTTGATCCAGAAAACCAAAGACAGAGATCTGTGGAGAGACATGAACGACAACGCCAGCCGACATAGCACTTGATGTTGATATATCCTTTACAGGACGTTGCGATCAACCCCAACCTCCAAGTTGATTTTCTAGGCAATTTCAGTAGTTTGCCATTGCTTTCTAAACAAGAAGTCAATTTGAAGACCCAAGAGACCTACACAATGTAATGACCATAGCACTTCACAGACCCATACAAATTCCTGCTTTGGGGCTCCTGTTTTCCTTGTGAGGTCTATAGTTCTAGTTCTATAGTTCTATGTCTATAGTTCTAGTTCTATAGTTCTATGTCTATAGTTCTAGGTCTATATTTCTAGGTCTATGGTTCTAGGTCTATGGTTCTAGGTCTATATTCTAGTGCTATAGTTCTATGTCTATAGTTCTAGGTCTATGGTTCTAGGTCTATAGTTCTAGGTCTATAGTTCTATGTCTATAGTTCTAAGTCTATAGTTCTAGGTCTATAGTTCTATGTCTATAGTTCTAGGTCTATAGTTCTATGTCTATAGTACTAAGTCTATAGTTCTAGGTCTATAGTTCTATGTCTATAGTTCTAGGTCTATAGTTCTATGTCTATAGTTCTAAGTCTATAGTTCTAGGTCTATAGTTCTAGGTCTATCATTCTAGGTCTATAGATCAAGGTCTCTAGTTCTAGGTCTATATTCCGTCACAACTGGAGCTGTAGGTTAATTGATAGTGAGACGCACAGTGTCATAATTTCCCGTCTTGCCGAATCGATAGTTGGAAGTCAATAGCGGCCGATTTTGAAGCATGCCTCTTGCGTTGATTTCCATGGTATTGGAGTCGATTGTTCAGAAAGCACTGACAAACTACTGAACGTAAAAACTGTTCAGTAAACCACAAACACCAAAAAATTATGGAGTTGATTGTGGCGTTTTGCAGAGGACATGCGACTAACTTTAACTTTATTATTATAAAATATGGTTCTCTAAATATACTGATATACTGATAAATAGCACATGTTGAAACAAGTTAAAGAATACACCTATCTTGGAAATATGCTAACAGAATATAGCAAAATAGACACAGATATAGAAACCAGATGTCAGATAGCAAGTGCGCTTATATATTAAATGTCACCCACACTAAAACATCCAAATATACCCATGTCCGCAAAACGACAAATAATAAACAGCATATTCAAACCAACCCTATGCTACTTGGACATTATCCAAATGCGCAAAATCAACACCTGCGAAATGAGATGCTAGAGGAGAGCTGCCAAATTAATTATCCGAGACCGAATAAGAAATGATGTTATCAGACAGACAGTGGGTTTAACATCTCGTGCCATATATATTAAAAGGCAGAAGATCAAATGGTTCGGTCATCTGGTTAGAATGCAACACTATCAACTACCAGTACTGGCACTACATCAACGAAGATCTGCTACGGGAGCTAGTGAACGTCCGAGAAGTAAATGAATTGACAACATCAAAGACATTGTACAATTACGTGGAATGACACTATCCAATGCCACCGATCGGGCACTGGAGAGTCAATTAATCCTTCCTACGCCGCTTGGCGGTAAAAGGAGATTATTATTATTATTATTATTATTATTATTATTATTATTATTATTATTATTATTATTATTATTATTATTATTATTATTATTATTATTATTAACATATGGATGTCCTTTGCTATCAACCCCCAGCCCAATGTTTTGTGATTAGTAGTTTGCCAAAGGTTTCTGAGCGGGAAGTCCAACTGACCATTGCATGACCTAAGAAGATTGTTTATCTCTTTCATATATCCTATGTAGACATACATGAAAGTCAAGAGAGCACGACAGGACAGACTTCCGTGGAATGGTTAGGAAGATTTACGAATAGCCCAAAGACTGAAATGCTTGATGATGATGAACATGAAGATGATGATGATAATGCTAATGATAACAAATGATAACATTTATGATGATGATGATGATGATGATGATGATGATGATGATGATGATGATGATGATGATGATGATGATGATGATGATGATGATGATGATAATGATGGTGATAGTGATAATGATGATGACGATGAAAATGATAATGCTGATGATGATGGCGAATATGATGATCATGACAATAATGATGATGCTAATACTTATGATGATAATAATGGCAATGATAATCATAATTGTGACGATGATGATGACCTGTAAAACTTTAACAAGTTATACATCTATTACTTACATTAAACTAGCACAGCTCTAGCCGGGAACATGTGGAAGTATTTACAAAAAATGCTGGTGGGTGTATTTGCTGCATGTGTGTACGACAGAGAAAAGCACGTAGACAGAATCATTGGTTGGAGGAAGGCGGACCAGAAACGAAAAACATGATAGATACAACTAGGATATATGCTACTTTACAGGGTGTCCCAAAAGTTCTGCACCTTGTCTGCACAGAATTCTCTATTTTTCTGGACAGGCTGTTATCTTCAACAGCAAGCCCGTTTCTTTCTTACTGTCTGTCTGTCTGTCTGTCTGTCTGTCTGTCTGTCTGTCTGTCTGTCTGTCTGTCTGTCTGTCTGTCTGTCTGTCTGTCTGCCCGCCCGCCCGCCCGCCCGCCCGCCCGCCCGCCCGTCCGTCCGTCCGTCTGTCTGACTGTCTGTCTGTCTGTCTGTCTGTCTGTCTGTCTGTCTGTCTGTCTGTCTGTCTGTCTGTCTGTCTGTCTGTCTGTATTTCTTTCTTTCTTTCTTTCTTTCTTTCTTTCTTTCTTTCTTTCTTTCTTTCTTTCTTAAACAGTCAATAATGATAGAGGTAAAGGCTTGTTGTTACTACTTTGGGTATTGCCCAGCCTAGTAATAGCATTATTATGTGACTCAGAGTTTGATGTATACGCCTCGAGCTCTAAAGGTAATGAGCTGGATCCCAGAATAGGACTGGGAATTTTTCTATCACCATCGATACCTGATGATATCACACGGCCTATTGATATATTGGGTAGTGAGAACTGACACCTAGCCGTCTCGGATAAGGGCGAAAAACAGAAAGTCCCGTATGCTAGTTGTGCACTATAAAACAAAAATTCGAGACAGATCGCAGACAGTAGGCTTTAAGGTAGCTGCCATGACATAATTGTTAGGAACGAAATTTTACAGAGACAGTTAATCCACATGGATTATGTCTGGAGGAAGCAAAGATGAAGCAAATACGAGCCGAAGTCGGACACACTGACCTTTCAGATGCATCACTTGGTGTGATCCACTCCCCTGGAAGGTGTAAAGAAGACAATGAAGTCCTACTTTGGTCGCTTTCACTGCAGTCTGTGCATATATGAACGATCGCGTGAAGACCACAGTAACTTAGCAACGCAGTAGCTCCTGATTCAATTCCTCAACAGGGACAGACATTACTTTTTGACCCATACGTCTCAGGGTGGCAGAGACAGTAGCACAATAGCAGACTGCCTGCCCGTTGATCCATGTAAGTATGTATGCAGGTATATGTGTTTTTACGAATGTGCATACGTACGTGTGGCTGCCTGTCTCATAACATGGTAATATGCATTGTTTATGTTTACAACATTCATTCGATAGTGTTTTTTTTTTCCCTATGTGAACGTGATAGTGATAATGATGATGACGATGAAAATGATAATGCTGATGATGATGGCGAATATGATGATCATGACAATAATGATGATGCTAATACTTATGATGATAATAATGGCAATGATAATCATAATTGTGACGAGTCATAAACGTGATCAGTCAGGTCTTAGTCAGATATGACTGAGCTACCGTATAACAGTAGACGGTACTACCTGGTTTCTGTTAGCGCCGAACGTTGGGCGGCGCATACCAAACCCGACACCCCACATTGTGCCAACGGCTTCGGGCGGAAGAGCGCAATTGGGAGGGTACAAGCCTTACCCTGGTGCGAGGAAATGCAAGCTAAAGACAAATTTGTCATGGCAGGGCAGACCAGGCCCTAAGCCTTGGTTGGCGACTGGTCTAGGATCGAAGCTCCGACAGGCGGACAGTTAGAGCATTGCTTTGCTGATCCGGCAGCTTCTGCAGCTTGTCTTGTTCCAGATGTAGGGGTGTTACCTTTCCTCTGGAGTGAACTAGGCAGGCCGAGAGAGGGATCATGCTGCATGGGCAACACATGATCTCTATATTTTAGCCCAGGCTTTGTTACATGATTGATACAGGCATTGATAATGCACATTGGGAGCAAGTCGCCGCTGAACGTGTTGCATGGAGGGCAAATATCAGAAATGGAATAAAGTCAAAGGAGAAAATTATTGCAGAAAAGTCACACACCAAGCGTTTGAGACGTAAGATGGTGCATGATGGTGGAAATGACCACGTGTTCACATGCACCCACTGTGAACGGACATTTACAGCGCAAATTGGCCTTATCAGTCACACTCGCTACCGCCATAGTTAAAAGTTATTATGCCTTTTTAAAGCACAAACTATCGTCTGTCAAGACGGCAAGGTGCCAATGATGATGTGAACGTGTCATGCAGCATTGATGAACGAAAGATCGGTGATTGGAAGGGCCGAATGTAAGACGGGCCTGCATGCCCAATTTGTGACCCTTTGAAAATAAAGTTCATTCGTTAGTTCGTTTGATCATGTGCCGAAATTCCCATCACCCTGGGTTCTCATGTACAACCTTCATAAAGTTGGTTTCTGGAAATATTTTGGGAAATTAAGGCAGCCAGTGTGATGTTGACCATATCAACCATCGAGTGGCCATTGATCTATACAAAATATGGGGTTGGAATCATATACCTCAAAAACACGAAGTCGTGCACTAATCTCCCGCACTTGTTGATACTACTCTAGGCATCGCCTAGCTAGTAATAGCATTATTATGTGTTATGCTGATCAGTATGGGAGATCATTGGCATCCATATCACATGATCGCGAAGTTCAGTTTTACGTTCTTGTCCCGATTATGCTATCTGAATATGTCGCATATGAATTTCTCACCCTCTTCTCCCGACATTTCTGTCGTCATGGTATTCTTTACATTATCTTCAGAAACCACATATTTACTGCAGTCAGATGTTTCTATGTCATTCTACTTCTTGTCTATATCTCACATGCATATAACTATATAGTCTCTGTATATTATGTTAACACATTTTACTCACAGCGATGCACTCTTTAGTGGTCAATTTGTTATCCAGCCTTGCAAAATAGGTTTCAGATAGTTTCAGATAATTACTGCAAAGGTAACGCTGATGAATGAAGCTGGAAATCGCTGCTTTATTACTTTATAACTGCTAATATATGTACATGCTTAACACTACACATATCTCCCCCCACCCCGTCTCCTCTGGCAGAATATGTATAGAATACACACTACTTTAC
Organism: Cepaea hortensis; assembly: GCA_963921405.1. Lineage (NCBI taxonomy): Eukaryota > Metazoa > Mollusca > Gastropoda > Stylommatophora > Helicidae > Cepaea > Cepaea hortensis. Next base: position 87,046,313 of record OY992887.1, read on the forward strand.
ATTAACTCTGTGATACTAAAGTTTTGAGACACCCTGTACAATGAGAGAAAGAGAACTTAGCAATGACCAGTTGAGCTACCTTAAAAGAGGTTCCCAAACAATAAGGCGTTGGTTTCCATATTAGCTAGTGGGCGAACAATGAGTATTCTCAAATGTTATGTATGTTCAACACTGCTATATGGGGTGTGAGTGGTGTCGAGGTATGGTGTCCGCCTCGAGTGCTGGAGGTCCCGGGTTCAGGCCCCAGTGAGGACCGGTATTTATTTAAAAAATCCACCTGGACTTCCAGTAATAAAATTTCCCCTGGTCTCTGGGTAGTGAGATCGGACGCCCGTGTGTATTGTTGTCTCTGGGTAGTGAGATCGGACGCCCGTGTGTATTGTTGTCTCTGGGTAGTGAGATCGGACGCCCGTGTGTATTGTTGCGCACGTAAAAAATCCCTTGGCAGTTGGAAATCGAAAAAGAGTAGCCATAGCGGCGCTGCCTGGGCAAAATTTCGAGTTAAAAATCTACCCAAAGTATTTCAGGATCCTTGCCGATGCAACGGAGTTCGTGCATTGAGCTGAGTTTCTCCAGACTCAGGTTTGAGTTAGGAGGAAAACGGAGCACTTATGGGTTAAACCGTGTGCCGTGATGTTGATCCAACGAGTAAACTAAACTAAAACTAAACTTGCTATATGGCGTGGATGCCTGGAAAATGAACAAGCAAGTAGAAAGTCGAATGGAGTTCCCGAAGATGTGGATATACAGAAGCTTATGTCGTATTTTATGGAAATAAAAACAATCAAATACAGAGGTTCTAGAAAAACTTGGAATGAAAAGAGAGTTGATGAAAGAAATAAAAAAGAGGCAAGTTAAAAATTTCGGCCACGTTAAAAGACACTACACTCTTATAATAACCACATTGGGTGGCAAGGTTGAAGGCATGCGAGCAAGAGGTAACCAACGATACAAAGTGGGAAGATAACATCAAGCGATGGACGAACATCAATCTGACAGAATATACAGTCAGGGTGAGAGACAGATAGTATTGGAGATCCATTATAGCCAACCTTCATTGTGAAGACGGCACCTGATTGATTGATTAACTAACGAGTTGCAGGGTTTGCTAGGAAGACGATTCAAAGACATTCGTAGAGTTAATAACATTTACAAGCAAATTATGTTTAATAAATGTAAATACGTTTTATTAACTTATTTTGAACCAAGTAACTCACTAAGCGTTGGCCTTTCTTCTTCTGCGGTCGTTCGACGCTGTGATTGCGTTGGACACAATTGCATTGATCCTATTTACTGCAGATCTGTGATATTTTCGATTCTGTGGCGAAGGGTTACAAATGCAATTCGCGTTCGAAAAACAGCTGCGGGCGATTTGGAAGCAGGACACCTTGCATTGGTTTCCATACAATGGTATGGGTTTCGGTCGTACAAAAAACAATGGCAAGCTACTGAGGGTAAACTTGCCCAGGAATCACAAACAGCCAAAACAAAATATGGAGTTGACTGTTACGCCCTGTAAAGGATATGCTACAAAGTTAGCTGTGATTAGCCGACACATGCGACTTCTTTCCGACATTTGCTAACCGGTTGCCCTTTCCTGGTGGGACATTTCACGGCCACAGAGTTTTGATGTCACCTTCGCCTTTCCGTCTACAGGTGGTGCATCCCAATGAACCCGCTGAGGACAGCCGCATGCATGTCTTCGGCTTTCAAGGGAAATCTGGAGCAACTCACGAGCATTTCCTGTCATCTAAGGAGGAGTTCATTAACAGATTCAGTACCAAACTAAGTAGGTTTGGACCAAACATAAATGGATGGTGGAAAATTGGAAGTATGGGTGTGTCACAGTTATGACTTAAAAGTTATTAATATGGTAGCAGACATGCTGTACTATATATACAATTAAAGTGAGTTGTACGGGGAAAACTATCGTATTGCTATTTTAACCATAGTTTGATTTATAAGCCCATGGCAGTTACGGGAAGTTCATATAAGACGATTTATCAGCCCATGGCAATTAATCAGTTAATGCAAGACTTATATATGATGTACTTAGAGTGACCCCATCCATAGAATTGTCACGTCCTGTACATTGTTGCTTAGATTCACTTTCGTGTATTAGCCCGCCCGTTAATTATGAATTGTGTCTTTACAGGCCTGTAGGAAGGAGACTGATACCCGGGACTTTGATGACATTGACACATGAGCCTTTGGATCCTTTACTATAACACCAACAGCTCTCTTGGTGTAATGACAAGTTTCCATCATCAGGATTTTGATCAGTGACTTCGGCCTTGGCTTTCACGAAGAACAATGTTTTCTAAGCAGAGCACCAACCACTCTAAGACATGTAGAAACTGACAATCCTAGCCTGCATAAACGCCTTCAGTTACTACCACTCCGCAAACGTCTGCTTTTCAATAAGGCCAAACTAATTCACAAAATCCTACATCGGAATGCCCCAAACTACCTTTGGCCATTGTTTGAATATAATGCTAGACACAGTAAACGATTAAATTTATTACATCTTCCGAAGCCTAGGATAGACTTATACAAAACAAGCTTAACGTACTCTGCAGCTCAGCTGTGGAACAATCTTCCACATGAAATAAAAGACATCATCAATCCCTATACATATAATCGCAAATTATTTGAACACTATCTCAGTACGGATTATCTTCTCCCTTAATAATAGAAGTAATAATATAATAAAACCCTAGTATAACAGCCAGTCCCCTTTTGGTAGGCCAGTATATTCCAAACAGCTAATAAATGCCACACCAGTTATAACTATTACTGAGTCGTGTAGTATTTATTTTTAATTTTTCCACTTGCCTTTATAATGCATATCTTTTATATTGTTGCTGTTTTCAGTTAGCCTTGAATGATGTGGGAATGGTATAATGTATGAAAGAGAGTGATAAAAGGGCAGAATGTTAGACGGGCCTGCGTGCCCAATTCTTAACCATTTCAAAATAAAGTTTTGTTGTTGTTGTTGTTGTTGTTGTTGTTGTTGTTGTAAGCAGAGCACCAACCACTCTAAGACATGTAGAACAGTCTGTTCTAAGCAGAGCACCACCACTCTAAGATATGTAGAGCAGCGGGTTCTAAATAGAGCACTAACCACTCTAATACATGTAGAGCAGCGTGTTCTAAATAGAGCACTAACAACTCTAAGACATGCAGAGCAGCGTGTTCTAAATAGAGCACTAACCACTCTAAGACATGTAGAGCAGTGTGTTCTAAGCAGAGCACTAACCACTCTAAGACATGTAGAACAGCGTGTTCTAAGTAGAGCCCCGCCACTCTAAGACATGTAGAGCAGCATGTTCTAAATAGAGCACCAACAACTCTAAGACATGTAGAACTGCGTGTTCTAAATAGAGCACTAACCACTCTAAGACATGTAGAACAGCGTGTTCTAAGCAGAGCACCAACAACTCTAAGACATGTAGAGCAGCGTATTCTAAACAGAGCACCAACCATGGAAAGATTTTCAGAGAGACGTATTCTAAACAGAGCACCAACCATGGACAGACATTCAGAGAGGCATATTCTAAACAGAACACCAACTATGGAAAGACATTCAGATGGGCATATAAACATATTGGTCCAAACAGTCGGGCACACATTCCGTAAACATCATTTCCCATGCTAGAATGCATTTGAGCGTGGCATGAGAAAACATTCTGTTTCGAAAACAGTTTACAAACACGAGGAAGCGCGCAAACACGGTGGAGACACCAGACTGCAAAAGCTATAAGGAGGAAACAAATTCCACTCGAGATTGCGGTCGAGATTTATCAAGTTTGGGAACCATTGGCCCAGGATATCAAATTTATGTTGGCGGAGTTTCTAGAGATTTATGTTGAAGTCAAACATGGTCTTGAAACTGATCTTTGCCGTAGCTGAACGCCCTCTCCGCAAGAGACGCTTCACTAACACAAGCCAGTGTTCTGACAGTTGCCATGAGCCAGCCACACTTGTTCTACACAGAAATATCAATTGAGGAATTCTTTGTGGAACACCTTGAGACATCTAAGCCAGTTAATAAATAAACTCACCTGTATTCTTTGGCGTTTGAAGAAGTGGAAGAAAGGGGTGGAGACGAGTGGACGCAATAGACAACATAGAAATTGAAAGCTATAGTTAATGACTGGGCTTCGAACTTCACTTTGAAGTACAGGTTCGAATCCCGGTGGATGAGTATAGCTCAAAATTGTATGTTGTATAGCACGTCCTCTAGTCTCCACTTCTTACTTCGACTTCTATAAGGTTAGTTAGTTAGTCGACAGATCATCCTCATTGCACATCAAACCATTCAGTTCATAAGTGCACAGACCCCGCTCCTCAGTAAATCCTGCAAATTGTGACGGCTAACGACACCAGTTCTGTGTTGGTTTTTTAATCTTCTTTGGCTTACTTGTATAGTGTTCTTGTTTGGCCACACCTCTTTTAACTTGCTGTTCTCGCAGTCTGACCATGCTTGTAGAATCACAGTCATCGCGTGGTTCTCGCAAACGACTTCTTTGAGCGCGTAATAATACGTGTGTGGTTATACAGTTGTTGTATTGGCTGCCTATACTTGGCTGTTGTTTTACTCTGTAAAATAAAGTTAACTTAAAGAACTATTTTACATGCGATGATGCAAACTGGTTGTATGATTAAATTAGTTGCCAGTCGTTTTGTAGAACGTTGCACTCAATCCCAACATTTATTGGTGAGTGATCTACTAGACAATTTGACGTTCTGTAGTTTGATATTGCCAGCGCCGTATCTCAGGGATAGCGAACGAGTTTCACAGATCTCCGACACACCGAGTCCAGGGTTCAAAGCCAGCTGCGCGCTTTGCGGTGATTTCGATGGTATGAGGCGTCGTTCGTTTAGAAAACAATGGTAAACTATTAAACGTAAAAATTGCCTAGAAAATTGCAAACAGCCAACAATTCTGTGGTTGATTGCACCGCACTGTAAATGACAAGCAACTAAACTTTTTTAAAGCTTGCCATTACTTTATGAAATGCCAGAGTTTATATCATTAAAATCAACACAAAGCTATCTACTTCTAAATCGGCTGTTGCTGATGACGAACCCTCGACCCCGTATGTCTTGGAAACTGTGTTCACTAATCCCTAATCAATGGACGCATAAGTTTATATAGTACATGGTGTATTTTTAATGACTGCAGTGTTTGAAAATATTGCCGGTCCAAGTCGTGTATTCACCCTCTGTAAAGTTCATGCAACATAATAGGTAAATACAAAATTTGGACCGGCAATATTTTCAAATATAGTACAGTCATTAAAAAAATACACCCTATACTAGCGCCGTGTGTTTTACATACCAATGGGCACTCTATGGGTGCTTTGGTCAATATCAAGCCGGTCGACTTCACTTCCCATGACATTTCCCGGTACTCATTTTAGGCTGGATCGACCTGGGAGCCCAGGACATTTAAACTGTAGCACGTCAAGGGAGATTAGAACACATCACCAACTGGCAAGCAACAGTAGGCGAGCCTGCAAGCGTCTGCGCCTCGCGGCTTCCTCGCTCGTGTGGTAGCCATATGTTGTAACAGAAGCTTGTTTTGATGTGTTAGCAACGCGGATAAAAGATGATAACACCAGCAAAGTGACACTAAACCTGCAATTTAATAACACCTTCTGCGTGAATGTAACATGAAGTAACAAGCTGTTTACCGCTTCTGCCTCCCCCCCCCCCCCCCATCCCCTACCCCCAGCCTCAATGCAGTGGGAAACAAAGAGCAGACAACAGTTGTCATGGAAACAAAGAGCAGATAACCGTTGTCGTGGAAACAAAGAGCAGATAACCGTTGTCATGGAAACATAGCCATAAACGAAACCACTCCTTCGATTTCGTTGCTATATATATGTACTAATTACAATGTGTTCCGTATCGTTTTTCTTAAAACCAAACAACGCACACCCCGCTCTCTCTCTCTCTCTCTCTCTCTCTCTCTCTCTCTCTCTCTCTCTCTCTCTCTCTCTCTCGCTTTCCTCCATCCCCCCCCCCCACCACCACCTCCAACTCTCTTACCGGATGCCATATATGGGTGTAATGTATCTTATTATAATGTTGCCTACTTTTCGTCTCCGGGCTTGCGTCTTGAACCTTTAGCCTTATGTGGTGTATACTTTTGTTTACATGCGATAGGGTAGTCCGTCTGGCAGCAATTCTAGTGCCTCTTTGATATTTTATTTACCTTGTCTATACGTTATTAACCTCGTGTTTACGTGGGTTAATCTTTGCACCTATGCTTCTGAACGTGTTTCTGATTGCTGTTTACTTGTTTCCTTAACTATATTCCTAGCATCCCAGTAAACACACACACACACACACACACACACACACACACACACACACATACCCAGGTGCGCACGCGGGTAGACACCTAGTTCTTTGTGTTAAGTCTAATGCAGATTCTTCCGTGTCTTCCTCGTTTGCACTCAGAAACACATGTTAGTGTCTCCAATAACAACGGCGGTATGTTTCTGATAACACCCCCGTCTAACTTTTGAGGAACAAATTGGCTGAAGCCATTTTTATTGTCGCTCATTTACTCGCTCTTAAACTTCCGGAGTTCTATGTCGAGGTAGCGGGTTCAATCCTAAACTGGTCAGTTGAATAAAATGTCGACTTCTCGTCCTTGATTTAATGACGTAAATTACAAATATCTCTGAAGTCGGTACAGGTACACCTAAATGCGAGGAACGGTATTAATAGGAAAAGCTAATCCACACGCAAAAATCAGTTCAGTGCATTAGAAGTGATAGCAAATGTATAGACTACGCTTGAGTTCAAAGCGAGTGAAAGCAAAACAGCCCCCCCCCCCCCAAAAAAAAAAAGAAAGAAAGAAAGAAAGAAAGAACACAATTGCCGTAAATTATGCAGGATTGTAGACGATGACAACCGTTCGTCGGAGAATCGACACACACAGAGATCTGACGAACCAATCTTCTCGTGATATAAATTATATGTTAAACTAAAAATTATAATCTCTTCTTGTCTTTAAAGTTGATGACAAGCTTCATTTTTCATATGGCCTGGGTGTGGTATTTTGACTTCGGTCACATGCGTGGTGGAAAGTTAACTGATTCAATGACGAAGGATAATATATCGCCATACGTGACCTTCCATCTGGACAAAAGGACGATATATCGCCATACTAGGGTCATAATAGTATTTGTTTTGTTTCATAGCATATGTCGCAATTTCAGTGAATGGAAATTTACATTATAATACTTGTTCATATGGTAGTGTACCATGTTTGGTCGTAACCTACATTTTGCGTGGCACTGAATCAGTTACGGCTGCTGTAAATGGACACCCTGTACCAGACCTAGGGAGTCAGCTAGCTCTATGCTGGTCTTACAGAGCTCGATGCAAGACTTCCTGTCATACTCCGCGTCATACACCACGTATAATTTTTTTATCAGTGGACAAAACCCACCTGGGGTGTCTCAGAGATGGTCGCCCCTAGAGCTGCAGTGATCATAAGCTTTGGAACTCATCAGCCCACCACCTCTAATGTCGGGGTGGGTTCGTCTGATGACGAGGGTTACTGGTAATATAGAAAGATAATCCTCACGCAAAACTCTGTCCAGTGCTACTAGAAGTAACGTGTATGGACTATGATTGAGTTCAAAGCGAGCCAGCGCAGAAAAAAAAAATAAAATAGGGCACTCTCAAAATAATGGGTAATTATTATTCACGGATTGAAAATACTACGTTGGACGGAGGGAATAACAGAATCCATGGGAATGTCGATATACGAAGCCCATAACCGGGCACTCTCACGAAGTTTATACTTCACCTCGACACCACAAGGTACAAGAGGAACACGATGAGATGAGATGAGATGAAAATACTACTAAATAATAACTCGGTTCAAACGTCCATGTCAAACCATTCAAAAGAAATGTCAGTTTTATGAGAGAAAACCATTCTTCGTGTGCATGCCTCTACATGCTGAAGGGAAGATACAAATTCTCCTAATCTGTAAAACTGCATGCCTGAGGCAAGCAGGTGGCCATGGCGACTAAGTGCAACTAAAGGCGAAAAAAGGGGAAATTGTTTGGCTTTCACTTTGGAAAGTGTGAATCGAATACTTGCTATGTGGGCGTCATTAAGTTCCAACATCTCATCCCACAAACTCTCAATTTAATCTTGTCATCTCTCGTTGTCACCCCACCAACTCTTATATCCATCTTGTCAACTTTCAGTCTCATCCTATTAACTGCGACTTCCATCCCACCAGCTCTCACTTCCTTCTGGTCTGTTCTACCCCTGAGCTTAGCATGTTTACTTCAAAAATTCTAGAACTACACATACGCGCGCGCACGCCCGCTTAGTCACACACATACTCACACACACACACACACACACAAACACACACACACACGGAGAGAGAGAGAGAGAGAGAGAGAGAGAGAGAGAGAGAGAGAGAGAGTGAGAGAGAAAGAGATAGAGATCTATACACATATATTAGGTCCAAGACATACTTCCCTATATATACATATATTAGGTCCAAGATGTACTTCCTTGTATATACATATATTTTCGACCCAAACTTTACCTTTTTTTTTTTTTGCATATCCTATTTACAGGACACCGCTGTCAACACCAGCATTTTACTGGTGTTGTTGTTGATGTCTTGGCAAATTTACGTTCAGTAGTTTGCCATTGCCGGTCTCTCTGGCTGTGGGGTTATAACACTTTCTCTCTGTAATCCCGTTTATCACGCAGAGTCTCGCAGCGGAGCGAGAACTGAGGTGGTTCGACCCCCGCTCGTGACTTGCGGATACTGAGCCGGCCGCTCAGAAAGCAATGGCAAACTACTGAGCGTAATCTTGCCAAGAGATCAACAGACAGCTGAAAGATGCTGCTGTTGACAGCTAAGTCCTGTAAAAGGATACGCAAAACATTTATTTAGTTTGCCATTGCTTTCTGAACGATCCGCTTCCTTACCAACACGTTAAGACCCAGCGCGAACGCGGTCTGCTGCCAAATCAGTCACAGCTGTGTTTCGAACGCCGGTAAGCCGGCTCACGAATCGCGTCCGCAAGACCTTAGCCACGGAGCTGGCAAACTTTACTAGTTGAAGGAAATAGCTTGTGTTCCCTGATTTTTCAGTCCTATTGACACGGCAGTCGGACCTATGACTATACAGATAACCCATCTCTATCTCAACCAAGGAAATGATCGTCACCGCACCTACATGTCTGATTGTTTGCAGTCATCGCAAGCCCCGGCGGCGACACAACGGAATAGCAAACAGAGTAACGCTTATTTTCCTGTGTTGGAATCCCTTAATCACTAGAAGGATTGAAGGTCAGCATGGCCGAATGGATAAGAACGTTCGTTCTTAAACATCCGGTGCGCTGATGCCGACGTAGCAGGTTCACCCCTACATCGGTCAGCTGACTAAAATGTTGACTTCTCGTCCTTGACTTGGGGACGTAAATTACAAGTACCTCTGAAGTCGGAGTGGGTTTGCCTGATGGCGAGGGACACTGGTGATAATGAAAGCTAATCCACATGCAAACATCACTCCAATGCTACGCTTAAGTTCAACATAAGCCCCCCTCCCCCCCAAAAAAAAAAAAAAAACAAAAAAAACTGCGCCCTATCAAGCTTGTCGTATGAGACGATTAAGGAAGGTTCGTGCTTACGGTAAGCTACGCCATCAGGTATGTCACAGAATCTAATTAACCGTGAACAAGTCACATAAATAGCTTGCTTGGCGTGGGTTGCTTGAGGGCCTATCCCCCACATGGGGGAAGAGAGGGCAGAAGTGGAAGCGTGGCGATCACATTCCAGAAACTCGCTATCGTTGCTTTGAATTAAGGCAAATGTGACGAGGAAGGAATCTGGTCTCGACACTCGTGCCATGGGACGATGAATTGTCTTCAGTGATTTCTCGTTTCTGCCATGGGCTTATATATCGCCGAAATGTTGCTGTGTTGTTATTAAAAAAAAAAAAAAACATGAATGCTACCATACTAACGACTTTTCAGTCATAACAGTGACACATCCCCACTTCCCATCTTCCGCTATCCATTTTTGTTTGGTTCAGACCTACTCTTTGCTTGGCACTGAATCTGTTAATATTATTGGCATCAGCATCCATATCATCATGTGCCGTGCCGATAAGCGTGGACGGTCATGTTTCGCCATCTCACACGATCACCAGAGTCGTGGGTCAGTTCTGTGTTCTTGTCTCGATTATGCCATGTACCCAAACTATCCAGATATATATCTCTTTGCTTTCCTCTTGTTCTTTTTCCCTTAATCTTGCCAGTTGTCAACAGGTTCACTAGTTTATCTCTTCTTATAACTTGCCCAAAGATGTTGACTGTCTACGTCTAATTTCTCTATTTACTTTACGGTTTCCATTTGTCTTCTTGTAAGACTTGCTCCTCGGTTTTTCTGGTTATTGTATTTTTCACAGAAACCACATCTCCACTACCATCAAATGTCTGACACAATGACCAGTCTCGGATCAAGTGATCTGGGTTCAGTCCTCAACAGGGAGAGGATCCTCTTTTTTTTTAAATTGAAAATTGTGGGTCTATGATCAGTTCAGCCTCATAAAATGAGAACCGCATAGTTTTCAGAAATTGCTGGAAATTCAGTGGGAAGGCAAAGAAACTAGCCACCACATGTCATAATGCAGTGACTAGAGTATGCCACAAAGGAAAGTATAAGAGCACTTGCTCTTGAAATTCCGGTGCTCTGGTGGCGGGATAGGAGGTTCAATCCTTACACCGACATTAAGTTGGACTTAAACCTGTCTTTTGCGCTCGCTCGCTTTAAACTCAAGTGTAATCCATACACACTACTTCTAGTAGTGCTGGACTGAATTCTGCGCGTGAATTAATTAGCTTTTCCATATTAACAGTGTCCCGCGTCATCAGGAGAACCCACTCCGACTTCAGAGGTCAAGGACGAGAGGTCAACGTTTTATTCCAATTGTCCGGTGTAGGGGTTGAACCCCTTACCTCAGCATACGGGATGTTTAAGAACATATCCATTCGGCCATGCTGATCTACGGACTTAAATCTTGATTTATCGTTTAGAAAGCAATGGCAAACAATTGAACGTAAAATTACCTTGAAAATCCCGAGGTTGAACACAGCATGCTGCAAAGGACTTTTAACATTGTGGTATGCTGCGTGGTCCCTGAGGTTAATGCGGCAGTGCTCGAACTTCCGGTGATCTGATGACGGGATAGGAGAGTATTCCCATCCCCCCCCCCCACCCCGTCAGTTGGACTTAAACATTGCCTTCCCGTTCAGAAAGTAATGGCAAACTACTGAGCATAAACTTGTCTAGAACCTGGAGTTGGGGTACGTCCCGCAAACGATATGTAACCTTTCTGTTTGTGTGTTTAGAATATGTATCTTGTGATGGAAGTTAGAAAAAGAGTTCTTCCGACTTACATACAATCAGTTTTATCCTACGGCTGCGAATCCTGGACAATTAGTAGACCGGCGAAAAAAAATCCATGGAAGCCTTGGAGATGTGGTTTTATAGAAGAATGCTGAAAATTAATTGGACAACCAAAATGGACAATCTGGACATTTTGAGGGAGGATAAGTCGCAAAGACAACTTATCACAAACATCAGAAAGAAGCAGTCATCGTTTTCTGGCCACATTATGAGAAGACAAAAACTGGAACATGTTGTGATAACAGGAAAGATTTGCAGAAAGAGAGACAGGGGAAGACAGCGTGAGAAGATTCATGACAGTCTGCTGTCATGGCACGGAAGGGAGTCAACACAGGAATTAACACACGCTGTCTGAGGTCGCAATTTGTGGAGAAACATGATCGTCCACGCCATCCGGCAGGACACTGGGTGATAATGATGATGATGATGATGATGATGATGATGATGATGATGATGATGATGATGATGATGTCCCAACATTCGAGTATGCCAAGGGTGTATTTGTAAGTTAAAAGATGTTTCAATAGCAGATACTGCCGGGTTAGGAAGGGTGTGGGGTGTTATGTCTTCACATATACTAGGCCGTGACATATGAGGTGGTGAGGACAGTACCCGGTCCCCGTGGCCGTTCCTTTTCCACTCAATACCAAAGAAATTCAGAAATTTGTCTGGTACTCATTTTGAGAGAACATCGTGACAACTGGAAAGATCGAGGGGAAGAGAGGCAGAGGCCGACCAAGAGAAATGATGCTGGATGGATTGAGACGGTGGCATGGAGGAATAACACTAGCAGAGTTCATCCAGAAAACCAAAGACCGAGGTCCGTGGAGAGACGTGAATGCCTACGCCAGCTGGCAAAGCTCTTGATGATGATGATGATTCATTTTGATTAGGCTGGGTCGACCCCAGAGCCGTTATTGTCAGAAAAGAATCATTCTGCCTCAGTTGGGAATTGAACACGGACAACTGTCTAGCCAGGCAAATGCACTAACAGTTATCCCACCCAGCTCCTGGTCTATCTTTAACATTTGTTGCATGTCCTTTGCAGGACTGATTGTCTATGCAACATTTCTTTCAGTAGGTTGCTATTATTTTCTGAACCAGAAATCAACGTTTAAGTCCAACTTAATGTTGGTGTGGGGGTTGAACCTTCTATACCACCATCAGTGCACTGGAAGTTTAAGAAGAAGCGGTCTTAACCTTTCGGTCGCCTCGACTTCTGCCTTTACCTAATCAATAACATTAAGCGTATGAAATACTATGTGTGAATATGTGTATGTGTCTTTGCTTGCGGGTTCTTTTCTGTCCATATTTTACAAATGCCATATAGACGGTTTAAGGAGTAAATGTGTACCGGGTAAACATTTTACAGTGACACCGCGACAATCCAACATGACCAAAAACGGGAATGGCAATTGAAATAGTTTAGCGTAACCTTTCCCCTCAGCGGGGTCACCACAGGTCAGATATGCCGATTGGTCTGTCGAACCCTCTGACGTCAACACTTAAATGTTCAGATAAGGCGTTTGGTATTCAGGCTTAGATTTTTCTATATTACCATATTTTGCAATGGAATTAAACCTAAGAATAATTTTCAACCTGCTTTATTTAGGTATACCCGTTCTAGAAACTTAAAATTTTTTGTATGTTTATAAATATTTGCTTAAAGTCGATAGACCGCTGGATGCCTGTTATTCTTAACTGTCAGTATTTGAAACACTCCCCGACGTTTTCATTACTAAATTTGACTTTGCCGCAGTGCTTGTACAAATATATTCTATACATAGATTACTCAATTGATATGTACAATACATAGTACGCTATTTGAGTTGCGGGTGGCAATTTTCGTTCAGTTATAATGTAAATAATACGTTTCTATTTGTAGATGTTTAAAATGAATGATGCGGACTGAATGTACATACTTATATACTAGTACCGGCATCTGTGGTTCAGAGGAAAGAGAACGCACTTTCACAAACCCTGAATTCTCGGGGTCCATTGAGGAAATAACGAACAGTAGCACAGTAAGTTAAGTCTATTAACGAGAGTTTGCAGGAGATTGTCTATATCAGTGGTTCTCAACCATTTTTGGCCCATGCACCCCTTGACCATATGTTCAGAATGTTACCCCTCTCCCCTTTCGCATTTCCTCCCTATAAATCCCCAGCCCCTACACAGTATACGTACAAATGGAAGCTAAATTTAATAACACATACTAGAACAAATCTAGACGTCTACATAAAACGTGATTTGCGGGTCTACTTACGTTATACAATGAATTTCAGAACGGCGAGAAGCGTAAAACCGTAAAGTATGGAGTGGAAAAAAGTATCAAGTAATCGGTTCTTGTATTAACGTGATCTTGAAATAATCTTACCCCCCCCCCCTCTGGAAACCCTAAAATTCCCCTGGGGGGGAGGGGGGGGGTGTTCCCCACCGGTTGAGAACCACGGTCTATATCCTCCCGTAGAAAACTTACGCTGTAAAAGGTCCAGCCGGTGGTCAAGGGGTTCTATTTTTGGGTCCCAGGTCTACCCAGGCTAAAAACGGTACCAGAAAATGTAGTGGGACGTAAAAGCGCGCGGTGTGATGCTGACTACATTGCTTACCAGTGCCGATTGGTTTATAAAAAAATATGTGTTTAGCAACATATGCCCATTCGCCTCAAGACCGGTAAAAGGGGGAATTCTACCTTGTACATACAGGTAACACCTGGGCTCACACATACACAGGTGCTTCAACAAGCTGCACACACGACAATGAAGGTGGGGCAATTCTCATGAATCATAGAAATCAAGATCATTTCCTGAATCTAAAGAAATGGACTACGGAACAGTCAGTGGCAACAGGTAAATTTACAACTGACTTTAGAAGCACATGGCCGCATGGATAAGAGCGCTCGGTCTTACATTTCTGGTGCGCTGACAGTGGGGCAGTGGGATCGTTCCCTTAAACGGTCAGTTGGGCTTCAGTGTTGATTTCTCTTTCAGAAAGCAATGAAAAACTGCTGGACGCAAAATTGCTTAGAAGATGAACTGTCTGTCTGTCTGTCTGTCTGTCTGTCTGTCTGTCTGACTCAATCTCAGTCTCAGTCTCTCTCTCTCTCTCTCTCTCTCTCTCTCTCTCTCTCTCTCTCTCTCTCTCTCTCTCTCTCTCGTCCTGCAAAGGACACGCAACATATAAATTTAATCGTATAGCAGAGGCAGCCATGAAAATTGCAACATAAATGCTGTCGATAGAGAAAAATAAAGAGAAACAAATTCCCCAGCATTTTAAACAGTCATTTAATAAACCACATGACTTTTAACTTTAAGATCACAATAACGCTGACGGCACTTGAACTTCAGGGGCCGGAAACTCACACAGTTTGAGAACCGTTTATCAAGAATTCCCAGAGTGCACAGTGTTTCAAGGATGGTTCAGTGTTGACGAAACTGCTCATAGTTTTATTTGACGAGCGTGCAAATCCCACCGCTCCAGTGGGAGCATTAGATTTCTGGACCGAAATATGTTTCCATAGAGATACCCGGGGCTTGTGTGTTTATATAGGGTCTGGCAGGGTACCCCATAATCCACCCGTGTTTTCTTTCATGCGGGCGTTTCAATACGTTTGTATTTTACGTATTTCATATTTCAAGGGGGGAGTGGCATAAAGGTAGGACTTCCACTTCTAGGAGATGTAGAAGTTTAAAGGTACTACGCCCTCTTCTAAGTGATGGAGTGGCCAAGGGACAGGTGTTCGCTTCTACTAGATCGAGTGGCGTAGAGACAGGATGGTTGTTTGTTTAGCCAAAATTGGCAGGGTTAAATCTAGTTACATACGATTGTTACATACATAGGTCTCGATGGTGTCTGTATGTTTGTCTGTCTGCCTTAACTGAATACCATTTCATCCATCCGCCCGTACGTCAATCCACCCAATGTGATTGTCTGTCTATATGTCTGTCTGTCTGTCTGTCATTATCTCTGTTTTTCTATCCGTTCGTCCATCTGGTTGCCTTGTCTGTCTGTCTGCCTGCCTTCCTGCCTGCCTGCCTGCCTGCCTCTATGTCTATCCATGATCCATTCACTCACCAAACCACCCATTCACCTACCCGTCCTTCTTTTACTCGTGTCTAATGACGGGTGTCTCTTAGTGTATCTTTATCTTTTTTGTTTTGCTTATGCATATGCTCTCTCTCTCTCTTTCTCTCTCTCTCCACACACACACACACACACACACACACACACACATTATCACCATCGTGTGTCTTGCTAGCTCGCGTAGGCGATCATGAATTTCCGCAGATCTCGGTCCTTGGTGCTCTAATTCAACTCTGCTGATGATACTCATCCGTTCCACCGTCTTAGTTCATCCCGCATGATTTCTCTTTATCTGGTTCTGTCGCCTTTCTCACTGTATTTCCCCAGTTGCCACGATATTCTCCAATGCCTCTCTTCTCACCATGTGACTAAAGAATGCGGGTTGTCTCTTTCTTAATGTTGTATATAATGTTCTAGTGTTGTTAACTTCTTTCAGGCCATCAACATCGTGCAGAGTGGCTTGCTTCGCTTCGGAGGTCATGGGTGGCAAGCACCGCCTGGATCTTTTCTCCGGGGCATGCCGGTGTGCTGGGAAATGAACAGGCGGGCAAATTGGCTGGCTCGGCAAAACTTGGTGGAATATTGATGCATGACAAGGCAGACGTGGTTGCGGCCTTGTGGGAGCACGTGCACACCTCGGAGGAGCAAATGGATCACCATGGTCTGGCAAGAATGAGGCAACGATGAGTGACGAGGGGATCTGGCCGACGCTCGATGCTCAGAGGAAAGGCGAGACGGACATATAATCTAATTGCTACTGGTACTATTGGTGATGGAACTATTCGCTGGCTGCTGAGGATGGGGACGGAGCGCCAATTGGAATGCCCCGAAGGCTGTGATGTCGGTTCCTAGATCAATCAATCAATCAGTTAATCAATCAATCCAGGCCATCATTGGTAGTTATTCTGGCAGTCCAAAGTATTCGCAACATTCGTTGCGACACACACACACACACACACACACACACACACACACACACACACACACACACACACACATCTAGTGTATATAAGCAGATAATGACTACCAGATAAAATATCACAAATCGACAGCACATTTTTGCAGCGTCACGAAGCACCATTCCACCATCCCCGTGTCATCTTGATAACACTAATAGAAACCAGGTTCAAAAGAGTACATGAAAACCTACACAGAGAGAATAAAACAAGGTAGAAACATGAGGAGATGTAGAAATAATGATAATAAAAGCTAGTCACTCGATCATAACGACTTTTCCTAGTGGGCCTTTATAAATACTAAAGAAAAAACTGGCCCAGAGGAGAGATTCCAGGCATCACCAACCACGGAGGTGGGGGAATTCCCACTTGAAGTCCTGAATGTTTAACGGCATCTGCCAAGTTTGTAGCGGTGAATCACCAGAAAGTATTCCCAGGAAAAATTACCTGTCATCGTAGTGGGGTGCGAATCTGAAATGGTAGATTCCTGAAAGATAACGGAACGGGTATGGTGACTTGAAGTAAGAAGTTAGCAGTGAATGTGCTATCTCATTCTGGGCCTGGCATTTTTAGTGGTTAGTGGTGCTCTAGTTATTTGTTGGATATCTTCTGTTTCGGACAACTGTATAATTCTAGTGATTACTTTAACAACTATACGGAATCATATACCTATTTAGATAGCAATGCAGACAAGATTTTAATGCTAAAGTAGGTACAGGAAGAGCTGAATGCAGACAAAGATGGGGAAAAAAGGGGTTGGAAAAAAAGTGGGGGGGGGGGGGAGAGAGAGAGATATAGATACAGATATCAGAATAAGAATACAAAAAGTAAGGGGAGCTTTTATTGCAACTAAGGAGTTTGGGAGTCAAGAGAAATTAAATATACCACCAAATTTATAATATTCACATCCCCCCCCCCCCTCTGCCGTGTGTCCACCGTGACGAGGTAGAGGGGCTTGCGCGTTCCAATGACCCCAAGAACTATGCCGACGGTAGCACGGCTACTGGTAGGGTCACCCTTGTCGGACAGGTCAAGGGAGAGGGACCAGACGAAGAGACACACAAACCTGCTGCCTTGTAGGTAGACTGGGGACAGTCAAAGGCTAGAGAAAGCACCCCGAAAAATGCTTGTCGAAATCGGATGTACTTAGCCACAGGCTTGACAAAGCAGTGCAACGTAACTTAATCAATTCATGATGCCACAGATGAAAATTAATCGTTATGGTGCTAATCCCGCGAAGTCCCATCAGGCGGTGATAGTGCCGGGCCCCCTGCCTCGAGGGGGTCCACCCATGACTACTGATGGTTATCTTCCCCTGTGCTGTGGAGTCAAGGCACAGAGGAGTAGGTTAAGAGCTATTGACCTAACACCCCAGACACTCAACATACTACAGTGGAATGCCGAAGGAGTTTATAACAAGAAAGTATCCCTAACAAAGCGTCTTCATAAAGATAGAATAGATGTGGCATGCATTCAAGAGATACACCTCAAAGCCAATCGCAAATTCTCAGTCAGAGGATATCAGGCCACACGTTTCGGCCGCGAAGGGCACAAAGGAGGAGTTCTAATACTTACACGAAATACAATACCTTGCAGCGAAGTATCTGTGATCTCTGACAATTAAACTGAAATTATAGGTGTTGATATAATAATAAAGGATGTGAAAATAAGAATTTACAATCTGTATATCCCAGCAGACCTTACACTCTCAAACATGAAAATAACTGACACAAACTGCATTATTGTCGGCAACTTTAATAGCCGTTCAAAAAGATGGGGATACCCAGATACTGACAAAAAAGGAGATGACGTGGAGGACTGGGAAATAGACTCAAATCTCCATCTACTTAACAAAGCGGATGACACACCGAGCTTCTACTCCAAAAGATGGTTTACCACTTCTTCTCCGGATTTAGCTTTCTGCACAGGTGACATCCTCCACAAAATTGATCGTCATGTGCTTGACCAATTAGCAGGTAGTGACCTCAGACCAATCAAGCTTGTAATGAATATGGAGTATGTTCCACAGGAGCAAAAGCCTTTGCCCCGCTGGAATTACAAACGAGCAGATTGGGACAAATTTGCCATACTAACAAACAAATATTGTGAAAACATAAATACACGATATGGCAACATGAAGCAAATGGTGGAAAGTCTAATCAGAGCAATAATACAGGCGGCTACTGAGTCTATTCCAAGAGGAGCGAGAAAAAATTACAAACCAATACTGGACTGAAGAACTACACATTTTGGAAGACAAAGTTGAAGATGCCAGGAAGACAGCAGAGAGAGAGAACAAACAACTGAAGCGAACATCTCTCTCAAAGCTATCTCAGCAAAATATAAAAGAACAGTAAATCAAACAACAAGAGAGTGTTGGAGGGAAATAACGGAAGACCTGAACTTTGACAGGGATGGAAACAAACTATTTAAACTAGTGAAAGCCATGAACAATGAAGGACCTAGAAACAAGCAAATAACAATTAAACAAGGAAATACCTTGCTTGCAGGGAAAAAGGCTGCAAATGCACTAATGGAACACTATGCCAGTGCAAGCCACATTGACATTACAATCGAACAGAAGAAAGCAATGAAAGATAAACAGATACATCATAGTAATACAGAGACAGCAGCAGAATATATGATAGCAAATCTAACAATGGAAGAAATGGAACAGGCAATGAATCCCCTAAAAAAAGAAGAAATCACCAGGAAAGGATGGAATCACAAATGAAATGCTAATAGGACTAGGCACTAAGGCAAAAAAGAAACTACTAGCAGTCCTAAATTACAGCTGGAAGAGAGGAATAGTCCCACGGGCATGAAAGGAAACTATACTAATACCAATCCCAAAGAAAGGAATAGACAAGGAACAACCAAATGGCTATCGACCTATCAGGTCTGATAACCTTGAATGATGTGTGAATGAAATAATGTATGAAAGAGAGTGATATAATGGCAGAATGCTAGGCGGGCCTGCGGGCCCAATTCTTAACCCTTTGAAAATAAAGTTTGTTCGTTTGTTCGTTCGTTCAGTCTACTTAGCTGTGTAGGAAAATCAATGGAACGCATTATCAATGGCAGGCTAACATGGCATCTGGAAGAAAACAAACTCTTAACACGACACCAAGCAGGATTCAGAAAGTACAGATCCACTGAAGATCGAATAACCTATACAGCTGAGGAAATAGAGGATGCCTACCAAGAGAAAAAGCACACACTAGCAGCCTGGATAGATTTAGAAAAAGCATTTGATAAAGTATGGAAGGAAGGACTGAAAGTAAAACTGAGAAAAAGGCATGTTTGTGGGAAAATTTACAAATGGATCAGCCACTACATTGAGAACAGAACAGCCAGGACAAAAGTACAAGGACAAACCAGCAAAATGATGCTGTTGGAGCAAGGTGTCCCCCAAGTAGGAGTTCTTTCACCAACATTATTCCTAGCATATATAATAAATGACATCACGGAAAATTTTCCAGCCAGAGTACACACATCCTCCTTTGCAGATGACCTAGCCATTTGGACATCTGAAGAATATATTAGTACAGCTAACAGCAAGCCTTATTAGCGCTAGAGGACTGGTCAAAATCATGGCTAGTGAAGATAAGTGAGGAGAAAACAACATGCACAGTGTTCTCCCTCTCAAATAAAACTCAGCAACCTAAGCTGGTATTGAATTGAATGGAAAAATATTGCGCCATGAAGAAAATCCAAACTATCTAGGAGTCACCTTTGATCGTCGTCTGACATGCAAGACACAGGTTGAGAAAAATCGAACAAGAGCAAGGCTTTCGTGACTTCCTTTAAAGTGTCGTCCCTGGAGTGAGGAGAGTCAACACCCACATTATAATATTTTTTCCCTATCAATATCCTGGAGAATCCACCAGCTTCCGTCCAACACACTCCATTAGCCAGTGGACACCTTTTCCTATCACTCTCTCACTGTTGTACTACGCCCCCCTCTCATACTTCCCCAACGCAACATACTCAACAACTCTTGCTTCCAAAAAATTAATAAAGATTAATTTATTAAAAGAAAAGTGTAACGTATATGAGACGTGTCTGTGAAGAAAATGTGGGTCGTGTATTCTGATGTAAATGTATAGGTCAGCCTTCAAAGTTCAGGATCAGAGTCCACTCATCATGGCAAGGATTACACGACACCACACGAGTCAGTACAATAGACCTCACCAATTGCCGCTTCTTTTCCGCCAGACTTGTTATCCTCCATGAACCTTGATAACAATGAAATCTGAGTCCCATTCGAAACTACAGTCCGGGAACACTATTAATGTTTGTTCCTAACAAAAACTGTTCCTAATAGTTTGTAGAAAACTGAGATCTCCTAATTCCTGCACAGTAAAAAAAAAAACAATAGAACACTGTCCCATGAACATGGCGTTTGTCCTTCTTGCGAAATGTTCTATGGATTTCCTTATTTTCTCGTTATTGTCTTAACGTAATAATGTTCTTGATATGTGGAACCACTACACTTAAATGTTATCTTTCCTCCAATGTGAACCTCAATCACTATTGGTGTGTTAAAGACTGGGATGACCTACAACTCATTCGGTACTTATCCTGTAGGATACTTGTATCATTCAGCTCCCCTGAGCAATGTTGATCATCTTCCTCCGGCATAGGCTCATTGATAAAGTTGCGGGCCAATCTTCCTGCGCCAAACTTTATCTGGGATCGGATTTTTCCTTGGTTCCGTGTTCTTCATTCCAACTAGAGGGAACCTGTAAAATAAATCATACAACTGGTGATAGCCTCCCCATCACTGATCTCTATTAGATGATCGTGGCCATCGGCCTCGCTCAGAAAATACAGTGAACCTAACTCTGTCAGGGACAGGTGAACTGAACACAGAGGTTTTCATCAGGCCAAGACAAGAAGGAAAAAAAAACACAACCAACAGCGTGCGGAACCCCCCCCCCCCCACCAGGAAGCACCCACTGGAAGATCCCAATTATCCCCCATTACTCAATTCTCAACTAGTAGAGCCTATCAACACTTCACTAATCTATCTAGTTTTCCACTAACAGTGCTAATCATCACACTCTAGTTTTAACAAGGCTACAGCCTATATTAATTAGGCCTAAATAGACTATATAGACTACCTTATGCAAAACCGCCTCATTCCGGGATGGCTGCTACACTTTGCCATAACGACACATGCTAGTTAATATTAAATTAATCTAACACTGTAGAGCTCTCCCACAAACACGTCCATCATAATCCACGGTTTTGGTCAACACTGTTTCTCCCAATCATGGTTTATGGCAAAACCTAAAATTGGTCACGTGACGGTTTTCATTATGTCCACACAGGTGTTATTTGGACATATCATCCATTGTCAAGAATCTATCCTCCCTGGCTTAGTCACTGTCAGAGTTGTCATCACTTGTTTTGACATCCCCAACAAGCTAGCGAGTTACTGTATGCTCCCAACAACAGTTGTCAATAGCAATCTCCCAATCTGCGTGATGTCCGGAAACTATAAATGACAGACTGACTGTTTTATCCCGAGCTGAGTACTTCCGCTTTCCATCCAACCTGTTTATGAACTGTCAAAGCGATGTATGGACTCATCTCACTCACTTCCCCTACACATCTGTGTCAGAGCCTTGCGTAGAGCAAGATAAGTAGCTCGTTTTCTGGCAAGTGTGAAGCAGTATCAAACTATTAAATCACACGAAGTGAATATCCGAAACTGTTATTTACAAGCTTTATTTACGCGCTGCATTCATTATCGCACAGACATCGCGCAATGACAATCCATAGCAATCATTACAGCATGAACAATATCAATACAATACATAAGGATACATGCAATCAATATACATATCACTTACAAGCTAAATCTCTCAAGCGTTCGAACCAGTCTCCCACTGTCACACAGGCTAGCTCTCAATGCAGATTCAAAACCACTCGCAGACTCATGCGACCTGTCCATACAAACGCCTAACCCGGTCTGCCTGGCCTTTCGTTCTACACGCTAGTCGGCGCACAAGTCAGCTGGTGTGACCCCTGCAAGGTTCACGGGGTGTACCGCTGACCAGCGGTTATTTTAGCGTCGCTCAGTTGCTGTGCTTGGCTGCTTATACGGGCGTCGTCGAAGACGCCGCATTCCCTCTGTAGTGTTTAACATCACTCAGGGTTGCGCGTTATTATGTCGCCTGGCGTTGGCACAGCCAACGCGTCGCAACCTCAGATGTGAGACTTTTACACTCTCCACACCCCTTTTTCATGAAAGGATTTCCTTTCATGTACAATATATATATAGGTGTTATTAAACTTGTCAAAATCGAACATTGTATTTTTTCTGCATAACTTAATAGTTATTATAAATATATACAGGTGAATAGTAAACAATATGTATACAACAATAATGTTGCATCATGAAGTACAACAGTCAAGTACAATCTATTTGATGGACATTACCTCGCTGTGACACAGCTAGTCCGGTAGGTCACGGCTAAACTGGCCCCTACCTCAACAACCAAGAACAAAAATACTAAAAACATCACGTTAAACTGTGAGCATCTCCCTCGGAGATAGCTCCGTCATCAGACCTCTGTTTAGAGTTTCTAATGAAGGTCAACAGTTTTGGCAATATATTGTCCATATGTAAATGACGTCACCTTGACGTGTTATCTATCAAGCACACATGTTAATGGTTACAATACATATTTACACATCACCAAGAATTTAGAGTAATGTCCCTTGGTTATTATACAAAAAATTTAGGAACAATAATTTATCGTCGTTTACATGACATAAATTATCACTACACCAATTTTGGGAGTTTACTACAAAATTGGCCTCCTCATTGGTAACAGGTATAGAATGGCCGCATGTTAACACGCCATCCTCATGAAATTGATCACAAATGGTACATTTTTCATGATGGAACACATCAATGGAATGTGCTTAGTTTACTGGGTGATCTTGTACACTTTCATCTTCTGAAGAAGAACTGTCAAACATGGCTGCATTAGCCTTTCTGGTCATTGCGTTGCCCTTACAATTCTTACGCCAGTGACCAAAAGCCTTACAAAGATAACATTTGGTAAGATTTCTGTAGTTCTTCCTTTCTTTATCTTGCTTAGAAATGTAGTTCTGCGAGTAAACAGTGTACCCAGGATGTTTGTCACACATATCATTCTCATTGTGTGATAAGTGGCAATATCTGCACTGATAAAATTTCTCTGCAGCTTGCTTATAAGGTCTTTGTTTGTTATTTGACCCTGACTGATATTTGCCATATGTAGCTGCTGCAACAAAGTCTGTGCTGGTCAGACTACTAGAGAAACATTGCTTATTGGCTGCAAAATAACCAGAGCCACGATTTTCAATCTGTTGGACACTTTCACACTGACATTCCAACAAACATTTCGAAAATGGGGGTGGGAGAGATGTGATAATCTTATCCCTCAACATAAGATCAACTAATTTGTCATAACTTCCATTTACTTTGGCTGCTGACAGCCATTTAGAAAAAATATTCTGAATTTCTGAGATGTAATCAGAGAACGTGTGTGTAGGCTTAGGAGACAACTTCCTAAACTGTTCTCTATAACCTGATTCATCTAGTAAAAAATGTGACATAATTTTCGCCTTAATGTACAGATAATCTTCTTTCAGGTCATTTGGGATCGACTCTATGACTTTCAGAGGTTCCCCAGAAAGACTTCTTACATATACTATACCCCATTCAGGTTTTGGAATTTTATAATGATCCATGACAAATTCAAAATTTTGGGTGAATGCTGCTATGCAATCACCTGTGTTGTAACTTTTAATCAGACCTTGGTATTTCTTGTAAGGTTGATCTTTGTCTGTTTCTCTATTATTTTTATCTTTAGAAGATTCAGCTTTTAGCTGTTCAATTTTCAGTTGTGTTTCTTGCTCTTCTCTCTTACTTTGGGCTAAGATCTCAGCTTGCCTCACTGCAGCTTCTGACTGTGCCTGCTGAAGCTTTAGAGCAGCTTCTGATTGTGCCTGTTGAAGCTTTAGAGCAGCTTCTGAGTCTGCCTCTTTAATTTTTAACGCCCTTTCGGCCGCTCTCTCATCTCGCTCCCTAATTTGCTCCTGTTTCAAGAGATATTCTGCATATTTACTTTCACTCCATGCTCTCAATCCCTCACCAGACATATTCATTTTTAAACCCATTTCAATGAAATCGTTTAAAGAAATCATGATGAACAATACGTATGATGAAATGAATATGAACAAAATTACTCATGGTGTTAGTAATTTACAAATATTTCTAACACAGTTGATGTTTAAAGCCAGACTAACGAAAGTATAAAGAGGAATGAAAATTTTTTTTTATATTCAAGTAAATATATATATTCAAGTATATTCTTGGGCAATGTGCTGTTCAGTGGTGCTCGAAATCACACTGGAACGTCCTTCGGGTTGACGCAAAAATTTTTTTTTGAAGTTCACAAGGTTCCGGTAAAGTTGACACAACAAAAAAAACCTGTACTTTTGAAACTAAACGAAATTAGAACGTTTGTAAATGTATGGTGTATGTAATGTCACTGAAATCTGTTTAGGTTTGTATGCTGTCAAGTATTATTGTTAGTCGTTACCACAATCAACAACTTTCACGCTCACACTAACCTTACTCAATGACATTCAATGGCCGCCATTTTGGATTTTAGGTACCAAATTGGTTGAATTCGGTGATAAGTCTGAAGACGCCTCGATTGGCTTCAAATAATGTCTTCACACTTATAATTTAATGAAATCAACGTTATTTAACTGTTACTTTACCCTAATCTATGACTTGCGCACTTCTATCAACATCTTCACATTCGATTCAAAAACTCGGACCAAAAAAAAATCTACAAGTTCGCATTCAGTTCAAAACTCGGACGAGAAACCCACGTTCGCACTTGTCAGAGTCTTGCGTAGAGCAAGATAAGTAGCTAGTTTTCTGGCAAGTGTGAAGCAGTATCAAACTATCAAATCACACGAAGTGAATATCCGAAACTGTTATTTACAAGCTTTATTTACGCGCTGCATTCATTATCGCACAGACATCGCGCAATGACAATCCATAGCAATCATTACAGCATGAACAATATCAATACAATACATAAGGATACATGCAATCAATATACATATCACTTACAAGCCAATCTCTCAAGCGTTCGAACCAGTCTCCCACTGTCACACAGGCTCGCTCTCAATGCAGATTCAAAACCACTCGCAGACTCATGCGACCTGTCCATACAAACGCCTAACCCGGTCTGCCTGGCCTATCGTTCTACACGCTAGTCGGCGCACAAATCAGCTGGTGTGACCCCTGCAATGTTCACGGGGTGTACCGCTGGCCAGCGGTTATTTTAGCGTCGCTCAGTTGCTGTGCTTGGCTGCTTATACGGGCGTCGTCGAAGACGCCGCATTCCCTCTGTAGTGTTTAACATCACTCAGGGTTGCGCGTCATTATGTCGCCTGGCGTTGGCACTGCCAAAGCGTCGCAACCTCAGATGTGAGACTTTGACAATCTGCAGCTGTTAACTTTGCCCGACCTGTGATGGTTGACATCCGATTGCAACCAGGATCCGACGGGTTCCATCTGTATTCGAATGTTGACAAACTGTCAAAGCGATGCAGGGGCCCGCCTCACTCACCACCGAGTGTTCCCAATTCGTCGACCAGATGTAAACACGTGCAGTTACATTTTCTGGATTTGTTGAAACAACCTTTGGCCTCGAACATGCCGCTAATTCAGAACGCCTTTTATTCTCATCACTGGTTAAATCACGTTGGTCTATTATGTGACAAAGGCAAAGAATGGCAATCATGAAAAAGCTTGCTGGTACAACGTGGGGAGCAGATGAGAAAGTTTTCATGAAGTTATATACTGGATGGGTGAGGCCAGTACTGGAATATGGTATTGCAGCTTGGGCAACAGCAGCTAAGTCAAACTTTAACAAAATAAGTAGAGTCCAAAATCAAGGAATGCGAATCCTAACTGGAAGCCTGAAGACAACGCCTATTAATGAACTAGAAAAGATCACTTGTTTACAACCAATGCAGGATAGAAGAGATAGCAGAGCCCAGCAACAAGCAGAAAGATTTAGAAGATTGACAGACCACCCTATGTATAACAGGTTTAATGTTTTTGGAAAGGAAAGGCTGAAGTGTAGCAACTTTGCAGAAACTGCAAAACGAAAGATTAGGGCAGATCCCATACTTAACATATCAACAGTCAAACCCATTTACAATGCACACAAGTTCCCAGCTTGGAGACAGCAGCAACTGCCTGAGATGATAGAAAATATTCCTGGTGTTGAGAAAAAAACAACACTCAGAATGAAACCGAAAGAAGAAGAATAACCCTAAACTACATAAAAGAACATTACCCAAGCAGCAATTGGACCCATGCATATACAGATGGATCAGCCAAAAATGCAATAGAAAATGGAGGAGGAGGAATTCTCCTAAATTTAAAAAATGGAATGAAAAAAACACAGTCAGTGGCAACTGAAAAATTGTCAAGTAACTTCAAAGCGGAGGTAGAGGCTTTGAAGACTGCAGCTGAAATGCTCATGATGGAGGAAAATAAAGAGAGGTAAATAGCTATCTTCACAGATTCAAAGTCAGCTATTTCAATACTGAAGAACAGAAACAGCACAGAACTAGATGACGTAAGAGCAGCACTCCATGGTCTATGCCAGAAATCCAAAAAAGTTGTAACACCGTGGATCCCATCACATTGCAGTATACCTGGAAATGAAAAGGCTGACAGACTGGCAAAAGAGGGCGGACGATTACCACAGCCTGACATAGCCATAACCTATAATGAGGCAAAGAGTTTTATAAATAGCACTTATAGAACCAAATGGGAATCAGAGCATCCAGGCCACCAGAAGGATGACGCATATTACAAACTCGACTGAAGAGAACAAGTAGCAATCTTCAGACTCCGCACAGGACATAAAAGGTTGAAATACCACTTATTCAATAAACTAAAGATAGGAGATACCGATGAATGTAATTGTGGAACTGGTAAAATGACAGCTAACCATTTGCTGCAGGAGTGCCCAATATATGCAGAACAGAGAAAGATATTTTGGCCCACACCTGCTTCATTTGAGTTCAAGCTCTATGGAGATATCAACAAGCTGAAGTTGACTGCAGCTTACTTTAAATTAACTACATTCAGGCTGACATCTAAAGGTGCATGAAGAAGTATTTAGACTGCCACAGTTCATACCACAGGTATGTCTGTTACATAAGCGTCCCAGAGGCATGAAATGGATTATTGCTTGGATAGCAAATCCATTACGTGGAAAGTCCGAATCGAAAGCTCATTGTGTGGGCTTCATAAAAAGTGGAAAAAGTGTCCTAGTGGCACAAAATGGAATATTGCTCGGATAGCAAATCCATTACATGGAAAGTCCGAATCGAAAGCTCACAGTGTGGATGTCATCTGCAGACTGCATTCTTCTGGTTTCCGGAGGAACAGCCTAACAGCCTATGGTGAACGGAAGGCCCTATATACGGAAGTGAGGCTAAGCAGCCATGTCCAGGACGTAATGATTCCTTGGGTGAGCCCAGTACCACAGCGCTGTGTGTCGGCTCTGCAAGTATGGAAGCCTCCTTGGATGGCGGGGAATGCCCATGGTCTGCTCCTGCCTTCCCAGGAGGGCTGACCTCTAAATGGGCCAGCTGGGATGGGGGATAACACCACAACAGTTCTAAATGGGCCAGCTGGGATGGGGGAATAACACCACAACAGTGAGAGTCAAACGTCTGGAGCTCATGGAGATAACTAGACAAATACCAGTGAAACAAGAGGTGGGAGGGGGGGGGGGGAACAAAGAAAGAAAAGAATGACTTTGCAGCCGAGTAGGACATACACTGAGAAAACTTGAGAATATTAGAAAGGCTTTTTTCTGGTATCCACAGGGAAAATTAAACAGAGGGATACATAAACACACATAGAGAAGAGAAGTAGAAACAGAGATAGCTAAGGATAGGAGGGTTTGGTGTTCGTTTATAAACTCCAACAGCTTTTCCTATTACCAGTGTACCTCGCCATCTGAGGAACACACTCCGACTTCAAAGGTACTTTTACTTTATGTCAGCAAGTCAAGGACGAGAAGCCAACATTTTAGTCCAACTGTCCAGTGTGGGGGTTTAACCCCTTACCCCTGCATTAGCACACCGGATGTTTAAGAACGCGTGTTCTTATCCATCCGGCCATGCCGAACTTGTATTTGGAATAAACGCAATAAATCGATCCGCTAAGGTAAAGTTAGTTGCATATCCTTTATAGAACGTCGCAGTCAACTCAAGCATTTATTTGACTGTGAGTTCTTGGCAAGTTTACGTTCAAGAAATGTTCAAACTCAATTAAATGCTATCTATGACAAGTTGGGAAATACCCTAAAGGAATCTAGAAAAATTATAGGAAGATGGCAGTAATTCTGCAGTGGAATGTATGATATAAATGGCTGTGAGGATATGAATGAGATAGATGAAGAAGAAAAAAAAAGAGAAAACCACAAGTTTTATCTTAACATGGCAAAACCAAAGATAATGCATACAGATAAAACTATTATGGAGAAAGAAATATATGTTAATGAGGGAAAATTGGAGGTAGTGGAAAATTTCGTATAACTTGAGTCATTGATTACCAAAAATCGTGATACAATGAAGGAAATTAAAAGACGAATATCTGTTGGTCTTCAAATACTAAAACAACATAATAAATGGTGGAGGGGGACAGATAGAACCACACAAATTAGATTTTTAAGAGCATGCATCTTTCCCATTGCAACATATACCTGTGAGACCTGGACACTTACTAAACAAGCTGAACAGCGCATAAATACCTGCGAATATAAATGTTATAGACGGGTTCTAAGAATATCTTGGATACAGAAAAGAACAAATGCATCCATACGACAAGATTTGAATACTGAAGAAGGTTAACTACTAAAGACGATAAAACAAAGAAAACTGAAATATTTTGGTCACTTAAAACGTCATGGAAGTTTGGAGAGAACAATAATGGAGGGGTATATGCCCGGGATGAGAAGAAGAGGAAGACCAAAGAGAAGACGGGTGCAGGATGTGGCGGTTGATCTCCAGATGGGTGTATCGGACGCCGGACATCTTGCTTATGACCGAGAAGTTTTCCTGACAGTTGTTATTTGAGCCAGGTTCTGAAAGAGACATGATACTGAATGAATGAATGAAAGTTTATCATTGCTTTATGAACGACCGGCACTCATACTACTGTATGAAAGCAACACAAGGTGGTCTGCTTCCAAACTGCCTACAGCCGTGCTTCGAATGCGGAATGTGGGATTGCGAATTGGGCTCGTAACCTCCTTCGCCACAGGGCTGGGACTGATACAGACTTGGGTAAATTAGCAACAATCAGCGACTGACGGTGTAAATTAGCAACAAACAGCGACTGACGATGTAAATTAGCAACAAACAGCGACTGACGATGTAAATTAGCAACAATCAGCGACTGACGATGTAAATTAGCAACAATCAGCGACTTACGGTGTAAATTAGCAACAATCAGCTACTTGCGGTGTAAAGAAAGGTTAACATGTTTGAGTGATAACGAGGAACTAATCTATAGTATTTTTTTTATGGATGTGAAGCGTAGCAAGCAAGCTGAACAACATTTGATGGTTGTGGAAATGTGTTTTCTGAGAAAAATGCAAAAAATACCATGAACAGACAGAAAAACCAATGACCAAGTCCTACAAGAAACAAATGAAAATCGTAAACTGATTAGGGAAATTAGACGTAAACAGTCACAATGTTTTGGTCACGTTATGAGAAGAAACAAATTGGAGAACATTGTGACAAATGGCAAGATTGAGGGGAAGAAAACAAGGAGAGGGCAGAGAAGTAAATATCTGGATGGCTTGGCCACGTGGTATGGTCGAGACAAGAACACTGAGCCAATCTGCGACACTGGTGATCGAGTGAGATGGCGAAACATCACCGCCCACGCTTATCGGCATGGCACACGATGAATGAATCTACAGTCCCTCAGTACAGCATGAGTTAACCTATAGAAAGAAAAATTCCCTTGTGCGAGGAAGCTTCAAGTGACAACCTTATGTGTGTGTATGTGTGTGCGTGCGTGTGTGCGTGCGTGCGTGTGTGTGTGTGTGTGTGTGTGTGTGTGTGTGGGTGGGTGGGTGGGTGGGGGTGTGTGTGTGTGTGTGTGTGTGTGTGTGTGGTGAATATAATCTGAAAAAGTAAATAACAAATGTATCATCTTTCGATGTAGTCACCACTGCGTTCAATGCAAGTCCTCCAGCACCGATAAAGTACTTGGATTTCTGTGGGGTGAGGGGGGGGGGGGAATTATCTTGGTCGCGTGTGTAACCACTTATGCACCAGCTGCTGTACATCGTCATCGGACACAACAGTTGTGAAACTTCCTACTCCACACATACACTTGCTGGACTGCATCACCATATTGCACCTTCATTCGCCGATGAATTTCTATAGGTTTCACCCCTTCACTGATATAAAAAAAAAAAAAAAAACAGATAACAGAACGCTGCTCTTCTTTAAACTGTACTTATGACGTCACCATGTTCGTCTGGACTATGATGTCTCGTGCTCAACCCTCTTGACATCCTTAACAACAACATTGACAGGTTACAAGACAATGGCATGGTTATTGTAATTTCTATCACACTTTTAAAGTTTCCAGTTGAAACCTCCTCGTATATTGGGAATTGAAACCTGGTTTCTGTTGGTAACCCAGTGTAGTATCTACCTTGACACCAGTATTTTTGTTTTGCTCTCGCCCGCTTTGAACTCCAGAGTAATCCATACACGTTGCTTCTGGTAGCAGTTAAAGTTAGTTGCATGTATTTTACGGGATGTTTGCAGTCAACACAAGCATTTTGGTTTTGCTGGTGTTGATGTCTTGGCAAGCTTACGTTCAGTAAAAAGTCGCTTAAAAGTCGACAGGGTTGACTTCATTGCACCGGGTTTTATCCCATATGGCTTGGTCTCTTTCCGCAGCGCGGAGAGCATTGCACAAATCACTCCGTAGCTCTAGTGACGACTCCCAGGAGTCTCCAAAAAATTTAACTCGTGAACCGAAGGACGCGGCCCGGAATCGAACCTATAACCTTCGGAGTCCGAGTCAAACGGCTTGACCACTTCGCCACGGAGACTCCCGCTTACATTCAGTAGTTTACCATTGCTTTCTGAACGACCGGCACCCATACCATTTCGTAAAACACCAGCACAACGCGGTCTGCAGAAAAATTGCGTGCAGCTGTGTTTCGAACGCGGGTATACGGGATCACGAACCACGTCCGTAACCCTTCCGCTACGGAGACGGCACTTCTAGTAGCACTGTAGTGAATTTTCCAAGTGGATTAGCATTCCTTATTACCAATGTCCCTCGTCATCAGGCGAACCCACTCCGACTTCAGAGGTATGCCATAATTTCTATGTGGGATTATGCTATCTAACAAAAGAGGGTGGTAGAAAGAAGTATTTGGAATCAACACAACAAACTGATCCACTAAAACAGCTGTAAGGTATGCATATGTATGTGCTTTCTCACACACTGAATCATTCACTTACGTCAGTGACACATTGGGATGGGGCAAGTCATCGGGAAGACACCTGTTACACTGCAGATATGACTCACCGTGGCTCCAGACTCAAAATAACACGTGCGGGATTCGTCAAAACGTCTCCGCACAGGTATTCTTTATACGAGGGAATTTCCATAAACATGTATTATTTTCTCTCTCTTGTCAGATTTTATAAGACGGGTATGTGTAAAGATTTAGTAGATGTGGTTGTTGCACACAGTGAACAACTAGGGTTAGAAGAACTGAATTGTAAGACAAAGATTATGGTCGTCACTGGGAAGACGAAAATATAACAATGTAATATACATGTACAAGTAAATGGGTATATTCCTAAACAAGTGAATCGGTACAATTATCTCGAAAAAAATCATAACATCATTATTGGAGATGCCTTGAAGAAATTATAACAAGTATTGTCATTGCGAAGGTAGCCTTTTCTAAGATGCAAAACATGCTGACCAATAAAAAGATATCAATTGAAATGAGAAAAATAGTGTTCAAGCGCTACATAGAACCTGTACTTTTGTATGGATGTGAAGCGTAGACAATGAGCAGTCAAGCTGAAAAACATCTGATGGCTGAGGAAATGTGGTTACTGAGGAAAATGCAAATCACAACAACAGAAATGAGATTCCTGAGCAGAATAATCAATGTGTCAAGAAGAGATAAGATCAGAAATGAAGAAATCAGGACTAAAGTTGGGATTATAGCTGCACTAGATTTTATTAGAAGGCAGCAAGTCAAATAGTCTGGCCATGCAAGTAGGTTACCAACTAACAGTATACCACAAGCAATGATGTACAGACCAGAGGGAAGCAGACGGACGCAGGGAATAATAGAGTCCATGGCAATATTGATACATGAAGTCCATAAGCGGGCACTCTCCCGCTGTTTATACTTCACCTCGACACCGCAAGGTACAAGAAGAACATGATGAGATGAGATGAGATGAGATGAGATGAGATGAGAGTACCGCAACCACTAATGCTTCGCACATCAGTTATCTATTGTGCATGTCATATATATATATATATATATATATATATATATATATATATATATATATATATATATATATATATATATATATATATATATATATATATATATATAGGAGAATGTTGATAATATCATAGACAGAGAAGAATGTTGATAATATCATAGACAGAGAAGAATGTTGATAATATCATAGACAGAGAAGAATGTTGACATTATCATAGACAGAGAAGAATGTTGACATTATCATAGACAGAGAAGAATGTTGATATTATCATAGACAGAGAAGAATGTTGACAATATCATAGACAGAGAAGAATGTTGACATTATCATAGACAGAGAAGAATGTTGATAATATCATAGACAGAGAAGAATGTTGACATTATCATAGACAGAGAAGAATGTTGATAATATCATAGACAGAGAAGAATGTTGACATTATCATAGACAGAGAAGAATGTTGATAACATCATAGACAGAGAAGAATGTTGATAATATCATAGACAGAGAAGAATATTAACAATACCATAGACAGAGAAGAATGTTGATAACATCATAGACAGAGAAGAATGTTGATAATATCATAGACAGAGAAGAATATTAACAATACCATAGACAGAGAAGAATGTTGACAATATCATGGACAGAGAAGAATGTTGATAATATCATAGACAGAGAAGAATATTAACAATACCATAGACAAAGAAGAATGTTGACAATATCGTAGACGGGGAAGAATGTTGATAATATCATAGACAGAGAAGAATGTTAATAATGTCATAGACAGAGAAGAATATTAACAATACCATAGACAGAGAAGAATGTTGAAAATATCGTAGACAGGGAAGAATGTTGATAATATCATAGACATAAAAGAAAGTTGAAAATATTGTGGACAGAGAAGAATGTTGTTAATATCATAGACTGAGAAGAATGTTGATAATATCAAAGACAGAGAAGAATGTTGATAATATCATAGACAGAGAAGAATGTTGATAATATCATAGACAGAGAAGAATGTTGATAATATCATAGACAGAGAAGAATGTTGATAATATCATAGACAGAGAAGAATGTTGATAATATCATAGACAGAGAAGAATGTTGACAATATCATAGACTGAGAAGAATGTTGATAATATCAAAGACAGAGAAGAATGTTGATAATATCATAGACAGAGAAGAATGTTGATAATATCAAAGACAGAGAAGAATGTTGATAATATCATAGACAGAGAATAATGTTAATAATATCATAGACAGAGAAGAATGTTGATAATATCAAAGACAGAGAAGAATGTTGATAATATCATAGACAGAGAAGAATGTTGATAATATCATAGACAGAGAAGAATGTTGATAATATCATAGACAGCGAAGAATGTTGATAATATCATAGACAGAGAAGAATGTTGATAATATCATAGACAGAGAAGAATATTAACAATACCATAGACAGAGAAGAATGTTGACAATATCATAGACAGAGAAGAATATTAACAATACCATAGACAGAGAAGAATGTTGACAATATCATAGACAGAGAAGAATGTTGATAATATCAAAGATAGAGAAGAATGTTGATAATATTATATACAGAGAAGAATGTTGATAATACCAAAGACAGAGAAGAATGTTGATAATATCATAGACAGAGAAGAATGTTGATAATATCAAAGACAGAGAACAATGTTGATAATATCATAGACAGAGAAGAATGTTGATAATATCATAGACAGAGAACAATGTTGATAATATCATAGACAGAGAACAATGTTGATAATATCATAGACAGAGAAGAATGTTGATAATATCATAGACAGAGAAGAATGTTGATAATATCATAGACAGAGAAGAATGTTGATAATATCAAAGATAGAGAAGAATGTTGATAATATCATATACAGAGAAGAATGTTGATAATATCAAAGACAGAGAAGAATGTTGACAATATCATAGACAGAGAAGAATGTTGATAATATCAAAGACAGAGAAGAATGTTGATAATATCATAGACAGAGAAGAATGTTGATAATATCATAGACAGAGAAGAATGTTGATAATATCATAGACAGAGAACAATGTTGATAATATCATAGACAGAGAAGAATGTTGATAATATCATAGACAGAGAAGAATGTTGATAATATCATAGACAGAGAAGAATGTTGATACTATCGTAGACAGAGAAGAATGTTGATAATATCATAGACAGAGAAGAATATTAACAATACCATAGACAGAGAAGAATGTTGACAATATCATAGACAGAGAAGAATATTAACAATACCATAGACAGAGAAGAATGTTGACAATATCATAGACAGAGAAGAATGTTGATAATATCATAGACAGAGAAGAATGTTGACAATATCATAGACAGAGAAGAATGTTGATAATATCATAGACAGAGAAGAATGTTGATAATATCAAAGACAGAGAAGAATGTTGACAATATCATAGACAGAGAAGAATGTTGACAATATCATAGACAGAGAAGAATGTTGATAATATCAAAGACAGAGAAGAATGTTGATAATATCATAGACAGAGAAGAATATTAACAATACCATAGACAGAGAAGAATGTTGACAATATCATAGACAGAGAAGAATGTTGATAATATCATAGACATAAAAGAAAGTTGAAAATATTTTTGACAGAGAAGAATGTTGACAATATCATAGACTGAGAAGAATGTTGAAAATATCATATACAGAGAAGAATGTTAACAATATCATAGACAGAGAAGAATGTTTATAATATCGTAGACATAAAAGAAAGTTGAAAATATTGTGGACAGAGAAGAATGTTGACAATATCATAGACTGAGAAGAATGTTGACAATATCGTATACAGAGAAGAATGTTTATAATATCGTAGACAGTGAAGAATGTTGACAATATTATAGACAGAGAAGAATGTTGACAATATCGTAGACAGAGAAGAATGTTGAAAATATTGTGGACAGAGAATAAAACATCATGAGACAACAAGAGAGTGAAAGCCTGGCAACATATTCTTCCTTGCACATTAGTTGTGTGTGCATTTCCTTTACAGGACATGGCAGTCAACACCGGCACTTCTGCCCTTGTGATCTCTTGGCAAGTTCATGTTCAGTAGTTTGCCATTGCGCTCTGAACGACCGGCACCTATACCAACGCGTAACCAACGCAACGCTGTCTGCTGCCAAATCGCGCGCATCAGTGTTTCAAACGCGGGTATACGGGATTACGAATCGCGTCAGTAAGCCCTTCGCCACGGAGAGCGGCTTCCTTGCACTAATTCCTATAAACTGTGACGGTACAACACTTCACAAACACACATCATCACCACCTGCCATCTCACTCGATCACCAGAGTCATGGATCAGCTCAGTGTTCTTGTCTCGACCATACCACGTGGCTAAGCCATCCAGATTTCTTTTGCTCTGCCTTCCCCTTGTTCTCTTCCCCTCAATCTTGCCAGTTGTCACCACATTTTTAACGAGTGGTAATAAAGTGAAAAGAATACAATGGATAAACAGAAACATGAATGAAACTGTCCTTCATAAAAAAAAACGAAACATCCCTTCAAACAAACAAACAAACAAACAAACAAACAAGTACAACAACAAATGAAACAGTCATTTACAAAACAAAAAGTAGTCCGTGAAATCCCCTAACCCCTCAAAAAAAAAAAAAAAAAAAAAAAAAAAAAACACACATGAAGCAGTCCTTAAAATACAAACAAAAGGAACCAGTCCTTAGGGGGGGGGGGGGGGGGGGGAAATGAAACAATACGTCAAAAAAAAAAAAAAAAGACCAAAAAAACCAAACAAATGGAACAGCCCTTAAAAAAAATAAAAAATAAAACCCACGAACTCATCACACAAAGTAGACGATGAGAGCAAAGATTATTTTTGAGCAAGTTATGAGAAGAAATAAACTGGACAACTTAGTGAGAACTTGCAAACTTGATGGTACATGAGTAAGGAGAAGACGGAGAGAGAGAGAGAGAGAGAGAGAGAGAGAGAGAGAGAGAGAGAGAAGAGAGAGAGAGAAAGAGAGAGAGAGAGAGAGAGAGAGAGAGAGAGAGAGAGAGAGAGAGAAATATCTGGATGACCACATGACGTAATTGGGACAAGAACTCAGACCAGACTTGATGGTACAAGAGACAGGAGAAGACAGATCAATAACTATCTGACATAATAGGGACAAGTGCAGAGACCAGACTTGATGGTACAAACGACAGGAGAAGACAGAAAGATCAATAACTTATTGACATAACTAGGACAAGAACACATACAAGACTTGATGATACAAGATACATGAGAAGACAGAAAGATCAATAATTTATTTATACAACTGGGACAAGAACACAGACAAAACTTGATGATACAAGAGACAGGAGAAGACAGAAAGATCAATAACTTGTTGGCATAATTGAGAACTTGGTGACGACTGGCAAGATCGAAGGGAAGAGACCAAGGGGAAGAGCGAGAAGTAAATACCTGGATGGCTTGGCCACGTGGCATGGTCGAGACAGGAACACGGAGCTGATCCACGACTCTGGTGATCGAGTGAGATGGCAGAACATGACCGCCCACGCTTATCGGCATGGCACATGATGGATGGATGGATAATTGAACCTCGTGTCCCCGGGAAGGTTAACCCGGTCAACAAATGCCCGCAGAAGTCGGATGTGTCGGCCTAACGGCGCAAGAACGCAGCTCTGCTGTAAACAGGCACAACGCAGTCACATCCGGAAAAAAAATCCGGATGAACGAAGAAGAAGAAGAAGAACCTCGTGTGAGGTGGAGAATCATGACCACCCAAGCCAATCGGCAGAGAACACAATGATGATGATAATGAATAAAAAGTGATATGTACAATTTATAATCAGAACACAATAAAACAAAACGTTCAGTAGAAGTTATCCCAAACGAGAACGCTTGGGCATATCGATCTTAAATACACGTCTCGCGGTCGGTAAGAGGTCACACAGGGAGAAAATGTTTGAGGGACCAGCAGATTGACATGTAAAGCGAATTTATCAAGTGCGCCGCGAGAAAACTTATAGGCATGTAGGAATACCATCATCTGCGCCGCCAGGCAGTGCACATGATAATGATTTCATTTCTTTGAAAATAATACATAATATACTTCATCATGATGCCAACTTTAGTTTTGCATTTCCATCTTTAGTTGTGCAACCCACATTAATACATGCGTGATCGATGTAGTGGTTAGTGAATAACGTTCTTAACTCAAAATAATAACCAAAACAAAACAAAGTAGAGATGTTTCAACTTGCTTGTATATGTATTCTTCACTAAAACAATTTGTATTGTGGGACTTAAAAAAAAAAAAAAAAATTCGTCACGAGCAGGATTCGAACCTGCGCGGGAAGATCCCATTGGATTTCGAGTCCAACGCCTTAACCACTCGGCCATCGTGACCTGGTGTAACTGATATATGCCAACAATTATGAACTTTACATTCACAGTCAAAGTTGTATTTATTAATATTTTCTCAATTTTATTAATATGTATCTTCAACTCTGCCTTATACATAATCTCCCCGCCCCGTCCCCCAACATAGCAGTCACCTTCAACAGATTCATGCCATCCATCCATCATCCATCATGTGCCATGCTGATAAGCGTGGGCGGTCATGTTTTGCCATCTCACTCGATCACCAGAGTCGTGGATCAGCTTCGTGTTCCTGTCTCGACCATGCCAAGTGGCCAAGCCATCCAGATATTTACTTCTAGGTCTTCCCCTTATTCATGTCAAGCTGTCGAATATTATATACACACTTGTGCTACGAGACATTTTATTTTAAAGGAATATTAAGGACTTTGACTTGAGAAAGGAATTGACTACTCCACCTCATATGTGGCATCCTTGACTAAGTTAAAGTCTAACACTTGACACTCCAACAGGGGTATTTACAGTGGGGCTACCATTACCATACACATGAATGTGGAATAATGGCAACCGGGGACACTGAGTGTTGATTCTATCTATCGTGGCGAGGATGCGGTCCACGAATAAGGAATAAGGTTGCGCTATAAACTGATCAGAAATTCACTGCTATACCGCATGATCCAAAATTCACCGCTATACTGCAGAACTTTCAACATTTCAGTAAACAACACTATTAATAATAATAATAATAATCATCATCATCATCTTCCACTTCTGCCGTCAAGCGGCGTGGGGAGGAATAATTTGCGTTCCAGCGCCCGGTGGACGGCATTGGATAGTGTCATTCCGTGTTGTTGTACAATGTCTCTGATGTCGTCAATCCATTTTCTTCTTGGACGTCCTATTGGTCTCGTCGCAGATGATCTTTGATGTAAGGCCAGTGATGGTAGTTGCTGATGTTGCATTCTAACGACATGGCCAAACCACTTGATCTTCTGTCTTTCAATAAATGTGGCACAAGGTGTTGATCCCACAGTCTGTCTGATAGTAGCATTTCTTACTCGGTCTCGGATTGTTAAGTTGGCAGCTCTCCTCAGGCATCTCATTTCGCAGGTGTTGATTTTGCGAAGGTATAATTTGGATAAAGTCCAGGTTTGAGATTGATAGTATAGGGTTAGTGTGAATATGCTGTTTATTATCTGTCGTTTTGCGGACATGGGTATGTTTGGATGCTTCAGTAAGGATGATAGTTGATATGTAAGTGCACTAGCTTTTTGACATCTGATTTCAATTTCTCTGTCCAATCTGCCATCTTCTGTGATCATACTTCCAAGGTATTTGAATTCTTTAACTTGTTTCAGAGGTGTGTTATTTATCTGTATACTTAGTGGGCCTGGCGATCTGCTAACTTGCATTACTTCGGTTTTGGCTGTGTTTATACTCATATTGTATCTGCTGCAGGTTGAACTCAGATTAGTTATAATAATAATAATAATAATAATAATAATAATAATAATAATAATAATAATAATAATAATAATGCTTGCTTGCTTGCTTGTGTTCGTTGGCTTGAGCTCCAACGCGAAGTCCTGTATGTCGGATGAAGACATCCTGTTGTCCAACATCATTGTGATGTCATACAGGACCTGAGGTTTGCATGAGTATCCGTTGTCCCATGTCTGGCTTATTGG
The DNA here is from genome assembly GCA_963921405.1 of Cepaea hortensis. Taxonomy (NCBI): domain Eukaryota; kingdom Metazoa; phylum Mollusca; class Gastropoda; order Stylommatophora; family Helicidae; genus Cepaea; species Cepaea hortensis. The sequence continues at coordinate 87,086,550 of OY992887.1, forward strand.
TGTGCAGACTGGTGGTTCCTCGCCGTACAGGCAGACTCTCTCTGACTTCGGAGGAATCGGCGATCCTATTGACCTTAGCCAGGACCCCAAAGGGACCTGTTGCCCAGGACGCTCGACGAGGACGCGTCAATAGGTCTTGGCCAGTATATAACCCGGCCCTGGTGCCTTGGAAACACCTCTGCGTCCCATAATAATAATAATAATAATAATAATAATAATAATAATAATAATAATAATAATAATAATAATAATAATAATAATAATAAAACATTTACCATCACCTTCTCTCGGGATAGGTGTGTTACCGGGGCCCAAAACAGGGGACTGAAAACATAATAACATTATAGACTTACTGAGCATTTCGTTAAAGGCGACAAAGTTGGGTCGGTCTGTCACTAGCTATCTCAGGCCAAATACAAATTTAGCCGATACCCACCATCCATGACAGACCTACACAAGGCTTGACATGTGTTGTCAAGTGTCCACACATCAAGAGGAATCCAAAGGACTGTAGACTAAGAAGAAGAAGAAGAAGAAGAAGAAGAAGAAGAAGAAGAAGAAGAAGAAGAAGAAGAAGAAGAAGAAGAAGAAGAAGTATACGTCTAAAGTTACTCCCACTTAAATTTCATGCAATAAACATTGATTACATAAACATCTAAATCAGCATTTAGATTGATACAGGGGAAACAATTCATTGTTTAACAATGTAGATTTAAATAGTGTTTGAGTTAGTGCCCTATTTATTTATCGATAGAAGCCCATTGAGATTTAGTGATCTGATGTCACGACACAGCAGCACTGGGTCGCATACCAATAATGATAGGATTGTTTTCGACCCCCATAAACCTAGGATCGACTTAGCCATGTAGAATATATATGTATCATTTCATCATGCCCCCTTGTGTGTAATCTATATGGGCTTGCGTATTCTAGTGACGCCAAGAGCTATGCCGGACAATCGTAGAACAGTCCAGACGAAATGATACACAAACCTGCTGACTTGTAGGCTTACTGTTGGAAGACAAATAGACTCTTCGCTGGCTGTGAAGATGAGGACGGAGCACGTATGGGAATGTTCAGAGTGCTGGAATGTCTGTTCAATAGTTGTGGGCTCATGTGCATGATAGACCTGACTATTGATGGTACCTTTTTTTAGAGTTGGTCATACATTGACGTACACTTGTTCCTGTAGCGAAGCGTTGTCGTCACTTGAAGGTGACAGGTTCGAATCCTGATAGATAACTATAGCTTTCAACGTGTCTGTTGTCTATTGCGGCCTCTTGTCTCTACATTGTTCTTCTAATTCTATGAGAGGTAAAAAATACATATCTGTTTATTTAAGAATTTTCTCAGATGTAGTGAGACGTTAACAATTAGGTGGTTGCAGACGATTTCATGCAAACAGAAAGAGTTCTTGTTTAATTTGAAATCACCGAGGGGATAACAGATGTTCCACACTCGAACAATTCCTGTGACTATGTGTGATAATTGTTTCAACTAAAGTATTATTTAGGTTTTTTTTACAGTTCATATGATATATAACTCTGCATTTATGACGACATGCAGCTAAATATATCAGGCAATAAATCGTACAACATATTGTTTCAATTTTCTGTGTTTAAATTCAATAAAGGAAAACATTGTTTTGAAGCTAAAAAGAAACGCTATTTTTATGCGTAGATATATACGTAAAATAATCTATTGTATCCCCTTACCAATAAATTGCCCTGAAACTTGTACATATTTGATCGGGGTATTTAGTTTAGTTTAGTTTAGTTTAGTTTAGTTTAGTTTAGTCGCCTGATCAACATCACGGCACACGGGTGTAACCCATAAGTTCCCCATTCTACTCCTAACTCAAACCTGATTCTGGAGAAACTCAGCTCAGTGCACGAACTCCGTAGCACGGCGAGAATCCTGAAATACTTTGGGTAGATTCTTTATTTGAAATGTTGCCCGGGCAGCGCCGTTAGGCTACCCTTTTTCGATTTCCATCTGCCAAGGGATTTCTTACGTGCGCAACAATACACACGGGCGTCCGATCTCACTACCCAGAGACCAGGGGAAAATTTTGTTACTAGAAGTCCACGTGAAAAAATCCCGGCCCTCACCGGGACCTCCAGCACTCGAGGCGGACACCATACCTCGAGACCACTCAGCCCTCTGATCTCGATGTGTTCTCGACCATCACTTGATGAGTGATGTACTGAATATCACGCGGGTCTCCTTTACTTCCCATGATGTTTCGTGTTATCCATGTTAGGTTGGTTCGAGTCGGGAACCCAGGTCAATGTTTTATACACCTCCCCCCTCCCCCCCCCCCCCAAAAAAAAAAAACTTCGCCTTGTTGCTTGCTTGCTTGTGTTCGCTGGCTGTGAACTCCAGCGCGAAGCCCTGTATGTCGGATGAAGGCATCCTGTTGTCCAACATCTGTGTGATGTCATACAGGACCTGAGGTTTGCGTGAGTATCCGTTGTGCCATGTCTGGCTTATTGGTGTGCAGACTGGTGGGGCCTCGCCGTGCAGGCAGATACTCTCCGACTTCGGCGATCCTATTACGTTAGCCAGGACCCCGAAGGGACCTGTTGCCCAGGACGCACGACTAGGGCGAGTTATCAGGTCTTGGTCAGTATGGAACCTGACCCTGGTGTTTTGGAAACACCTCTGCGTCCCACTTCGTTTTGTAAATCCAAGCTCTCGTGCGGGTAATCCAAGAAATCTTAGAACACCTAATGGACAACGAACTAGAACATCTCGAAAAAATTTGCGACAAAATCAGCGACACAGCCGAAGATGAGAAACTCATCAAGATAGCGACGTCGCTCAATGCTCACGCAGCGGTCATACAAGATGATAATGCGGGCTGCCAATTTTCCCACGGGTGGACCACACAGAGAAAAAAAAAATGCAAAAGCAAATAAACCAAAGGATGAGTCCTTATAAGGACTGCATCATATCAAAACAGACGAGCCAGAAGCCAACATTGACAAAAGGAACTGCAAGAGTAGACGGACAGAAAGGAAACCCCGCCGGCCAATCCCCTAACTGACGTCACAGACACAAACACTTCAAGATCGATAAGCCAGCTAACACTGGCGCAGAAAACTAGACAAACTTATCCTGCACCACGAACCACCGCAAATATAACCAACGCCACAGAGGCTGGTTGAACGTTGGTGGAAAGACTTGTTTTTCTACAAATAGGAATCGGAATCGGAATTCGTCTTGATTATGACAGTCAGGTCTGCAGCGTGCTAGAAACTGCGCCACCGCTGCTGCAGGATGGAACTGGCTGAAGCAAAAACTTAACTCACTTAGCTAGATTAGCTTTACACGATCTCGCAATCAATCTCATCATTTTTGGGCTGTTTCTGAATATTTAGGTAAGCTTAAGTTCAGTGGTTTATAATGTCTGTCTGAACGATCGACGCTCTTACTATTGGCAACATCAACACACGACGGTCTACTTCCAGATCGCCTGCGACGGATGTCGAACCCGGTATGAGGGAATTCGAATCTAGTCACGACCCGAAAGTCATATACGCTTTGGAATTTTTTGAATATTTGAGCTACGGAAATCATGTTTTTTTTTTTTTAAATCTCCAATTCAAAAGGACGCCCCTGAATGAAATAAAAGTTGAGAAAACAAAGGAACTTTGATAAACTAGCAACTAAATGTATTCCACAACAAACAATGACGTACAGACGAAATGGGATGAGAAGAAGACGCCGACCATGTAACCGATGACAAGGGGAATAACGAAATCAATCGGATTCTCGATATATGTATGAAGCTCATAAGCGGGCACTATTACGCGCAATGTATGCTTCATCCCGACACCGCAAGGTACAAGATGAGATCAGCTGAGATGAGATGAGACGAAGCGAGATGAGACTTGATGAGATGAGACGAGACGATAAAAGTCAGTTTTTTTTGCAAAGAGATACATGATATTCTGTTTAAAATTAACTCGGTAGACAATTGGAACTACTGTGCGAATACGTGCAATCTAGTTTGTTGTTGTTGTTGTTGTTTTTTTTTTTTTTGTCTTCGTTATTCAAGCTCACTACGGGATTATAGTTTTGAAAAAAAGGAAAAGTTGCATCGACCGGGAATCGAACACGGGTCACCCACGTGGCGGGCGAGTACTCTACCACTAGACCAATAAATTGTTATTTTAATTGTTACTTTCCCGTAGTGATTTTGAATACTGAAGACAAACAATAGATTGCACGATTTATTGCTTGGCAATTCAAATTATTGCCAAATGGAAAACATCCTGACCAATAAAATGATGTCTATTGCAACGAGAAAAAGAGTGTTGAAGTGCTACATGGAACCTGCACATTTTTATGTTTGATTTATTTGGTTGTTTCGGGATTTGAGATTTAAATATTGAGCACAACCCACTACTGGCAACGCTGATATTCTGGTATGAACCTAAGGCCTATTCGCGTCAATGTGGAATTTTTTATGTTTGTGAAACGTGGACAATGAGCAGGTAAGATGAAAAAAAAACAAACATCTAATTTCACTGGAATGTGGTTTCTGAGGAAAATAAGAACGAAAAACATGAACAGACATAAAACCTATGAGCAAGTGCTACAAGAGTCAAATGAAAATCGCAAACTTATTAGGGAAATTAGACGTAGACAGTCACATTTTTTGGTACGTTATGAGAAGAAATAAACTGGGGAACATGGTGACAATTGGCAAGATGGGGAGGGGAGGGGGGAACAAGGGGAAGGCAGAGAAACAAATACCTGGACCACATGGCATGATCGGGACAAGAACACAGAAGTGATCCACGACTCTGGTGATCGTGTAAGATGGCAGAACACGCCGTCCACGCTTACCGGTATGGCACCTGATGATAAATTCAAATTAATGTGTTGTATATTTCACCTTGAAGAATTTATTTCATTAACTTAGTCGTGTGATTTCTATAACATGCACCTGACCAGATGCAGCGAAATATGCCAGACTGTAAATCGTCGTTATTCAAGTTAGTAACTTTCTTTATTCCTTTAAATTAATTAACGAAATAGATCTGTGAAGAAAACCTTACAAAGCTTTAGCTTAATTGCTTGTCTATCTTGTGCAAATTATGCATATCCTGATCATATTTTACTGTGTATCTCAGCAAACCCATTGGTTTCTGAACGAGAAAGGAAAGAGTGCTCTGCAACAGTTTCTGATTCCGATTCCGAGTTGTATGGAAAAAAAAACAACAACTTTCCACCACGTTCTACTTGTATCGGTGGCGTCGGTTATAGTTGTGGTGGTTCAAAGTGCGGGTTAAGTTTGTCTCGTTTTCCGCCGCAGTGTAAGTTGGCTTTTCGATTTAGAAGCGTTTATGCTTGTAACGGTCAGCTGAAGGATTGGCCAGCGGGTTCTCCTTTGTGTCAGTCTCTCCCTGTAGTTCCCTTTGTCAGTGTTTGCTCATGACTAGTCTGTTTTGGTTGGGCGCAGTCCTTAAAAGGACTCTTTATTTGATTTTTTTTTTTTCTGGCTAGGTTTCTTTGGCGTTGGAAACAACGGCAGCAATTTGTCTACGTCGAAGTCTTCGTCTATGCTCCATGATGTCTCGATTATCTCCTTTAGGCTTTCTTCAGATGTCTGGCGGGATACTGGTTTCCCCTTGAGTTTCTTGGACATCGTGGTTGGGCTGATGGCTTTAGCTTGCGGTTTCTGATTGGTCTTTGGTTTGGCTTCAGATGGCTTGTTTTTGGTTAGATCCCTTTCACTTCTTAGCAGTTCTCTTTCTGTCTCGATTGATTGTAGAATTTCTTCATTTTCCGTTTTCATCTGTGCCATGCCCTCCATCTTTTGCTGGATGCTGTGCTGGATTTCCTTCATGTCAGCTAGTAGTTTTTCGTTGCCGGTAGTTGGTGTCGGTGCCAGAAGTGCCTTGACTTGCTTCTTCAGCTCGTCAATCTGGCCTTGGAGCTGAGCTTCCACAGCTTGTGAGTTGTCTGTGGCTGTCTCGAACCTCCGCTGTGCTTCCTTGAATGGAGTATTTGTGATCATGGTGGTCTTTAAGACGTCTCTGTGGCTTTGGAGGTATGAGCAACTCAGGTATCTTGCTTCGTGTTTGTCACAGTAGTTGGCACACTTTCTGTTGTCGCTGGACTTTCAAAAGTCCTTGTCCTGTTTGGCCAGCGGACATTCCTTGAAGGTATGGTGTTCGGCGCAGTATCGACAGATCTCTGTCTTGCTGCAACACGCTGTTCTGCTGTGGCCGGCCCTCTGATACCTTGAGCATTGTGTTATTCTCGGGATGAAACGTTCAGGTTGTTGAACCTTCAAGTTAATTGACACTTTGATCGGCATCTCGCTGTCCTCTGTTGTCACCACTGCTAGAGTTATAGGAATCTTGGAGTAGGTCAGAAGCCTCTCCGCCTTCAAGATTCGGATGTGGAGATTTTCCTTTTGTAGCTGCTTCTGTATCTGGTCATCTGGAAGCTCCACTTGGATGCGTTTGATAACCCATCTGATCGTCTGTAAGTCGGTGTTTCCGACTCTGGTGTCTTTCTCCTCCCTCTGCTTCTCATTAGTATTTTTATCTTGTCTGTGGTGGGTTGTCGTCGCCCTTTCTCGTGGTGGCTTCATTTAAGGTTACTTGAGGTTCTGTCGCTTTTCTGCAGCTCACAGGCAGGTTCTCTTCTCTCGTCTTCTGTACGGCCTTGGTGGTTTCTACCCTGCTCATTTTGAACAGCGGGTGTCTTCCGATTTTAGGCTTGGAAAGTGCCATTCTTTCCCCCCGTATCAGGCTTCTTGAACATTTGGGTAACTTGATCTCGATAGCGCTCGGCAGTTGCGAATGATCTGCAACAGTTCTCGTGGAGGTGCATATGTCATGATATTGTGGGCGATGTAGAGACCTTTCTCCTGACCCGATGTTAAATACTTCATTTGAGAGCAACTTTCGCAATGCCTCTATTCCAAATGGAGGACTTCTCTTTTATGAGACCCATAGCTTTCCATCCATCCATCACGTGCCGGAAAGGTGGGCAGTCATGACTCGCCATTTCGCTCGATCACCAGAGTCGTGGATAAGCTCAGTGTTCCTGTCTCGACCATGCCATGTGGCCAAGCCATCCAGGTATTTACTTCTCGGTCTTCCCCTTGGTCTGGTCCCCTCGATCTTGCCAATTGTCACCAAGTTCTCCAATCCATTTCTTCTCATAACATGCCCAAAAAATATTGACTGTCTACGTCTTCTTCTTCTGTGTGTTCATCCGGAGTGTTTTTTTTCCCCTTCCAGATGTGATTGCGGTTGTGTCTAGTTAGGCAACTTCGGCCCGAAACCCTTAGGCCAACACATCCGACTTTCAGCATGCATATCTTTTTTTAGCATTTCTGTCTGTCTACGTCTAACTTCTCTAATCAATTTACGATTTTCATGTGTTTCCTGTAATACTTGGTCATTGGTTTTTCGCGCATGCATTTAAAATAATAATAACTCCCCCGATGTGTCTCCACCTTGACGTGGTGGGGGAGCTTGCGTGTCCCATCGACCCCATTTGCTTGCTGATGGATGAAAAACTACATATTGGACAGTTTATGGGATAGGGACCAGACTAAGAGAGACACAACCTGCTGCTCTGCAGGTGAGACTGAGGATAGCAGTCTAAAATTTAAATCAGGCGCACGAAGGCAGAAGTTCTTGGTTCGGACAAAACACTAAAGGCTCCCTGTCGAGGGCTGTGGCTGAACGCCTCTAAGCCACAAACCCTCGGACCTGAGAGCCGGGCCGATCCCCACCTTTCGAAAAATAAAGGCGTGATACTGAGCAAGCTACATGCTCAGGTCTGATACAAGTTCGAAGGCTCTCAGCTGGGGGATATGAGAGATTCCCGGATGAGAGGGCCAGGCCGTTTCTCGTTCACCGCTGCACGAAGATAAGGTGCTGAGCCGGCAGCACAAGTAGCCTACCTCGTGAGCGAGTACAAAAAGTCAAAAAAGTGCCCCAGTCGAAGAAAATGGCTGCGAAAACTGTATCTAACTCATAGAGAGTGTAGACAAAAGTGGAAGAACGTCTCAATGACGCAAAATGGAACGCACAGCGAGCGAACCTATTGCGTGGTCCGAAGTCAAAAGCAAAAGCTTACCGAGTGGGTGTCGCTTGCAGTCTGACCGTCCCTGGTGTGTGCTTGAGCGATCAGTGGCAAACGAGTTGCCCAACACGTGGAAGTGAGGAACTAAAGCAGCCATGAGCAGGACGTGGCAACTCCTCGGGTGAGCCCAGTCACAGAGCAATATGTGCCGGCTCTGCAATTATGGAAGCCTCCTTGGATAGCGAGGGAATGCCCATGGTCTGCCCCTGCCTTCCCTTGAGGGCCGACCACGATGTCGTTCATCGTTCTATCTTGACCAGCTGAGATGTTAGCGACATCACAACAGTCTAACGTGCCTCGAAACCAGAGGATGGCTAACCTCATTAAAAAATGCCCGCTGAAGTCGGAAGTGTCGTCCTACGGGTGGCAAACTAAAAATTGACACTACGCAATTACGTCCGAGTGAAATGTCTCGTCCGAATGTCTCTCGTGCTAGGAACAGCTCTGACTACCTAGTTTCCGAATGCCGCTCTTGTTCGGAACAGCTCTGACTGGGTAGTTTTCCGAATGTCTGTTGAGCCTGGAAAAGCTCTGATGGGCGCAACGACAAGCACATGTCCGAAAACTCGCTGAGTGGATGCCGTCTGCAAAACTGTCTGGTTTGTGCGGGAATGACCCGGGGAAACGAAATGACCAATATATTGAACTGAGGATTTAAAGCAGCCATGAGCAGGACGTGACGATCTCCCTCGGTGAGCCCAGATCCAGGGCGTTATGTGTCGGCCCTGCAACTATGGAAGCAACCTTGGATGGCGGAAAATGCTATGGACTGTCCCTGCCTTCCTTTGAGGGATGACCGTTGTCTTCGACCGTTCAACCTTGGCCAGCATGGTTGCAGATGGCACCACAAAAGTGAGAGTCTCCCAGGAATGCCATCTGGTCAAAAAAGCACGCTAAAGTCGATGTGTTGGCCTACGGGTTTCGGCCCAAGGGCGCATAACAGACACACCGCAATCACATCTGAAAAAACACTCCGGATGAACGAAAAGAAGAAGAAATAATAATAATTTTAAAAAACATATTGCATCGACCGGGAATCGAACCCGGGTCACCCGCGTGGCAGGCGAGTATTCTACCACTAGACCACCGATGCCTGTATTGTTCACAGTTGTTTATAGATATTTCTGGGTTTAATTAATCAAGAAGATCAGTGAGGAAGGCGAGTTCTGTAATAGTTAGTTCCCTTGGATATTGCACCAAGCGAGAAAGAACAACCTTGGCCTAATTGCATTTTGATTTATTTGGTTGTTTCAGGATTTGAAGTTTGAAGATTTAGCACAACCAATTACGGGCAACGATGATCGTATTCAGGTAGGAACGAACCTTGGGCCTTGTCCACGTCAGATTGGAAGCACTAAAGTTGAGCCCGTCATTAGTGCATATCCTAATTGCATATGTCATATGTCTATCTTGAGCCGAATCATGCATGACGTGATCATAACGTATTATAGCGCACCTCGTACACACATCGGCATCTGAACTTTTAATGAAGGGAAGTTCATCAACAGTTCTCGAGGAGGTTCATCTATTGCAGAGTCGTGGGTAGATTTTCTCAGTATGATGCAAGTCTTCGAAATGACACCCCTCCTTCGTTGTTTATGCCGCCCCCTTACGGTGCCGCTTGATGTGGCCGCCTCTCTGTACCATAGCACAGCACGGCCCTGCGCCTATGATAGTGAATGTGATGTAGAGACTACCTCCTGGCCCGATACTAAAATACTTCTTCTTTGCGTCTATTCCAGCATGGGTTACATGCAGGACACAAAGCAACCAATACAGTGCGTAGATGTTCGCTTTCTAGTCCCGCGCCACTGCCACTTTGGGCAACATCTGATAACTTAAACGGTTGGGGTTTTATTTTTGGATTCCTCCTCACATAGGCAGCTTGTCTTCACCGCCTCTTGAGTTCTGCCTAATCACATTTTCTATCGGGCTCTGTTACCCATGCCTTTGATTTTACAAAGCAGTGGTGGATTGGCATTTGTTGTGTAGATGGTTATTCTTCCAGGGTTTATGAGTTCCATCAGTTCATTTTGCTTGCTTCCTCAGTTTATCCAATGTCGTCATGAAAGAGACATTACCAGTCTGAGTCTATGTGAAGGAAACATTACCAGCTTATATCTATGTGAAGGAAACATTACCAGCCTTCTATGTGAAGGTGACATTACCAACCTAGGTATATGTAAAGGGAACATTGACAGACAATATCTATATGAAAGGAACATTACCAGATATTTATATGTGAAGGGAACATTATCATGCTATATTTATATGAAGGAAACATTACCAGACTATATGTATATGCAGGGAACATTGAAAGACAATACCTATATGAAGGGAACATTACCAGACAATATATATGTGAAAGGAACATTACCAGACTATATTTATGTAAAGGGAACATTACCAGACTATATCTATGTGAAGGGAACATTACCAGACTATATCTATGTGAAGGAAACATTACCAGACAATATCTATGTGAAGGGAACATTTCCTGACAATATCTATGTGAATGATGATGTTATGTGCCAATACTAGGGGGGGGGGGGGGCTGAGTGGTCTCGAGGTATGGTGTCCGCCTCGAGTGCTGGAGGTCCCGTGTTCAGGCCCCGGTGAGGACCGGGATTTATTTAAAAAATCCACCTGGACTTCCTTCTTCTTCTTCTTCTTCTTCTTCAGCGTTCCGAGCCATTGAGGTTCTTTGCTGCAAATACAATCCGTCTCCATTCGTCTCTCTGGTGGACCTTCTCTTGCCAGTCGTTGATTCCAAGTGCTTGTAGGTCTGTACATGTATTATCTCTCCACCGCCTTCTTGGTCTACCTCGGGGTCTACGGTCATTTATTTCCTGAGTGTAAGCGAGTTTTGTTTCCCTATTATCTTCCATTCTTTCTATATGCCCCAGCCATTGTAGTCTATTAGCCTTCATGATACCAGTGATTAGCGGGGACTTAAACAGATCATAAATGTCTTTGTTACTTCTTCTTTTCCACTCTCCACTTTGTGTATCCCTAATGGGTCCAAAGATGCGTCTTAAAATTTTGTTCTCAAAGGTTTGTAACAAGGCTTCGTCTCCTTTCGTTGTACTCCATGTTTCAGAGCCATACAGCACAACTGGTCTGATCAGTGTTTTGTATATTGTGATTTTGGTGTTACGAGATAGCGCCTTTGATTTTAGTAGATGTTGTAGTGCATAGTATATCTTATTTCCAGAGTTGATTCTAGTTTGTATTTCTTCCCTTATGATGTTGGAGCAGTTGAAGATTGTACCCAGGTATTTGTATGTTTCCGTTCTTTTAATGGTCATATTATCTATTTGTATGTGGCCAGAGTTTCTAGCCATTCCGTCTCTTGAAATTACCATATATTCTGTCTTATCTTGGTTGATAACCAGCCCCATCTGTTGGGCTTTTCCCTTTAAGTGAGTCAATATTTCCAATGTCTTTTGTTCACTTTGCCCTATAATATCTATATCATCTGCATAACCAAGCACCTGGACTTCCAGTAATAAAATTTCCTCTGGTCTCTGGGTAGTGAGATCGGACGCCCGTGTGTATTGTTGCGCACGTAAAAAAATCCCTTGGCAGTTGGAAATCGAAAAAGAGTAGCCTAACGGCGCTGCCCGGGCAAAATTTCGAGTTAAAATTCTACCCAAAATATTTCAGGATCCTCGCCGATGCAACGGAGGTCGTGAATTGAGCTGAGTTTCTCCAGACTCAGGTTTAAGTTAGGTGGAAAACGGAGCACTTATGGGTTAAACCGTGTGCTGTGATGATGATCCAACGAGTAAACTAAACTAATGCACGCTTGGCTGATTTATGTAAAAGGCGAATAAAAATTCTAAAACACAGTCCCCGCAGATATGGTACCTTGTGAGAAAGAAAACACTCTAACCAACATCATCATCATGTGCCATGTCTATAAGCATAGGCGGTCGTGTTTCCCCATCCCACGCTATCACCAGAGTAATGGATTAGCTCAGTGTTCTTGCTTCGACAATATCACGTGGCCAAGCCATCCAGGTATTTACTTCTCTGTCTTCCCTTTGTTTTCTTCTCCTCAATGTTGCCAGTTGTCACCAAGTTCTCGAATTTATTTCTTCTCATAACGTGTCCAAAAAGTATGACTGTCTACGTCTAATTTCTACAATCATCCTACGGTTTTCATTTGTTTCTTATATGAATATGACTTGGTCATTGGTTGTTCTGTCTGTCCTTGGTATTCTTTGCATTTTCCTCAGAACCAACATTTCCACAGCCACTCCAATAAAGCCTTTATGGGGCTTTAATTACATGAATCGGACTTGGGCTCATACGCGTGTCCTTCAAAAGATCCACAATCAACCAATTAACTAAGAAGTCTTTGTTGTTCAAATTTCTAAACAGTCGGATTGATCGGCATCTCGCTGCCCTCTATTTTCACCACCGCTAGAGTAGCAGGTATCTTGGAATACGTCAGAATTCGCCCCGCCTTCAAGATTCTATGTGGAAATTCTCCCGCTGAAGTTGCTTCTGTATCTAGTCATCTGTATGCTCCACTTGGATGCGTTCGATAACCCATCTGATCGTCTGTAAGACTGTGTTTCCGACTCTGGTGTCTTTCTCCTCCCTCTGCTTCTCAGTAGTATTTTTATCTTGTCTGTGGTGGGTTGTCGTTGCCCTTCCTCGTGGTGGCTTTATTTAAGGTTACTTGAGGTTCTAGCGCTATGCTGCAGCTCACAGGCAGGTGCTCGCCTCTTGTTTTCTTTTCGGTCTTGGTGGCTTCTACCCTGCTCGTCTTGAACAGCGGGTGTCTTCTGGTTTTTGCCTTGGAACGTGCCATTCTTTCCCCCCGTACCAGGCTTCTTGAACATTTGGGTAACTTGATCTCGACAGCGCTCGGCAGTTGCGAATGATCTGCAACAGTTCTTGTTGAGGTGCGTATGTCATGATATTGTGGGCGATGTAGAGACTTTTCTCCCGACCCGATGCTAAATACTTCTTTTGAGAGCAACTTTCGCAATGCCTCTATTCCAAATGTAGGATTTTCCTTTTATGAGACCCAGAGCTTTCGCGCATGTATTTATAATAATAATAAGAAAAAATATAATTGCATCGACCGGGAATCGAACCCGGGTCACCCGCGTGGCAGGCGAGTATTCTACCACTAGACCACCGATGCTTACATGCGGTTTTGTTCTTTATGGCTCTAATTAACAAGTTTGATCAGTGGAAAAAAAAAAACATTACCAACCTTGGCCTAATTGCATATTGATTTATTTGGTTGATTCCGGATTTAAGGTTTGAAGATTGAGCACAACCCATTACGGGCAACGCTGATCGTATAAAAAGTCGCTTAAAAGTTGACAGGGTCGACGTCATTGCACCGGGTTTGATCCCATATGGCTCGGTCTCTTTCCGCAGCGCGGAAAGCATCGCACCAAACACGAACTCCGTAGCTCTAGCGACGACCCACATGAGTCTCCGAAAAATTTAACTCGTGAACCAAAGGACGCGACCCGGATTCGAACCCACAACCTTCGGAGCCCGAGTCAAACGGCTTGACCACTTCGCCACGGAGACTCCCTACGCTGATCATAGGGAACATTATCATGCTATATGTATAAATTCTATGTGAAGGAAACATTACCAGACTATGTCTATGTGAAGGGAACATTAACAGACTATATCTATGTGAAAGGAACATTACCAGACTATGTCTATGTGAAGGGAACATTAACAGACTTTATCTATGTGAAGGGAACATTACCTGACAAACAATATCCAATATCAATGTGAAGGAAACATTATAAGACAGTATCTATATGAAGGGAGCATTACCAGACTATATATATATATATATATATATATATATATATGTGTGTATGTGTGTGTGTGTGCGCGCGTGCGTGTGTGTGCGCGTGTGTGAGAAGGGAACATACCAGACTATCTATGCGAAGGGAACATTGCCATACAACATCTATTTGAAGGGAACATTACGAGACAATATCTATCTGGAGGTAACATTACCAGACTATATCTATGTGAAGGGAACATTCTCATCTCATCTTATCTCATCATGGTCCTCTTGTACCTTGCGGTATCGTGGTGAAGTATAACCAGCGGGAGAGTGCCCACTTATGAGCCTCATGTATTGATTTTCCCATGGACTCTGTTATTACCTGCGTCTATCGTTTACGTGGTTGGCCTCTTCCTCTGCTTCCCTCTGGTCTGTACATCATTGCTTGTGGTATACTGTTAGTTGGTAACCTACTTGCATGGCCAAACCATTTGACTTGCTGCCTTCTAATAAAATCTAGTGCAGCTATAACCCCAACTTTAGTCCTGATTTCTTCATTTCTGATCTTATCTCTTCTTGATACATTGAGTATTCTTCTCAGGAATCTCATTTCTGTTGTTGTGATGTTTCTTTTCTCTTTTTCTGTCATTGTCCAGGTGTGACATTGGTAACATAGAGATGGTAGGAAGATTGTGTTGTAAAGTGCTTTCTTAGTAGTTATTGATACACGTTTGTTCTTTAATATTGGTGCCATTTGTCCAATGAGTTGGTCTGCAAGGTGTGGATTGCGCCTGGCCCTGCAGCCAGCAGGGTTAGGATTGGCTAGCCTCTCCCATGAGGGGTGAAAAGTGAAAATTAGTAGCCTGCCGATGACCCGCAGACTACACAAGTCAACCCCACTTCCACGTGGTGCAGACCGGGAAACCAGTCTGAGGTCATGGGCTAACGGGGATGTGGCTCGCAATAGGGGATGGACTCCCTATGGTCAGATTTTTGTCCTAAACCTGCGACTGGCCTAGCAAGCCGGCAGGGGATCTTCAAACTGCTCGTAGAAAAACTAAGAAGGGAACATTACCAGACTATATCTACGTGAAGGAAATATTACCAGACAATATCTATGTGCAGGGAACATTTACCAGACAATATCTATGTGAAGGGAACATTACCAGCCTAGGTGTGATCCCAGCATTCCCTATGTTCAAGCTGAGTCATGACTGGGTCACATCCTAACACCTTTCAACGATGACGTCATGCACCAATACTAATGCACGCTTGGCTGATTTCTGAGCTTTAAGGGGCGAAGGAAAGTTCTAAAACACAGTCCCCGCAGATATGGTACCTTGTGCGAAAGAAAACTCTCTAACCAACATCATCATCATGTGCCATGTCGATAAGCATAGGCGGTCGTGTTTCGCCATCTCACGCTATCACCAGAGTAGTGGATTAGCTCCGTGTTTTTGCTTCGGCAATATCACGTGGCCAAGCCATCCAGGTATTTACTTCATTGTCTTCCCTTTGATTTCTTCTCTTCACTGTTGCCAGTTGTCACCAAGTTTTCGAATTTATTTCTTCTCATAACGTGTCCAAAAATTATGACTGTCTGCGTATAATGTCTATAATAATTCTACGGTTTTCATTTGTTTCTTATATGACATGAGCATTGGTTTTTCTGTCTGTCCTTGGTATCCTTTGCATTTTCCTCAGAAACCACATTTCCACAGCCACTCCAACAAAGCCTGTATGAATCGAACTTCAGCTCATACACGAGTTTTTCAAAAGATCCATAACCATCCAATCAACCAAGAAATATTTCACATTTCTAAACAGTCGAATAAAAAAAAAAAATTAATTGCATCGACCGGGAATCGAACCCGGGTCACCCGCGTGGCAGGCGAGTATTCTACCACTAGACCACCGATGCCGACATTTAACCTCCTACTATATGACTCCAATTAACGAAAAAGACTCGCGGAGGAAACATGACCAACCTTGGCCTAATTGCATTTGTCTGTCTGGACCGATTCATGCATGACATGATCGTAACGTATTCCGCAACTCGCACACCCATCGACTTCTGAACTTGGAGAGGGGAAAGAAAACTAACACACGAAAACATAAATGACAACAATTCTCGAGGAGGTGCGTCTATGATAATAGGAAACTACAACAGTTCTCGGGGAGGTGCGTCTATGATAATAGGAAACTACAACAGTTCTCGAGGAGGTGCGTATATGATAATAGGAAACTACAACAGTTCTCGAGGAGGTGCGTCTATGATAATAGGAAACTACAACAGTTCTCGGGGAGGTGCGTCTATGATAATAGGAAACTACAACAGTTCTCGGGGAGGTGCGTCTATGATAATAGGAAACTACAACAGTTCTCGAGGAGGTGCGTATATGATAATAGGAAACTACAACAGTTCTCGAGAAGGTGCGTCTATGATAATAGGAAACTACAACAGTTCTCGAGAAGGTGCGTCTATGATAATAGGAAACTACAACAGGTCTCGAGGAGGTGTGTCTATGATAATGTTGGTGATGTAGGTTGGGGCGTACCTCCTGAACCGATACTAAAATTCTTTTTCATTAGCTATCAACTTTTGCTTCTATGCCAGCATGGATTATATATATATATATGACATATTTTTTTTTTTTTTTTTTTTTTTTTTTTTTTTTTTAGCATATCCTTTTACAGGACTTAGCTGTCAACACCAGCATCTTTCAGCTGTATGTTGATCTCTTGGCAAGATTACGCTCAGTAGTTTGCCATTGCTTTCTGAGCGGCCGGCTCACATACCCCGTAAGGTACCGATGCGGTTCGAACCACTGCTGATTTGAACCGTCATCACATTACCTGACGAGAGTATACGAGATTACGGAGAAAAGTCATAACCTCTAAGCCACGAAGCCGGCTGTATATGACATATAGCAACCATTAAAGTGCGTAGATGGCCGCTTTCTAGTCGCGCGCCACTTTCACTTAGGGCAACATATTCTCGACGGTTGAGGTTTCTTTTCTGGATCCATAATCCAATATTCAGCTTGTCGTCACGGCCTTGTGAGTTCTGCCTACTCACATTTTCCGTCGCGCTTTGTTACCCAAGCCTT
Source organism: Cepaea hortensis (assembly GCA_963921405.1). Lineage (NCBI taxonomy): Eukaryota > Metazoa > Mollusca > Gastropoda > Stylommatophora > Helicidae > Cepaea > Cepaea hortensis. Next base: position 87,103,560 of record OY992887.1, read on the forward strand.
TGATTTTGCAAGAACTTCAACAAGTCAGTGGTGGATTGGCATTCGGTGTGTAGATGGATTTCCTTCCAGGGTTTATGAGCTCCATCAGCCCATTTTCTTGCTCCCTCAGTTTATCCTATCAAGCATCGACTTTTGCCAGTGTGTGTGCATTTTAGACTGATCATAAGGATTAAAATTTAAAAAAAAAATGTATGCGAAAACTAGTTCTTTTAAAGAGAATAGCTGCATCCAAAGCACAAACGGAAATACCCGATTTTAGGAGTCCTGTCTTACAATTTTTGTTGGCGTTCACTCGCTTTGAACGCAAGCGAAGTGCATCCAGACTACTTCTAGTAGAAATGGACTGATTTTGGCGTGTGTATTAGCTTTCCTAATTATCAATGTCCCTTGCCCTCAGGCAAACCAACCCCTACTTCAGAGGTAATTGTAACTTACTTCCCTTAAGTCAAGGATGAGAAGTCAACATTTTAGCCCAACTGACCAGTGAAGGGACTGAACCCGTTAGCTCGCCATTAGTACACCGGATGTTTAAGAACTAAGAGTTTTTATCCATTCGAGCATGCTGACTTCCGGTATTGTCTTACTAAAGGAATTGTGCTGGCATTTCGCCAAAGAATGTTGAGTACAGGTAATAAATATATCACGTAACTGTTAGGTCAGCTGATTGCTCTCACATTGCACGCGTTGTCATTTACTGCATTAGACAGTACTGAGGAGTCACTTGCCGCAGAGGAGTGGAAACTGCTGTTGAAGATAGCCATTGCTTGACCATTCAATCGTTCACAATAATAAAGGAAATTCGTCGCTTTAAAATGTACACTTCATCCTTGGATTTTGAATACACATGCAGTTCATCATCATGATGTGCCATACCGATAAGCGTGGGCGGTTATGTTTCACCATCTCAGACAATCACCAGAGTCATGGAACATGCACTTACATGAATATATCTTGTGCTTCGCTTCGCGTTACGAATGTAAAATCTGTTTCGCATCGCATGATTTTTCCTGATTTTCACAGATTTAGCCAAGAACTTCTTACACTTCTGCTTATTTTGCGATCAACAATTGCTGTGCGTCTATTACAGCATGGGTCACAAACCGGACGATTCGCTTGAGGTAGGTCTTCACCATACCCCGAATATTGTCTTACAGGGTCGTTCCAGTCGGTCATATATTCTCCCTCAGTTCATCGAAGTTACGGCAGTCTTGTGGGACATTCTCTGGAGTTTGCCGGAGAGCTGCACATCCTCAAGAGACTGAGTCATTGAGACCCATTCGGTAGAGATGTGTCCTATGTCAGCAATGGCCTGTTCTGAGCATGAAGATTTTGGTCTTTGCATTTCTGCCAAGCTCATTTATGTTGTCGTGTACTGATGTGTATCTTTTGCTGTCTTGCTTCATAATTGTTCTAACAGATTGCTCTAGTGGTATTCTTGCTTCCTCATAAGTTAGTGACCCATGATGGAATATATTTAGTATTGTTCTTGACTCCTCTGTTATGCTGGAGCATAACTCCGAAGCGAAGCAAGCATTTACCAATTGGTCTGCCTGTTCATATCCAGGGATACCACACTGAGTTGAATGATGCTGTGACAGAAGGCACAGGTCAAGTAGTAGTAGGGACGGTGTTACGCCAGCTGTTTTTACCGTCACCATATCTGATGTCTTGCTCTCTTTTCATTCGGCGGGAGACTGTTGACAATGAACTGCCTGAAATATGTGAATTAGACAATGCCAGCTTAGGTCTATGTGAAGGTGACATTACCAGCCTATATCTATGTGAAGGAAACATTAACAGCCTATATCTATGTGAAGGAAACATTACCAGCCTACATCTATGTGAAGGAAACATTACTAGCACAGGTCTGTGTGAAGGAAACATTACTAGCCTATATCTATGTGAAGGAGACATTACTAGCACAGGTCAGTGGGAAGGAAACATTACCAGCACAGGTCTGTGTGAAGGAAACATTACTAGCACAGGTCTATGTGAAGGAAACATTACTAGCACAGGTCTGTGTGAAGGAAACATTACTAGCACAGGTCTGTGTGAAGGAAACATTACTAGCACAGGTCTATGTGAAGGAAACATTACTAGCACAGGTCTATGTGAAGGAAACATTACCAGCACAAGTCTGTGTGAATGTGACATTACCAGGCTATATCTATGTGAAGGAAACATTACTAGCACATGTCTGTGTGAAGGAAACATTACTAGCACAGGTCTATGTGAAGGAAACATTACCAGACTATATCTATGTGAAGGTAACATTACCAGCCTAGGTCTGATCTCAGCCATTCTCTATGTGCAGTGCTGAATCATGACTTGGTCACATCCTAACACGGTTCAATGATGATGTCATGTGCCAATACAGGTCTTGCACGCTTGGCTTATTTCTAAGCTTTAAGAAGCGAAGGTATGTTACCGTGTACGGAATGAAACTCTCTATACCAACACCAATCCGATAAAGTTTTGTTGGGGCGTTATCAACATGTAACGGACTTTAGCTCATTCACGTGTCCTTCAGAGGATCCACAACCTATCAACTAACTTATATAAGTCGTCGGTGTTGAAATGTCTAAATCATTTGATGTTTTAAAAAAAAAATATTGCATCGACGGGAATCGAACCCGGGTCACCCGCGTGGCAGGCGACTATTCTACCACTAGACCACCGATGCTGACAGATAGGTTTGGTCTTTATGACTCTAATTAATGAAGAAATCCGCGGAGGACACCTGCCCGACCTGACCTAATTGCACATGTCTATCTTGTGCCAAATCATGCATGCCATGATCATAACGTGTTGCGCATCTCGCACACTCATCGGCTTCTGAACTTCGAGAGGCGAAGGTAAACTACAACAGTTCTCGATGAGGTGCTTCTATGATAGTGAGGGTGATGTGGGGACTTACCTCCTGACCCGATACTACAATTCTTCTTCTTTATCGATCGAATTTTGTGTCTATTTCAGCATGGAATACATCATCTCATCATGTGCCTTGTCGGCTGGCGTGAGCGATCATGCCTCTTCACATATTTAAATAAAAACAAAGTCGCTTAAAAGTCGACAGGGTCGACTTCATTGCACCGGGTTTTATCCCATATTGCTCGGTATCTTTCCGCAGCACGGAAAGCGTCGCACAAAGCACGAACTCCGTAGCTTTTATAGCGACGACCCACAGGAGTCTCCGAAACATTTAACTCGTAAACCGAAGGACGCGGCCCGGAATCGAAACCCAACCTTCGGAGCACGAGTCAAACGGCTTGACCACAGAGACTCCCACATATTTAAATATTGAGCACAACCCACTACTGGCAACGCTGATCGTACTCCGGCATGAACCTAAGGCCTATCCACGTCAATATGGAAGCGCCATACTCGAGTTTCGCTCTCGTTTGAGCTCGTCAGTAGTGCATATCCCTGACCGGATCCGGAAACAAGCCCCGGATCATTGGCGCGTGAAGCGGGTGTGTAACCACGCGGCACACGCTGGACACGCCAAATTATCATAACAGAATATTACAACGTTACCCATCGTAGGCTATGCTCACGATACACATATTGCTATCTCCGACGGTATGGATAATTCATGTGTCAACTCACTGACACGATACTAACATTCTTTTTCTTTAGCGATCAATCTTTGCGTGTATTCCAGAGCGGGTTGCATATATGAATTATAGCAACCATCACAGTGCGTAGATGGCCGCTTTCTAGACTTGAGTCGCGCGCCACTTTCACTCTGGGCATCTTCTAACTTCGACGGTTGATGTTTCTTTTTTGGATTCCCCCTCCCATAGGCAACTTGTCTTCTCGGCCTTGTGAGCGACATTTTCTGTAGTGCTTTGTTACCCAGGCCTTTTATTTTGCAAGAACTTCAACAAGTCAGTGGTGGATTGGCATTCGGTGTGTAGATGGATTTCTTTCCATGTTTATGAGCTCCATCAGCCCATTTTGCTTGCTCTCTTAGTTTATGCTATCAAGTATGGACTTTTGCCAGTGTGTGTTTGCGTTTTAGACTGATCACAAGGATTAAAATAAAATAAAAATGTATGGGAAACCTAGTTCTTTTTTTTTTAAAGAGAATTGCTGCATACGAAGCACAAATGACAATACAAAACCCAATGTTAGTAGTGTTGTGTTACTTTTTTAATTTGCGCTCACTCGCTTTGAACTCAAGCGTAGTCCATATAGATTTCTTCTAGTAGAAGAAGACTGAATTTGGCGTGTAGATTAGCTGTCCTTATTATCAGTGTCCCTTGCCCTTAGGCGAACTCACTCTATCTTCAGAGGTACTTGTAATTTACGTCCCCAAGTCAAGGACGAGAAGTCAACATTTTAGTCCAACTGACCGGTGAAGGGGTTGAACCCGTTATCTCACCATCAGGACACCGGATGTCTCTTCTTCTTTGCGTTCATCCGGAGTGTTTTTTCAGATGTGATGTTATTATGCACCCTTGGGCCTAAACCCTTAGGCCAACTCATCCGACGTTTGCGTGCGTTTTTGACCAGGTTAGCATTCCTGGGGGACTCTCACTTTTGTGGTGCCGTCCACATCCCAGCTGGTCAAGTTGGAACGGTCGAAGACTTCACGGTCATCCCTCAAGGGAAGGCAGGGACAGTCTATGAGCATTATCCGCCATCCAGGGAGGCTTCCATGTTTGCATAGCCTATACATAGCGCTCTGGTGCTGGGCTCACTCTGTGAATCACCACGTCCTGCTCATGGCCGCTTTGTTTCCTCACCTCAATATATTGGGCATCTCGTTCGCCACGGACCGTTCCCGCACAAACCAGACGGGTCTGCAGACAGTATCCACTCGGTGAGTTTTCGATTCGGACATGCGCTTGTCGTTGTGCCCGGAGGACAATATAGTCAGAGCTGTTCCGGGCACGACGGACATTCGGAAAACTAGGTAGTCAGAGCTGTTCCTAGCACGAGGGACAATCGGAAAACTAGCTAGTCAGAGCTGTTCCTAGCACGAGGGACAATCGGAAAACTAGCTATTCAGAGCTGTTCCTAGCACGAGGAATAATCGGAAAACTAGCTAGTCAGAGCTGTTCCGAACGTGAAGGATATTCGGAAGACTAGTTAGTCAGAGCTGTTCCGACCACGAAAGACGTTTTTGCGTTGCGCTTGTTTTATTTGCGCCCTTAGGCCTGCACATCCGACTTCAACGGGACTTTTTACGGGTTTTTCCCGGGGTTTCAAGGGACGTTAGACTCTTTCTGTTGTGGTGTCGCCTACATCTCAGCTGGTCAAGGTAGAACCGTCAAAGACATCACGGTCAACCCTCAAGGGAACACCGGATGTTTAAGAACTAAGAGTTCTTATCCATTCGGCCATGCTGTGTCAGCAATGTCCTGTTCTGAGCTGGAACGGATCACTACCAGCCTGGGGCTTATCCCAGCAAACCCTATATGCAGTGCTGAATCATGACTTGATCACATCTGTATTTTCTTCTCTGCAGATGTGATGTTCCAATACTGGTCTTGCACACTGGTATTCTCCATTGGTTACTGATCTTGGAGAGAGGAAGGCGAGTTCTGCAATACTTCTTCTTCTTCTTCGTTCATCTGGAGAGTTTTTTTTTTTTTTTTCGGACGTGATTGCGTTGTGCCTGTTTACAGCAGAACTGCATTCCAGCACCGTTAGGCCGACACATCCGACTGCTGCGGGCATTTGTTGACCGGGTTAACCTTTCCGGGGCTTCTGCTATAAAGTTCCCATTGATACGTTGCCCTGTGGGAAATAAAAGATTATATATCAACACCCGATATATTGGACTTCTTATGTTTCTGCAGAGGATACACAACCAAACAATGAAATTAGAAATTTTGCTCAAATTTACACGAGTAAAAAATAAATAAATTATTGCATCGACCGGGAATCGAACCCGGGTCACCCGCGTGGCATGTATCGGACTTCAGCTCATACACGTGTCCTTCAGAGGATCCACAACCTATCAACCAACTTATATAAGTCGTCGGTGTTGAAATATCTAAATCATATGATTAAAAAAAAAAGTTGCATCGACCGGGAATCGAACCCGGGTCACCCGCGTGGCAGGCGAGTATTCTACCACTAGACCACCGATGCCGATGGTTAGGTTTGGTCTTTATGACCCTAATTAATTAAGAAGGTCCGCGGAGGACACCTGCCCGACATGGCCTAATTACACATGTCTATCTTGTGCCGAATCATGCATGACATGATCATAACGTGTTGCGCATCTCGGACACTCATCGGCTTCTGAACTTGCAGAGGCGAAGGCAAACTGCAACAGTTCTCGAGGAGGTGCTTCTATGATAGTGAGGGTGATGTGGGGACTACCCTCCTGACCCGATACTACGATTCTTCTTCTTTAGCGATCAACTTTTGTTTCTATTCCAGCATATAATACATCATCATCATCATGTGCCTTGTCGGCTGGCGTGAAAGATCATGCCTCTTCACATATTGCTTTCTCCGACGGCATGGATAATCCATTTGTTGACTCTCTGACACGACACTAACATTCTTTTTCTTTAGCTATCAACTTTTGCATCTATTCCAGCGCGGGTTACATATAGGACACACAGCAACCATTACAGTGCGTGGATGGCCGCTTTCTAACTTTCTAGTCGCGCGCCACTGTCACTTAGAGCAACATATTCTAACTTCGATGGTTGTTTCTTTTCTCGATCCTTCCTTCCATAGGGAGCTTGTCTTCTCGGCCTTGAGAGCGACATTTTCTGTAGTGCTTTGTTACCCAAGCCTTTGATTTTGCAAGAACTTCAACAAGTCAGTGGTGGATTGTCATTCGGTGTGTAGATACATTTCCTTCCATGTTTATGAGCTCCATCAGCCCATTTTGCTTGTTCTCTTAGTTTATCCTATCAAGTATGGAGTTTTTCCAGTGTGTGTTTCGTTTTAGACTGATCACAAGGATTAAAATAAAATAAAAATGTATGGGAAACCTAGTTCTTTTTTAAGAGAATTGGTACATACGAAGCACACATGACAATACAATTAGTTTAGTTTAGTTTAGTCGATGGATCAACATCACGGCACACGGTTTAACCCATAAGTGCTCCGTTCTCCTCCTAACTCAAACCTGAGTCTGGAGAAACTCAGCTCAATGCACGAACTCCGTTGCATCGTCGAGGATCCTGAAATACTTTGGGTAGATTTTTAACTCGAAATTTTGCCCGGGCAGCGCCGTTAGGCTACTCTTTTTCGATTTCCGACTGCGAATGGATTTTTTACGTGCGCAACAATACACACGGGCGTCCGATCTCACTACCCAGAGACCAGGGGAAATTTTATTACTGGAAGTCCAATTGGATTTTTTAAATAAATCCCGGTCCTCACCGGGGCCTGAACCCGGGACCTCCAGCACTCGAGGCGGACACCATAGCTCGAGACCACGCAGCCCCCCACAAATGACAATACAATATCCAATGTTAGAGTGTTGTCTTACTTTTTTAATTTGCTCTCGCTCGCTTTGAACTCAAGCGTAGTCCATATAGATTACTTCTAGTAGAAGAAGACTGAATTTGGCGTGTAGATTAGCTGTTCTTATTATCAGTGTCCCTTGTCCTTAGGCGAACCCACTCCATCTTCAGAGGTACTTGTAATTTACGTCCTCAAGTCAAGGACGAGAAGTCAACATTTTAGTCCAACTGACCGGTGAAGGGGTTGAACCCGTTATCTCACCATCAGGACACCGGATGTCTCTTCTTCTTTGCGTTCATCCGGAGTGTTTTTTCAGATGTGATAGCGGTATGTTGTTATGCACCCTTGGGCCTAAACCCTTGGGCCAACTCATCCGAAGTTTGCGTGCGTTTTTGACCAGGTTAGCATTCCTGGGGGACTCTCACTTTTGTGGTGCCGTCCACATCCCAGCTGGTCAAGTTGGAACGGTCGAAGACTTCACGGTCATCCCTCAAGGGAAGGCAGGGACAGTCTATGAGCATTATCCGCCATCCAGGGAGGCTTCCATGTTTACAGAGCCGATACATAGCTCTCTGGTGCTGGGCTCACTCTGGGAATCGCGACGTCCTGCTCATGGCCGCTTTATTTCCTCACCTCAATATATTGGGCATCTCGTTTGCCACGGGGCCGTTCCCGCACAAACCAGACCGGTCTGCAGGCGGTATCCACTCAGCGAGTTTTCGATTCGGACATGTGCTTGTCGTTGTGCCCGGAGGACAATATAGTCAGAGCTGTTCCGGGCACGACGGACATTCGGAAGACTAGTTAGTCAGAGCTGTTCCGACCACGAAAGACGTTTTTGCGTTGCGCTTGTTTTATTTGCGCCCTTAGGCCTGCACATCCGACTTCAACTGGAATTTTTACGGGTTTTTCCCGGGGTTTCAAGGGACGTTAGACTCTTTCTGTTGTGGTGTCGCCTACATCTCAGCTGGTCAAGGTAGAACCGTCAAAGACATCACGGTCAACCCTCAAGGGAACACCGGATGTTTAAGAACTAAGAGTTCTTATCCATTCGGCCATGCTGTGTCAGCAATGTCCTGTTCTGAGCTGGAACGGATCACTACCAGCCTGGGGCTTATCCCAGCAAACCCTACATACTGTGCTGAATCATGACTTGGTCACATCTTTATTTTCTTCTCTGCAGATGTGATGTTCTAATACTGGTCTTGCACACTGGTTTTCTCCATTGGTTTCTGATCTTGGGGAGAGGAAGGCGAGTTCTGCATTACTTCATCTTCTCCTCTTCTTCGTTCATCCGGAAAGTTGTTTTTGCCGGACGTGATTGCGTTGTGCCTGTTTACGGCAGAGCCGCATTCCTGCACCGTTAGGCCGACACATCTGACTGCTGCGGGCATTTGTTGACCGGGTTAACCTTTCCGGGGCTTCTGCTATAAAGTTCCCATTGATACGTTGCCCTGTGGGAAATAAAAGATTATATATCAACACCCGATATATTGGACTTCTTATGTTTCTGCAGAGGATACACAACGAAACAATGAAATTAGAAATTTTGCTCAAATTTACACGAGTAAAAAATAAATAAATTATTGCATCGACCGGGAATCGAACCCGGGTCACCCGCGTGGCATGTATCGGACTTCAGCTCATACACGTGTCCTTCAGAGGATCCACAACCTATCAACCAACTTATATAAGTCGTCGGTGTTGAAATATCTAAATCATATGATTAAAAAAAAAAGTTGCATCGACCGGGAATCGAACCCGGGTCACCCGCGTGGCAGGCGAGTATTCTACCACTAGACCACCGATGCCAATGGTTAGGTTTGGTCTTTATGACCCTAATTAATTAAGAACGTCCGCGGAGGACACCTGCCCGACATGGCCTAATTGCACATGTCTATCTTGTGCCGAATCATGCATGACATGATCATAACGTGTTGCGCATCTCGCACACTCATCGGCTTCTGAACTTGGAGAGGCGAAGGCAAACTACAACAGTTCTCGATGAGGTGCTTCTATGATAGTGAGGGTGATGTGGGGACTAACCTCCTGACCCGATACTACGATTCTTCTTCTTTAGCGATCAACTTTTGTGTCTATTCCAGCATGGAATACATCATCATCATCATGTGCCTTGTCGCCTGGCGTGAAAGATCATGCCTCTTCACATATTGCTTTCTCCGACGGCATGGATAATCCATTTGTTGACTCTCTGACACGACACTAACATTCTTTTTCTTTAGCGATCAACTTTTGCATCTATTCCAGCTCGGGTTACATATAGGACTCACAGCAACCATTACAGTGCGTGGATGGCCGCTTTCTAACTTTCTAGTCGCGCGCCACTGTCACTTAGAGCAACATATTCTAACTTCGATGGTTGTTTCTTTTCTCGATCCTTCCTTCCATAGGGAGCTTGTCTTCTCGGCCTTGTGAGCGACATTTTCTGTAGTGCTTTGTTACCCAGGCCTTTGATTTTGCAAGAACTTCAACAAGTCAGTGGTGGATTGGCATTCGGTGTGTAGATGGATTTCTTTCCATGTTTATGAGCTCCATCAGCCCATTTTGCTTGCTCTCTTAGTTTATGCTATCAAGTATGGACTTTTGCCAGTGTGTGTTTGCGTTTTAGACTGATCACAAGGATTAAAATAAAATAAAAATGTATGGGAAACCTAGTTCTTTTTTTTTTTTAAAGAGAATTGCTGCATACGAAGCACAAATGACAATACACAACCCAATGTTAGTAGTGTTGTCTTACTTTCTTAATTTGCGCTCACTCGCTTTGAACTCAAGCGTAGTCCATATAGATTACTTCTAGTAGAAGAAGACTGAATTTGGCGTGTAGATTAGCTGTCCTTATTATCAGTGTCCCTTGCCCTTAGGCGAACTCACTCTATCTTCAGAGGTACTTGTAATTTACGTCCCCAAGTCAAGGACGAGAAGTCAACATTTTAGTCCAACTGACCGGTGAAGGGGTTGAACCCGTTATCTCACCATCAGGACACCGGATGTCTCTTCTTCTTTGCGTTCATCCGGAGTGTTTTTTCAGATGTGATAGCGGTGTGTTGTTATGCACCCTTGGGCCTAAACCCTTAGGCCAACTCATCCGACGTTTGCGTGCGTTTTTGACCAGGTTAGCATTCCTGGGGGACTCTCACTTTTGTGGTGCCGTCCACATCCCAGCTGGTCAAGTTGGAACGGTCGAAGACTTCACGGTCATCCCTCAAGGGAAGGCAGGGACAGTCTATGAGCATTATCCGCCATCCAGGGAGGCGTCCATGTTTGCATAGCCTATACATAGCGCTCTGGTGCTGGGCTCACTCTGTGAATCACCACGTCCTGCTCATGGCCGCTTTGTTTCCTCACCTCAATATATTGGGCATCTCGTTCGCCACGGACCGTTCCCGCACAAACCAGACGGGTCTGCAGGCGGTATCCACTCAGCGAGTTTTCGATTCGGACATGTGCTTGTCGTTGTGCCCGGAGGACAATATAGTCAGAGCTGTTCCGGGCACGACGGACATTCGGAAAAATAGGTAGTCAGAGCTGTTCCTAACACGAGGGACAATCGGAAAACTAGCTAGTCAGAGCTGTTCCTAGCACGAGGGACAATCGGAAAACTAGCTATTCAGAGCTGTTCCTAGCACGAGGAATAATCGGAAAACTAGCTAGTCAGAGCTGTTCCGAACGTGAAGGATATTCGGAAGACTAGTTAGTCAGAGCTGTTCCGACCACGAAAGACGTGTTTGCGTTGCGCTTGTTTTATTTGCGCTCTTAGGCCAGCACATCCGACTTCAACGGGAATTTTTACGGGTTTGCCTTCCCGGGGTTTCAAGGGACGTTAGACTGTTACTGTTGTGGTGTCGCCCACATCTCAGCTGGTCACGGTAGAACGATCAAAGACATCACGGTCAACCCTCAAGGGAACACCGGATGTTTAAGAACTAAGAGTTCTTATCCATTCGGCCATGCTGTGTCAGCAATGTCCTGTTCTGAGCTGGAACGGATCACTACCAGCCTGGGGCTTATCCCAGCAAACCCTATATGCAGTGCTGAATCATGACTTGATCACATCTTTATTTTCTTCTCTGCAGATGTGATGTTCCAATACTGGTCTTGCACACTGGTTTTCTCCATTGGTTACTGATCTTGGAGAGAGGAAGGCGAGTTCTGCAATACTTCTTCCTCTTCTTCGTTCATCTGGAGAGTTTTTTTTTTCCGGGCGTGATTGCGTTGTGCCTGTTTACAGCAGAACTGCATTCCAGCACCGTTAGGCCGACACATCCGACTGCTGCGGGCATTTGTTGACCGGGTTAACCTTTCCGGGGCTTCTGCTATAAAGTTCCCATTGATACGTTGCCATGTGGGAAATAAAAGATTATATATCAACACCCGATATATTGGACTTCTTATGTTTCTGCAGAGGATCCACAACCAAACAATGAAATTAGAAATGTTGCTCAAATTTACACGAGTAAAAAAAAAAAAAATTATTGCATCGACCGGGAATCGAACCCGGGTCACCCGCGTGGCATGTATCGGACTTCAGCTCATACACGTGTCCTTCAGAGGATCCACAACCTATCAACCAACTTATATAAGTCGTCGGTGTTGAAATATCCAAATCATATGATTAAAAAAAAAAGTTTCATCGACCGGGAATCGAACCCGGGTCACCCGCGTGGCAGGCGAGTATTCTACCACTAGGCGAGTATTCTACCACTAGACCACCGATGCCGATGGTTAGGTTTGGTCTTTATGACCCTAATTAATTAAGAACGTCCGCGGAGGACACCTGCCCGACATGGCCTAATTGCACATGTCTATCTTGTGCCGAATCATGCATGACATGATCATAACGTGTTGCGCATCTCGCACACTCATCGGCTTCTGAACTTGGAGATGCGAAGGCAAACTACAACAGTTCTCGAGGAGGTGCTTCTATGATAGTGAGGGTGATGTGGGGACTAACCTCCTGACCCGATACTACGATTCTTCTTCTTTAGCGATCAACTTTTGTGTCTATTCCAGCATGGAATACATCATCATCATCATGTGCCTTGTCGGCTGGCGTGAAAGATCACGCCTCTTCACATATTGCTTTCTCCGACGGCATGGATAATCCATTTGTTGACTCTCTGACACGACACTAACATTCTTTTTCTTTAGCTATCAACTTTTGCATCTATTCCAGCGCGGGTTACATATAGGACACACAGCAACCATTACAGTGCGTGGATGGCCGCTTTCTAACTTTCTAGTCGCGCGCCACTGTCACTTAGAGCAACATATTCTAACTTCGATGGTTGTTTCTTTTCTCGATCCTTCCTTCCATAGGGAGCTTGTCTTCTCGGCCTTGTGAGCGACATTTTCTGTAGTGCTTTGTTACCCCAGCCTTTGTGTTTGCAAGAACTTCACCCATCAGTGGTGGATTGGCATTCGGTGTGTAGATACATTTCCTTCCATGTTTATGAGCTCCATCAGCCCATTTTGCTTGTTCTCTTAGTTTATCCTATCAAGTATGGAGTTTTGCCAGTGTGTGTTTCGTTTTAGACTGATCACAAGGATTAAAATAAAATAAAAATGTATGGGAAACCTAGTTCTTTTTTAAGAGAATTGGTACATACGAAGCACACATGACAATACAATTAGGTTAGTTTAGTTTAGTCGATGGATCAACATCACGGCACACGGTTTAACCCATAAGTGCTCCGTTCTCCTCCTAACTCAAACCTGAGTCTGGAGAAACTCAGCTCAATGCACGAACTCCGTTGCATCGTCGAGGATCCTGAAATACTTTGGGTAGATTTTTAACTCGAAATTTGGCCCGGGCAGCGCCGTTAGGCTACTCTTTTTCGATTTCCAACTGCGAAGGGATTTTTTACGTGCGCAACAATACACACGGGCGTCCGATCTCACTACCCAGAGACCAGGGGAAATTTTATTACTGGAAGTCCAGGTGGATTTTTTAAATAAATCCCGGTCCTCACCGGGGCCTGAACCCGGGACCTCCAGCACTCGAGGCGGACACCATAGCTCGAGACCACGCAGCCCCCCCCCCCCCCCCCACAAATGCCAATACAATATCCAATGTTAGAGTGTTGTCTTACTTTTTTAATTTGCTCTCGCTCGCTTTGAACTCAAGCGTAGTCCATATAGATTACTTCTAGTAGAAGAAGACTGAATTTGGCGTGTAGATTAGCTGTCCTTATTATCAGTGTCCCTTGCCCTTAGGCGAAACCACTCCATCTTCAGAGGTACTTGTAATTTACGTCCTCAAGTAAAGGACGAGAAGTCAACATTTTAGTCCAACTGACCGGTGAAGGGGTTGAACCCGTTATCTCACCATCAGGACACCGGATGTCTCTTCTTCTTTGCGTTCATCCTGAGTGTTTTTTCAGATGTGATAGCGGTATGTTGTTATGCACCCTTGGGCCTTAACCCTTGGGCCAACTCATCCGACGTTTGCGTGCGTTTTTGACCAGGTTAGCATTCCTGGGGGACTCTCACTTTTTTGGTGCCGTCCACATCCCAGCTGGTCAAGTTGGAACGGTCGAAGACTTCACGGTCATCCCTCAAGGGAAGGCAGGGACAGTCTATGAGCATTATCCGCCATCCAGGGAGGCTTCCATGTTTACAGAGCCGATACATAGCTCTCTGGTGCTGGGCTCACTCTGGGAATCGCGACGTCCTGCTCATGGCCGCTTTATTTCCTCACCTCAATATATTGGGCATCTCGTTTGCCACGGGCCGTTCCCGCACAAACCAGGCCTGTCTGCAGGCGGTATCCACTCAGCGAGTTTTCGATTCGGACATGTGCTTGTCGTTGTGCCCGGAGGACAATATAGTCAGAGCTGTTCCGGGCACGACGGACATTCGGAAGACTAGTTAGTCAGAGCTGTTCCGACCACGAAAGACGTTTTTGCGTTGCGCTTGTTTTATTTGCGCCCTTAGGCCTGCACATCCGATTTCAACGGGAATTTTTACGGGTTTTTCCCGGGGTGTCAAGGGACGTTAGACTCTTTCTGTTGTGGTGTCGCCTACATCTCAGCTGGTCAAGGTAGAACCGTCAAAGACATCACGGTCAACCCTCAAGGGAACACCGGATGTTTAAGAACTAAGAGTTCTTATCCATTCGGCCGTGCTGTGTCAGCAATGTCCTGTTCTGAGCTGGAACGGATCACTACCAGCCTGGGGCTTATCCCAGCAAACCCTATATGCAGTGCTGAATCATGACTTGATCACATCTTTATTTTCTTCTCTGCAGATGTGATGTTCCAATACTGGTCTTGCACACTGGTTTTCTCCATTGGTTACTGATCTTGGAGAGAGGAAGGCGAGTTCTGCAATACTTCTTCTTCTTCTTCGTTCATCTGGAGAGTTTTTTTTTTTTTTCGGACGTGATTGCGTTGTGCCTGTTTACAGCAGAACTGCATTCCAGCACCGTTAGGCCGACACATCCGACTGCTGCGGGCATTTGTTGACCGGGTTAACCTTTCCGGGGCTTCTGCTATAAAGTTCCCATTGATACGTTGCCCTGTGGGAAATAAAAGATTATATATCAACACCCGATATATTGGACTTCTTATGTTTCTGCAGAGAATACACAACCAAACAATGAAATTAGAAATTTTGCTCAAATTTACACGAGTAAAAAAAAAAAAAAAAATTATTGCATCGACCGGGAATCGAACCCGGGTCACCCGCGTGGCATGTATCGGACTTCAGCTCATACACGTGTCCTTCAGAGGATCCACAACCTATCAACCAACTTATATAAGTCGTCGGTGTTGAAATATCTAAATCATATGATTAAAAAAAAAAGTTGCATCGACCGGGAATCGAACCCGGGTCACCCGCGTGGCAGGCGAGTATTCTACCACTAGACCACCGATGCCGATGGTTAGGTTTGGTCTTTATGACCCTAATTAATTAAGAAGGTCCGCGGAGGACACCTGCCTGACATGGCCTAATTGCACATGTCTATCTTGTGCCGAATCATGCATGACATGATCATAACGTGTTGCGCATCTCGCACACTCATCGGCTTCTGAACTTGGAGATGCGAAGGCAAACTACAACAGTTCTCGAGGAGGTGCTTCTATGATAGTGAGGGTGATGTGGGGACTAACCTCCTGACCCGATACTACGATTCTTCTTCTTTAGCGATCAACTTTTGTGTCTATTCCAGCATGGAATACATCATCATCATCATGTGCCTTGTCGGCTGGCGTGAAAGATCATGCCTCTTCACATATTGCTTTCTCCGACGGCATGGATAATCCATTTGTTGACTCTCTGACACGACACTAACATTCTTTTTCTTTAGCTATCAACTTTTGCATCTATTCCAGCGCGGGTTACATATAGGACACACAGCAACCATTACAGTGCGTGGATGGCCGCTTTCTAACTTTCTAGTCGCGCGCCACTGTCACTTAGAGCAACATATTCTAACTTCGATGGTTGTTTCTTTTCTCGATCCTTCCTTCCATAGGGAGCTTGTCTTCTCGGCCTTGTGAGCGACATTTTCTGTAGTGCTTTGTTACCCAGGCCTTTGATTTTGCAAGAACTTCAACAAGTCAGTGGTGGATTGGCATTCGGTGTGTAGATGGATTTCTTTCCATGTTTATGAGCTCCATCAGCCCATTTTGCTTGCTCTCTTAGTTTATGCTATCAAGTATGGACTTTTGCCAGTGTGTGTTTGCGTTTTAGACTGATCACAAGGATTAAAATAAAATAAAAATGTATGGGAAACCTAGTTCTTTTTTTTTTTTAAAGAGAATTGCTGCATACGAAGCACAAATGACAATACACAACCCAATGTTAGTAGTGTTGTCTTACTTTTTTAATTTGCGCTCACTCGCTTTGAACTCAAGCGTAGTCCATATAGATTACTTCTAGTAGAAGAAGACTGAATTTGGCGTGTAGATTAGCTGTCCTTATTATCAGTGTCCCTTGCCCTTAGGCGAACTCACTCTATCTTCAGAGGTACTTGTAATTTACGTCCCCAAGTCAAGGACGAGAAGTCAACATTTTAGTCCAACTGACCGGTGAAGGGGTTGAACCCGTTATCTCACCATCAGGACACCGGATGTCTCTTCTTCTTTGCGTTCATCCGGAGTGTTTTTTCAGATGTGATAGCGGTGTGTTGTTATGCACCCTTGGGCCTAAACCCTTAGGCCAACTCATCCGACGTTTGCGTGCGTTTTTGACCAGGTTAGCATTCCTGGGGGACTCTCACTTTTGTGGTGCCGTCCACATCCCAGCTGGTCAAGTTGGAACGGTCGAAGACTTCACGGTCATCCCTCAAGGGAAGGCAGGGACAGTCTATGAGCATTATCCGCCATCCAGGGAGGCGTCCATGTTTGCATAGCCTATACATAGCGCTCTGGTGCTGGGCTCACTCTGTGAATCACCACGTCCTGCTCATGGCCGCTTTGTTTCCTCACCTCAATATATTGGGCATCTCGTTCGCCACGGACCGTTCCCGCACAAACCAGACGGGTCTGCAGGCGGTATCCACTCAGCGAGTTTTCGATTCGGACATGTGCTTGTCGTTGTGCCCGGAGGACAATATAGTCAGAGCTGTTCCGGGCACGACGGACATTCGGAAAAATAGGTAGTCAGAGCTGTTCCTAACACGAGGGACAATCGGAAAACTAGCTAGTCAGAGCTGTTCCTAGCACGAGGGACAATCGGAAAACTAGCTATTCAGAGCTGTTCCTAGCACGAGGAATAATCGGAAAACTAGCTAGTCAGAGCTGTTCCGAACGTGAAGGATATTCGGAAGACTAGTTAGTCAGAGCTGTTCCGACCACGAAAGACGTGTTTGCGTTGCGCTTGTTTTATTTGCGCTCTTAGGCCAGCACATCCGACTTCAACGGGAATTTTTACGGGTTTGCCTTCCCGGGGTTTCAAGGGACGTTAGACTGTTACTGTTGTGGTGTCGCCCACATCTCAGCTGGTCACGGTAGAACGATCAAAGACATCACGGTCAACCCTCAAGGGAACACCGGATGTTTAAGAACTAAGAGTTCTTATCCATTCGGCCATGCTGTGTCAGCAATGTCCTGTTCTGAGCTGGAACGGATCACTACCAGCCTGGGGCTTATCCCAGCAAACCCTATATGCAGTGCTGAATCATGACTTGATCACATCTTTATTTTCTTCTCTGCAGATGTGATGTTCCAATACTGGTCTTGCACACTGGTTTTCTCCATTGGTTACTGATCTTGGAGAGAGGAAGGCGAGTTCTGCAATACTTCTTCTTCTTCTTCGTTCATCTGGAGAGTTTTTTTTTTTTTTCGGACGTGATTGCGTTGTGCCTGTTTACAGCAGAACTGCATTCCAGCACCGTTAGGCCGACACATCCGACTGCTGCGGGCATTTGTTGACCGGGTTAACCTTTCCGGGGCTTCTGCTATAAAGTTCCCATTGATACGTTGCCCTGTGGGAAATAAAAGATTATATATCAACACCCGATATATTGGACTTCTTATGTTTCTGCAGAGAATACACAACCAAACAATGAAATTAGAAATTTTGCTCAAATTTACACGAGTAAAAAAAAAAAAAAAAATTATTGCATCGACCGGGAATCGAACCCGGGTCACCCGCGTGGCATGTATCGGACTTCAGCTCATACACGTGTCCTTCAGAGGATCCACAACCTATCAACCAACTTATATAAGTCGTCGGTGTTGAAATATCTAAATCATATGATTAAAAAAAAAAGTTGCATCGACCGGGAATCGAACCCGGGTCACCCGCGTGGCAGGCGAGTATTCTACCACTAGACCACCGATGCCGATGGTTAGGTTTGGTCTTTATGACCCTAATTAATTAAGAAGGTCCGCGGAGGACACCTGCCTGACATGGCCTAATTGCACATGTCTATCTTGTGCCGAATCATGCATGACATGATCATAACGTGTTGCGCATCTCGCACACTCATCGGCTTCTGAACTTGGAGATGCGAAGGCAAACTACAACAGTTCTCGAGGAGGTGCTTCTATGATAGTGAGGGTGATGTGGGGACTAACCTCCTGACCCGATACTACGATTCTTCTTCTTTAGCGATCAACTTTTGTGTCTATTCCAGCATGGAATACATCATCATCATCATGTGCCTTGTCGGCTGGCGTGAAAGATCACGCCTCTTCACATATTGCTTTCTCCGACGGCATGGATAATCCATTTGTTGACTCTCTGACACGACACTAACATTCTTTTTCTTTAGCTATCAACTTTTGCATCTATTCCAGCGCGGGTTACATATAGGACACACAGCAACCATTACAGTGCGTGGATGGCCGCTTTCTAACTTTCTAGTCGCGCGCCACTGTCACTTAGAGCAACATATTCTAACTTCGATGGTTGTTTCTTTTCTCGATCCTTCCTTCCATAGGGAGCTTGTCTTCTCGGCCTTGAGAGCGACATTTTCTGTAGTGCTTTGTTACCCAAGCCTTTGATTTTGCAAGAACTTCAACAAGTCAGTGGTGGATTGTCATTCGGTGTGTAGATACATTTCCTTCCATGTTTATGAGCTCCATCAGCCCATTTTGCTTGTTCTCTTAGTTTATCCTATCAAGTATGGAGTTTTTCCAGTGTGTGTTTCGTTTTAGACTGATCACAAGGATTAAAATAAAATAAAAATGTATGGGAAACCTAGTTCTTTTTTAAGAGAATTGGTACATACGAAGCACACATGACAATACAATTAGTTTAGTTTAGTTTAGTCGATGGATCAACATCACGGCACACGGTTTAACCCATAAGTGCTCCGTTCTCCTCCTAACTCAAACCTGAGTCTGGAGAAACTCAGCTCAATGCACGAACTCCGTTGCATCGTCGAGGATCCTGAAATACTTTGGGTAGATTTTTAACTCGAAATTTTGCCCGGGCAGCGCCGTTAGGCTACTCTTTTTCGATTTCCGACTGCGAATGGATTTTTTACGTGCGCAACAATACACACGGGCGTCCGATCTCACTACCCAGAGACCAGGGGAAATTTTATTACTGGAAGTCCAATTGGATTTTTTAAATAAATCCCGGTCCTCACCGGGGCCTGAACCCGGGACCTCCAGCACTCGAGGCGGACACCATAGCTCGAGACCACGCAGCCCCCCACAAATGACAATACAATATCCAATGTTAGAGTGTTGTCTTACTTTTTTAATTTGCTCTCGCTCGCTTTGAACTCAAGCGTAGTCCATATAGATTACTTCTAGTAGAAGAAGACTGAATTTGGCGTGTAGATTAGCTGTTCTTATTATCAGTGTCCCTTGCCCTTAGGCGAACCCACTCCATCTTCAGAGGTACTTGTGATTTACGTCCTCAAGTCAAGGACGAGAAGTCAACATTTTAGTCCAACTGACCGGTGAAGGGGTTGAACCCGTTATCTCACCATCAGGACACCGGATGTCTCTTCTTCTTTGCGTTCATCCGGAGTGTTTTTTCAGATGTGATAGCGGTATGTTGTTATGCACCCTTGGGCCTAAACCCTTGGGCCAACTCATCCGAAGTTTGCGTGCGTTTTTGACCAGGTTAGCATTCCTGGGGGACTCTCACTTTTGTGGTGCCGTCCACATCCCAGCTGGTCAAGTTGGAACGGTCGAAGACTTCACGGTCATCCCTCAAGGGAAGGCAGGGAAAGTCTATGAGCATTATCCGCCATCCAGGGAGGCTTCCATGTTTACAGAGCCGATACATAGCTCTCTGGTGCTGGGCTCACTCTGGGAATCGCGACGTCCTGCTCATGGCCGCTTTATTTCCTCACCTCAATATATTGGGCATCTCGTTTGCCACGGGCCGTTCCCGCACAAACCAGACCGGTCTGCAGGCGGGATCCACTCAGCGAGTTTTCGATTCGGACATGTGCTTGTCGTTGTGCCCGGAGGACAATATAGTCAGAGATGTTCCGGGCACGACGGACATTCGGAAGACTAGTTAGTCAGAGCTGTTCCGACCACGAAAGACGTTTTTGCGTTGCGCTTGTTTTATTTGCGCCCTTAGGCCTGCACATCCGACTTCAACGGGAATTTTTACGGGTTTTTCCCGGGGTGTCAAGGGACGTTAGACTCTTTCTGTTGTGGTGTCGCCTACATCTCAGCTGGTCAAGGTAGAACCGTCAAAGACATCACGGTCAACCCTCAAGGGAACACCGGATGTTTAAGAACTAAGAGTTCTTATCCATTCGGCCATGCTGTGTCAGCAATGTCCTGTTCTTAGCTGGAACGGATCACTACCAGCCTGGGGCTTATCCCAGCAAACCCTGCATACTGTGCTGAATCATGACTTGGTCACATCTTTATTTTCTCTGCAGATATGATGTTCTAATACTGGTCTTGCACACTGGTTTTCTCCATTGGTTTCTGATCTTGGGGAGAGGAAGGCGAGTTCTGCATTACTTCATCTTCTCCTCTTCTTCGTTCATCCGGAAAGTTGTTTTTGCCGGACGTGATTGCGTTGTGCCTGTTTACGGCAGAGCCGCATTCCTGCGCCGTTAGGCCGACACATCTGACTGCTGCGGGTATTGGTTGACCGGGTTAACCTTTCCGGGGCTTCAGCAATAAAGTTCCCATTGATATGTTGCTGTGTGGGAAATAAAAGACTCTATATCAACACCATTCCAATGAAGCATCATAAGGGCGTGAATGACATGAAACCCGATATATTGGACTTCATATGTTTCTCCAGAGGATCCACAACTAAACAATGAAATTAGAAATTTTTCTCAAATTTACGCGAGTAAAATAAAAATTCTAAAAGTACTGGAGAGTTTTGGTCAGAGACCATAACGTTATGAAGGGAAAATCCCAACTGCACCTCCCCGCGGTAGAGGATGGAAACACACTACGGTGTGGCTAACACAGCTCTGGGGACCGAGTATCCACCGGAATAAGTGGACAACTCTGCAGCTGAGCAGAGCAGGGCACTCACTTGTCCTTACAGTCGGAAATGGCTGTCAAAGGCAGAGGTAAAAAGACCACCATGTGAATGTGGAAGGCAAGGGGAAACCACCACATTATCTTCCCAAGACTTCATGGCAAAACATATTTCAAAGTTAGTGAAGGACGTTAATGGCTGTCTTAGGGCATCCTCGTCCGGTAGGGACAGTCATGAGCCACAGGTGACACCAGACCGTCATCCAGCTACTGATGGCAAAAACTTAACTAAAATAAATAAATTTAGAGTAGGAACATGGAATGTTAGGACATTAAATGAGCTAGGAAAGTTGACCAATGTTCTAAGAGAGATGGATAGTATGAAAATGAATATACTAGGCGTTAGTGAGATGAGATGGAAGGGATCGGGCAAAATTATAGCTGAAAATCACACAATAATTTATTCTGGAGGGGATACACATGAAAAAGGTGTAGGAATAATATTAGACGAAAAAACAGCCAAGTCAATTAATGGATACTGGTGTATTTCAGATAGAGTTATTATGGTAAAAATCAAAGGCAAACCAATAGACATAAATATTATACAAGTATATGCACCAACAGCAAGCAGTAGTGATGAAGAAATACAACACTTTTATGACGAAATAGAAATGGCGATGGCTCAAATTGGATCACAAGTAATAAAGATAATACTTGGTGATTTTAATGCAAAAGTAGGAAAGGGAAAAATGGAGGATGTAGTGGGGAATTATGGTTTAGGTACAAGAAATGAAAGAGGGGAAAAGCTAATAGAATGGGCAAATATCAATGATATGATAATTGGAAACACATGGTTTAAACACCATAAAAGACGACTGTACACATGGATAAGCCCTGATAAGAAAATACGCAACCAAATTGACTACATACTAATTAATAAAAGATTTAGAAATGCTTTAATTAATGTAAAGACAATGCCTGGTGCTGACTGTAATAGTGATCATGTACCCCTATGTGGACATATAAAAGTAAGATTAAAAAGAGGGAAAAAAATGGTTAAGAACATGAGACTTAATAAAGAGGTTCTGAAAATAAATAAAGAAATGCAAAAACAATACAGAGTGACTGTGAAAAATAGGTACAATGCAATAACTAAAATACAGAGTATAGATGAACAATGGGAAATGTTAAGGGACTCCATTCATCAAACTAGCAAAGAAGTATTACCGGAGAGAGGCAAAATAGCTAAGAAAAAATGGATGAATGAAGATATCTTAAAACTGATGGACAAAAGAAAACAGTGTAAAAATGACAAACAAGAATACGCTAAGATAAATAAAGAAATAAAAGATAAATGTGGGAAGGCTAAAGAAAGTTGGTTAAACGAGCAATGCAAAATAATTGAATTAAATTCCATTAAAGATACAAAAAATATGCACAGACAAATCAGTGAGCTTACAGGAAGAAAAATAAGAATAAATACAGGGAGTTTGAAATCAAAAACAGGAAAGATAATATTAGAGGAAGATGCTATAATGAAGAGGTGGAATGAGTATATAAGAGAATTATATGAAGGAGAAAGGGAAGAATTAACAGAAGATAGTAACTTAGAAGGTCCACCTATTCTGAAAGAAGAAGTCGCTGACGCTATGAAACGTATGAAGAAAGGAAAAACAGCTGGGCCAGATGAAATCACAATAGAAGAATTAGAAGTATTGGGAGAATTTGGAGTAGATATATTAACCAAAATGTTGAATGATATTTACAGCAGTGGATATTTACCCAGTGATATGCTGAAATCTGTATTTATAGCTATACCAAAAAGACCAGGAGCAATTGATTGTGAAGATTTTCGTACAATTAACATTATAAACCATATCACTAAGCTTCTACTCAGAATCATAATGAGAAGAACCAAAAAGAAAATAAAAATGGAAATTAGTGAAGAACAGTATGGATTTGTGGAAGGAAAGGGCACAAACAATGCAATTTATACATTACGGACACTAATAGAAAGGTCAATAGAGAAACAGAGAGACATATATTTGTGCTTCATAGATTATACTAAGGCATTTGATAAAGTAAAACATGATGAACTGATTAAAATGTTGGAAGATATCAACACTGATGGAAAAGATTTAAGAATAATAAAGAATATTTACTGGAACCAAGTAGCAGCAATTAAAATGGGAAATAAAGAGGGTAGTTACGAACAGATAAAGCTAGGAGTACGACAAGGGTGTGTCTTGTCACCAGATCTTTTCTCCCTGTATAGCGAAGTAATAATGAGAGAGATCAAAGAGATGCCAGGAATACTAGTTGGAGGTTATAATATAAATAATATACGCTATGCAGATGACACAGTATTGGTGGCGGATAATTCAACAGACCTACAACAATTATTAGACGTTGTAGTAACAGAGAGTGCAAGGAAAGGACTCTCCTTGAATATCAAGAAAACAGTAACAATGGTAATATCAAAGAAAATGGTGACACCAAAATGTGACATAGAAATAGAAGGGAAAATCCTTAACCAAGTGGATAATTTTAGATACCCAGGGGCATTTATAACATCAGATGGAAGATGTACAACAGAGATTAGGAGCAGAATAGGGCAGGCAAAAGCCGCATTTCAGAAAATGAAGAGTATCTTATGCAATAAGTCACTATCACTGAATGTAAGAAAGAGAGTGCTGAAATGCTATGTAGAACCAGTTTTGCTGTATGGCAGTGAATCTTGGAATGTAAATGAACAAATTAAGAAGAAATTAGAAGCAACAGAGATGTGGTTCCTGAGACGAATGTTGCGAATTCCTTGGACTGCCAGAGTAACTAACGACGACTGCCTGAAACAGGCTAACGAAACTAGAACATTATATACAACAATAAGACAAACAGCTTTCCTCGGTCATGTGATGAGAAGAGAGGCATTGGAGAACATCGTAACAACTGGAAAGATCGAGGGGAAAAGAGGCAGAGGTAGACCAAGAGAAGTGATGCTGGATGGATTGAGACGGTGGCATGGAGGAATATCAGCAGCAGAGTTGATCCAGAAAACCAAAGACCGAGATCTATGGAGAGCCATGAACGCCTACGCCATCCGGCACGGCACTTGATGATGATGATGAAAATAAAAAATTATTGCATCGACCGGGAATCTTCTTCTTCTTCTTCTTCTTTCGTTCGCTTGAAATATGTCTATATCTGCAATGTCGTCTCTTGCATGAATTGAACTGTTTTTTTCAGTTCACACAGTGGTCCATAGAGTTTATCTTCCACTGTCGTCTCTCTAGGCCAGAAGGTTTGGCTAGATATGTTATATTTTGGGCAGTCTTGGAGTATGTGCTCTGCTGTCTGCGACGCCAATCCACATGTGCACATGGCTGTTTCACCAATCTTGAATTTTGTATACATGTGGTTGCGTAATCTATTGTGTCCTGTTCTGAGGCGCAGAATAATGACTTGTTCTGGTCTGTCCATAATGTGGTAGTCATCTTGAGCAGGTTTTGGTGGCTTTCTGACTGATTTGATCATTCTTTTCTTTTGGTGGTATGTAACGGGCACATCAGGCTGTTCCTCTTTGGCTCCTTCCTTAGCCAATTGATCAGCTCTGTCGTTTCCGGGTACTCCACAGTGGGATGGTATCCACTGTATGGTGACTTTATGCTGCCTGCTAAGTTCAGAAAGTAGTGTCCTTAGTACTAGCAATTTCCCAGAGAGGAGCGCCTCGAGTACTGATTTTGCATCTGTTAGTAGCACCACAGGTTGTGTACCATTGCTGTTATTTAGTAATTTCTCTGTTGCTATCTTGATTGCCTCAATTTCGGCATCATAGTTATGGCAGTACTTTCCTGTCGGTACTCTGGCTGTGTCCCTAGTATTATTTGGGTATTCTATGTACACTCCCGCTCCTCCATTTCCAACAGCATTTTGTGCTGACCCATCTGTGTAGACTCGGATCCAGAGGTCCTGTGGGTATTCTTCATCAAGGAAGCTGAGAGTGGCTGTTCTGCGCTGCACACTGTTCTGTTCTTCCTTGTCAAATATTCCTCTCACTTTTGTCTGGATTTGTAACGATAGTCTATGCTCATCTTTCCATGGAGTTCGCTCTGGAATAGTTGTTAGGGGGATACCAACTGTGGGCAGATCAGTGGTTTCTCTGCAGAGTCGTTTGGCCTGGTGGATAAAACTACTTCTTTTCAACCGCCCCATAGCTAGGTTTTCAAATCTGTTCTTCATAGGGTGGCCTGGCAAGCTGAGGAACTTTTCTGCTTGTATTAGCGTTTTCGTATCTCTGCGCTCACTCAGTGCCTGTGTCCTCCCCATCTTCTCCATTTCCACTATAGGGGTTGATCTCATCCCTCCTGTGGTGACTCTAAGTGCTTGATTTTGCACCTTGTCCAGCTCTTGTAGTGTGGTATTTGATGCTGAACACCACGCAGTTGACCCATATTCCAGGTGTGGTCGTATGCTCTGTTGGTAAACTTTGCTAAGTATTTTCGTACTGGCTCCCCATGTGGTTCCACTTAGCTTTCTCAGGATGGCTATTTTCCTTCTGGCTTTTGCTACTGCTTTGTTGATATGCTTTCTCCATGTCAGCTTGCCATCAAATGTTACTCCAAGGTATGTTGGTTCTTTATCTTCTCTTAGGGGTGTTCCATTTATCTGGATGATCCCTGCCTTTTGTTTTGGAGAGAGGGTAAATAGGGTGGTGCTGCACTTGTCAGTGTTTATGCTGACACACCATCTATTTGCCCATGCAGCAAATGTATCTACAGCTCTTTGTAGCAATCTGGTGGCCACTGACGCATATTCATTTGTGCTCCATAGAACCAGGTCATCGGCGTACATTGCCGCTTTAATTCCATGCGGTAGGTGAGCAACAAGATCATTGATGAAGATTAGAAAAAGTGTGGGGGACAAGACTCCGCCCTGGGGGACACCGTGACGCAGTAGTACTTTCTTTCTCTTGAGTCCGTCTATCTGTACTTGGGCTCTTCTGTTGTGCAAGTATGCTTTCACCCATTTGTACATTCTTCCATTGACTTTGCAGTTTCTCAGTTTCTTCATCAGACCTTCTTTCCAGACTTTGTCAAAGGCTTTCTTCAGATCTATCCATGCCGCAAGCACCAGCTTCTTCTCTTGGAATGCATCCTCAATTTCTTGAGAGAGGTAGGTTGTCTGATCTTCCGTAGAGTAGCACTGCCTAAAGCCAGCCTGCTGTGGCACAAGGATGTTTTTACTTTCAATGTACCACTGCAGTCTGTGATTGATGATGCGCTCCAGTGTTTTGCAGAGACAGCTGGTGAGGCTAATTGGTCTGTAGCTAGAGGCAATGGAACCATCTTTCCCTGATTTTAGGAGGGGTATCATGATTGCTTCTCTCCAGGCTTGTGGAACACTGCCTAAGGTCCAGCTGTTATTGAAGATCTGCAACAGCTTTGTTTTGGCCTCTGTTCCTAGGTTCCTGATCATTTCATTGGAGATACCATCAGCTCCTGGTGACTTTCTCATTTTCAGTTTTGATATGGCTAGCTCCAGTTCGCTGATTGTGATGGGTGCCTCCAGAACCTCATGTACTATTTCCTTCTGTCCTGTATGTTGTCGTTTCTCTCGAATCTCTTGTTGTTTCTCTGGACTAATTTTGATATTGCTATCTTGTGCGAACGAGTCCGCAAAATGGTCAGCTGCTTGCTTTCTTGTTAAGATTTTTCCATCTTTATGTAGTGCAATTTTTGAGTTTCTCCCTGTGCCCAAGTCATTAAGCTGTTTTATTAGCTTCCACAATTTCCTTGTGTCTCTTTCAAAGTTCAGAGACTCCGTTTTCTCCTGCCAGCTTTTCCGTCTAGCCTGCAGCTTGGCCCTTTGAAATTTGGCTTTTGCATGCTGGAATTTATTGTGGTGCTCTTGACTTAGTGTGGCCTCTGCTTGCTTTCTACACACTTCAACATCATTATGCAACTGTTCCAGTTCACTACTCCAGTAGGGTTTATATTGTTTACGGGCTCCTCTTGGTACTGTTTCTCGCGCTGCCTGTAGTATGCATTTCCCAAACTCTTCAACTGCTTTATTTATGTCTTTCTCAGTGTTCAGGTTTCTAACCAGTATGCTGGTGCGATGCTTGTACATTGCCCAGTCTGCTTTCTTGTAGTTCCACCTCGAGAGGGTGCTGCTTTCACTTACAAGCTCATTTTCTATGGTTAGAAAGACTGGCCGATGGTCACTGCCACCAAGTTGTTTCCCAACAATTCGTGTAATGTTCCACTCCAGGTCTGGTGAATGAAAAGCCAGGTCAGGTGTAGTTGTAGAGTGCCATGGTCTCGAGTAGAAAGTATGTGGGTCGGACGACTTGTTAATCAACATGAATCTATTCTCATCCTGCCAGTCTTCCAGTCTCTCTCCTCTCTGGTCCATGTGATCATAGCCCCAGCTCTGCGAGTGGCTGTTGAAATCGCCACACACAATCATTTTTTCTTTTAGTGGTAGAGTGTCCAGTGCCTGTGGGCGGTCACTTGGACAGTAGTAATTGATCAGATGTAGATCTGTATTACCTGTCTTAAGTTTAAGTGTCTGATACTCAGCCCCTTCCATGTAGACTTTGATTTGGGAAGCCATGATGTTATTTCTTACAAGGGTCAGTATCCCACCTTTTCGCCTGTCCTTTCGGTCAGATCGGTAACACTGGTAGCCTCTGATTTTGAAGGCTATATTTTCATTGAGGTGAGTTTCTTGCAAGCAACATATGCTTACTTTTTCTTGGTCCAAGATTTTTTCTAATTCTATTTTTTTGTTGCTGACTCCCTCCGCATTCCAGTGCATTATTTTAAGTCTTCGTTTAGTATGGCCAGTCGTCCTATTCTCATGTCCCCTGGCTCCACAGGACATCTGAGAAGGACCTCCAGTAGTTGGGGTTGGACCCTTTCGAGACATAGGGCCCGGCACTGCACCTGCCTGGGGGTCCAGAGCAGGGCAAGCACCATAACGATTAGCAGTAGTCGACATATTCCATTTTGCGTGATTGCGTGGCATCCTGATTTCTGTGGTGCGCCTCTTGGCTGGTTGCCTCCGTCTTCAGCACCTTTCTTTGCTAGAGCAGACTGTGGTCTCACTCGAGTGTAGATGTGTACGCGCGCACACACCTGTCTGCGCATGCATGTACGTGCATACACATCTAGAGCATACTGGTTATTTTCCGGCGCCAGAGACTCGCCGTCGCCCCTTCTCCTGTTAGTTTAAACAGGCCCGCCACGTGAAGGCCAGGAGTTGGACTTTTGCTGCATAGGTTATGTATTCACGAGCCATTGAGGTATTTGAGCAATGTTGGGCACTCACCCCAACACCGCGCCTCGGCTACATACAGCAACATTTGGAACCCGACCGGGAATCGAACTCGGGTCACCCGCGTGGCAGGCGAGTATTCTACCACTAGACCACCGTTTCCTGTGTTGTTCATCGTTGTTAATAGATATTTGTGGGTTTAATTAATCAAGAAGATCAGTGACTAAAATCACTAAGTGCCGAAGTATAATCTGATTACATCTTTATATGCATCTGCACACACCGCATCGGTTTCTGAACGTGGAGAGGGGAAGCAGATCACTGCAACAGTCATCGTGGAGGACATCTATGAAAGGCCGGTGTAGAGACTCTTCTCGCGACCCGGTTGCGACCATCTCCAGCTTGTTCTCCTGACCAGGGCTGTCTAGTAGGACATGCTTCGTGGGTTTCGTGAGTGACCCATAGTTGCAAGAGGCAGAGTCAGGGTGAACAAAAAAAAAAACAACAACAGCAAAACAACAATGATGAAGCAAGACATGGCGAGATATGACCACCCACGCTTACATGATGATGATGAAGATGATGGAGCCAGACGAAGAGAGAAAGAGGAAGGGGAGTTCTGCAATAAAGTATTAATACAGTTCCCTTAGATATTGCAACATGCGGGAAAGAATAGTCTGTACACCAACACCACTGCGATAACGCCTGGTCGGGGCTTGAACGCCCTGAACACCGATGCAATCGTCTTCAGTTAATACTCAAGTCCTACAGAGGATTCCCAACTAGGCGATACAAATCTTCTTTGTTTTAATGTATAAACAAGTGAATAATAATAATTTTTTTAAAGAAACCGGGAAGGTTAATCCGGTCAACAATGCCCGCAGAAGTCGGGTGTGTCCGCCTAACGGCGCAAGAACGCAGCTCTGCTGTAAACAGGCACAACTTGCTTGCTTGCTCTTGAGACGAATGGCCCCGTTTAACCT
This sequence comes from Cepaea hortensis, assembly GCA_963921405.1. Taxonomy (NCBI): domain Eukaryota; kingdom Metazoa; phylum Mollusca; class Gastropoda; order Stylommatophora; family Helicidae; genus Cepaea; species Cepaea hortensis. Next base: position 87,133,153 of record OY992887.1, read on the forward strand.
TCGACTATATCGGTTTAGTTATAATTTGGGCCTTTATGGTGTATCTAATACGTCTTCTTTCGAAAATAAAGATGCGTATATCTGCTTCCATGAAAGATTCGAGTTGCTGCAATTGTGTTCGTTTCATCCTTGTGCCTGCCCCGTCATATGGTGCCGTTTCCTTCATAGAGCTTTACCAGTTGTCGTCTCTCCTGGGGTACCACCTATTTCCCCGTCTTGGTCAATTTTCGTATCGTATGAATCGTCCCGGTTGACTTGCATCGTAGAAGATTTGTCCATGGAGTGAGTAGCAGTTTCTTCTCCTGCCCCCTTCGATTCCTGGTCCTGGTCACTGCCGTTCTGGTTTTCCTCCTCTTCGTCTATTTCTTCTTCCGTTGCTTCTTCTTCTGTCTGGGACTTTGCGGGATCCAAATGTTGCTGTATGTAGCCGAGGCGCGGTGTTGGGGTGAGCGCCCAACATTGCTCAAATACCTCAATGGCTCGTGAATACATAACCTATGCAGCAAAAGTCCAACTTCTGGCCTTCACGTGGCGGGCCTGTTTAAACTAACAGGAGAAGGGGCGACGGCGAGTCTCTGGCGCCGGAAAATAACCAGTATGCTCTAGATGTGTATGCACGTACATGCATGCGCAGACAGGTGTGTGCGCGCGTACACATCTACACTCGAGTGAGACCACAGTCTGCTCTAGCAAAGAAAGGTGCTGAAGACGGAGGCAACCAGCCAAGAGGCGCACCACAGAAATCAGGATGCCACGCAATCACGCAAAATGGAATATGTCGACTACTGCTAATCGTTATGGTGCTCGCCCTGCTTTGGACCCCCAGGCAGGTGCAGTGCCGGGCCCTATGTCTCGAAAGGGTCCAACCCCAACTACTGGAGGTCCTTCTCAGATGTCCTGTGGAGCCAGGGGACATGAGAATAGGACGACTGGCCATACTAAACGAAGACTTAAAATAATGCACTGGAATGCGGAGGGAGTCAGCAACAAAAAAATAGAATTAGAAAAAATCTTGGACCAAGAAAAAGTAAGCATATGTTGCTTGCAAGAAACTCACCTCAATGAAAATATAGCCTTCAAAATCAGAGGCTACCAGTGTTACCGATCTGACCGAAAGAACAGGCGAAAAGATGGGATACTGACCCTTGTAAGAAATAACATCATGGCTTTCCAAATCAAAGTCTACATGGAAGGGGCTGAGTATCAGACACTTAAACTTAAGACAGGTAATACAGATCTACATCTGATCAATTACTACTGTCCAAGTGACCGCCCACAGGCACTGGACACTCTACCACTAAAAGAAAAAATGATTGTGTGTGGCGATTTCAACAGCCACTCGCAGAGCTGGGGCTATGATCACATGGACCAGAGAGGAGAGAGACTGGAAGACTGGCAAGATGAGAATAGATTCATGTTGATTAACAAGCCGTCCGACCCACATACTTTCTACTCGAGATCATGGCACTCTACAACTACACCTGACCTGGCTTTTCATTCACCAGACCTGGAGTGGAACATTACACGAACTGTTGGGAAACAACTTGGTGGCAGTGACAAATCGGCCAGTCTTTCTAACCGTAGAAAATGAGCTTGTAAGTGAAAGCAGCACCCTCTCGAGGTGGAACTACAAGAAAGCAGACTGGGCAATGTACAAGCATCGCACCAGCATACTGGTTAGAAACCTGAACACTGAGAAAGACATAAATAAAGCAGTTGAAGAGTTTGGGAAATGCATACTACAGGCAGCGCGAGAAACAGTACCAAGAGGAGCCCGTAAACAATATAAACCCTACTGGAGTAGTGAACTGGAACAGTTGCATAATGATGTTGAAGTGTGTAGAAAGCAAGCAGAGGCCACACCCAGCCAAGAGCACCACAATAGATTCCAGCATGCAAAAGCCAAATTTCAAAGGGCCAAGCTGCAGGCTAGACGGAAAAGCTGGCAGGTGAAAACGGAGTCTCTGAACTTTGAAAGAGACACAAGGAAATTGTGGAAGCTAATAAAACAGCTTAATGACGAGGGCACAGGGAGAAACTCAAAAATTGCACTACATAAAGATGGAAAAATCTTAACAAGAAAGCAAGCAGCTGACCATTTTGCGGACTCGTTCGCACAAGATAGCAATATCAAAATTAGTCCAGAGAAACAACAAGAGATTCGAGAGAAACGACAACATACAGGACAGAAGGAAATAGTACATGAGGTTCTGGAGGCACCCATCACAATCAGCGAACTGGAGCTAGCCATATCAAAACTGAAAATGAGAAAGTCACCAGGAGCTGATGGTATCTCCAATAAAATGATCAGGAACCTAGGAACAGAGGCCAAAACAAAGCTGTTGCAGATCTTCAATAACAGCTGGACCTTAGGCAGTGTACCACAAGCCTGGAGAGAAGCAATCATGATACCCCTCCTAAAATCAGGGAAAGATGGTTCCATTGCCTCTAGCTACAGACCAATTAGCCTCACCAGCTGTCTCTGCAAAACACTGGAGCGCATCATCAATCACAGACTGCAGTGGTACATTGAAAGTAAAAACATCCTTGTGCCACAGCAGGCTGGCTTTAGGCAGTGCTACTCTACGGAAGATCAGACAACCTACCTCTCTCAAGAAATTGAGGATGCATTCCAAGAGAAGAAGCTGGTGCTTGCGGCATGGATAGATCTGAAGAAAGCCTTTGACAAAGTCTGGAAAGAAGGTCTGATGAAGAAACTGAGAAACTGCAAAGTCAATGGAAGAATGTACAAATGGGTGAAAGCATACTTGCACAACAGAAGAGCCCGAGTACAGATAGACGGACTCAAGAGAAAGAAAGTACTACTGCGTCACGCTGTCCCCCAGGGCGGAGTCTTGTCCCCCACACTTTTTCTAATCTTCATCAATGATCTTGTTGCTCACCTACCGCATGGAATTAAAGCGGCAATGTACGCCGATGACCTGGTTCTATGGAGCACAAATGAATATGCATCAGTGGCCACCAGATTGCTACAAAGAGCTGTAGATACATTTGCTGCATGGGCAAATAGATGGTGTGTCAGCATAAACACTGACAAGTGCAGCACCACCCTATTTACCCTCTCTCCAAAACAAAAGGCAGGGATCATCCAGATAAATGGAACACCACTAAGAGAAGATAAAGAACCAACATACCTTGGAGTAACATTTGATGGCAAGCTGACATGGAGAAAGCACATCAACAAAGCAGTAGCAAAAGCCAGAAGGAAAATAGCCATCCTGAGAAAGCTAAGTGGAACCACATGGGGAGCCAGTACGAAAATACTTAGCAAAGTTTACCAACAGAGCATACGACCACACCTGGAATATGGGTCAACTGCGTGGTGTTCAGCATCAAATACCACACTACAAGAGCTGGACAAGGTGCAAAATCAAGCACTTAGAGTCACCACAGGAGGGATGAGATCAACCCCTATAGTGGAAATGGAGAAGATGGGGAGGACACAGGCACTGAGTGAGCGCAGAGATACGAAAACGCTAATACAAGCAGAAAAGTTCCTCAGCTTGCCAGGCCACCCTATGAAGAACAGATTTGAAAACCTAGCTATGGGGCGGTTGAAAAGAAGTAGTTTTATCCACCAGGCCAAACGACTCTGCAGAGAAACCACTGATCTGCCCACAGTTGGTATCCCCCTAACAACTATTCCAGAGCGAACTCCATGGAAAGATGAGCATAGACTATCGTTACAAATCCAGACAAAAGTGAGAGGAATATTTGACAAGGAAGTACAGAACAGTGTGCAGCGCAGAACAGCCACTCTCAGCTTCCTTGATGAAGAATACCCACAGGACCTCTGGATCCGAGTCTACACAGATGGGTCAGCACAAAATGCTGTTCGAAATGGAGGAGCGGGAGTGTACATAGAATACCCAAATAATACTAGGGACACAGCCAGAGTACCGACAGGAAAGTACTGCCATAACTATGATGCCGAAATTGAGGCAATAAAGATAGCAACAGAGAAATTACTAAATAACAGCAATGGTACACAACCTGTGGTGCTACTAACAGATGCAAAATCAGTACTCGAGGCGCTCCTCTCTGGGAAATTGCCAGTACTAAGGACACTACTTTCTGAACTTAGCAGTCAGCATAAAGTCACCATACAGTGGATACCATCCCACTGTGGAGTACCCGGAAACGACAGAGCTGATCAATTGGCTAAGGAAGGAGCCAAAGAGGAACAGCCTGATGTGCCCGTTACATACCACCAAAAGAAAAGAATGATCAAATCAGTCAGAAAGCCACCAAAACCTGCTCAAGATGACTACCACATTATGGACAGACCAGAACAAGTCATTATTCTGCGCCTCAGAACAGGACACAATAGATTACGCAACCACATGTATACAAAATTCAAGATTGGTGAAACAGCCATGTGCACATGTGGATTGGCGTCGCAGACAGCAGAGCACATACTCCATGACTGCCCAAAATATAACATATCTAGGCAAACCTTCTGGCCTAGAGAGACGACAGTGGAAGATAAACTCTATGGACCACTGTGTGAACTGAAAAAAACAGTTCAATTCATGCAAGAGACGACATTGCAGATATAGACATATTTCAAGCGAACGAAAGAAGAAGAAGAATGGGACTTTGCATCTTCTGCTTCTGGTGTTTCGGTCTTGGACTTGAGTAGTTCTATCTGTGCTCTTTCTTCTTGTATCTGTTTGAGAGTTTCTTCTGGTTTTTCTCTTGGATTTTTGATAGAGTTTCATCTGTCTCAGCCTTTATAGCAGCCATTCGAGCGACATGCTGCTCAGTCTTCTGCTGAACTTGCTTCAGTTCATCAAGGATGCGCTGAACGGCCGTTATCAGTGTTTCTTGCATCTTTTCTTTTTCTTCCTTCATGCTTTTGAACTCTGATCTCAGGTCCTTCAGTTGGCCATCCAGTTGTGCTTTGTCGCTTTTTGTGAGTCGATTGGTAGCCTCGTACTGCCTTCTAGCCTCTTTATAGAGCAGGTTAGTTTTGATGGCGATCTTCATGGCTTCCTTGCTGTCTTGGTGGCAAGGGTAACCGAGGTACCTGGCGCCATGGTTGCCGAGGCAATTGGCGCACTTTCTGTTAGGGTTAGGCCTCCAGAAGTCCGAGTCGTTCTTGGCATGCTGGCACTGACTGTATGGATGGGGTCCAGAGCAGTATCTACATACCTCCACCTCACTAATGCAGGTGGCACGGGTTCGCCAAAATTTCTGGCACTTAGAACACGGCAGAACTCTCGGTATGTAGCACTCTGCAGCTTGGTCTTTCTTATCCCATCTAATGAATTGAGGGATCACTCGGTCATCTGATGTTACGATGACGACTGTGGAGGGGATGTTATTCTTGCTGCTGATCCTCTCAGCACTGTTGATCTTGAGTTTCCCTTTCTCTCTCGTCAGCATCTCCCTGATCTGGTCGTTGGTGAGATGGTTTTTGACTCGTTTGATGACCCTCGTTTCATCATGCGGGGTCGGGTGGCTTCTACTGTGATACCGTGGGGTAGCTTGATTTTGGCTTTCTCGTTTTGTGACATCTTCTGCATTAGTGCGGTGCTTGGAGTTTTTGTTGATGGAGACCACTATTCCATCAGATGCCTTGCACAGCTGGGTGACGCTGTGTCTTCCCAGCTCGTTCTTCAAAAGAATGAGTATTTTGTCTGTTTCAGCAGGATTTTGCCGGTGAATTCCTGTGTTGTGGTTTTCCCCGATGTGGAGGTATTTAGTGAGCTGCTTGGCTGCTTCTCAATAGTGTTGTTGTGCACTTCTCCGCTGCTGCTGGCTTCAGTTGTAATCGTAATCTCCGGCGTCGGAACAGCGACAGGAGCGGCTGCATCTGGTGTAGGAGTGATATCTTCCTTTAATGTTGCTTCAGGTTCTGGCGTTTTGCAGCTGCTCGCAGGCAAATTTTCTTCTTGCATCCTCTTGATGGTCTTGGCGGCTTCCACACTGTTCATCTTGAATGTCGGGTGTCTTCTGGAGTTATTCTTGCAACGTGCCATTTTCTCCCACGTGTCAAGTGTCAGCCGGCTTCGTGGCTTAGAAGTTATGACTTTTCTCCGTAATCTCGTATACTCTCGTCGGTAACGTGATGACGGTTAGAATCAGCAGTGGTTCGAATCGCATCGGCAACTTACGGGGTATGTGAGCCGGCCGCTCAGAAAGCAATGGCAAACTACTGAGCGTAATCTTGCCAAGAAATCAACATACAGCTGAAAGATGCTGGTGTTGACAGCGATGTCCTGTAAAGGATATGCAAAAAAAAAACAAAAAGTCAAGTGTCAGATTAGGTGACTTGTTCTCGATAGAGCGTCGAGTCAGTGATGACATAAAACCCGATGTATCGGACTTTTTATGTCCCCCAGAGGATCCAAAACCTAACAATGAAATTAGAAATTTTGCTCAAATTTACGTGAGTAAAAAAAAAAAAAATATTGCATCGACCGGGAATCGAACCCGGGTCACCCGCGTGGCAGGCGAGTATTCTACCACTAGACCACCGATGCATACGCTTTTAACAGTTGTCAAAAGATATTTCTGGGTTTAATTAATCAAGAAGATCAGTGAGGCAGGCGAGTTCTGCAATACAGTTAGTTCGCTTGGATATTGTACCATGCGGGAAAGAATACTCTAGACACCAACACCACTGCGATAAAACCTGTTCAGGGCTTTGAACGTTCTGAACACTAATGCAATGGCCTTCAGTTAATACAGTACTCACGTCCTACAGAGGATTCGCAACTAGACGTTAAAAATCTTCTTTGCTCTAATTTAGTTGAGTTGAGTTGAGTTAAGAACCGATATCACTGCACTCAGGACATTCCCATACGTGCTCCGTCCCCTCGTTCGACAACCAGCGAAGAGTCATACTACTAATAGTTCCCACGGCTATCTGATTTAAAATTCTCCTGGTCTTCCCTCTCAGTTTTGAGATTCTTCCAGAACCCCTCCCGAGCACCCGCAATCTCATTATTTCCACATACGGGTTCTCAATCTGTTCCCCCGCCTACTCCACCCGGTCCCACAAGCGCACGACCGCCTCCCCCATGTCTATAGGCAATCTACCACGAAGAGGTTCATTCCCTGCCAGCTTATCAGCTTGTTAATTCCCCTGCATCCTCGCATGGCCAGAGCAAAATATCCATACATGTATATACCTATACATTTGTCTAATGTGTTCGTCAGAAATGAGGCGCTAGACCTCTAGTCCCCGAGTAGATGGCGCCCCGTTAGCTATTACAGCGGCAAACCTAAAAGATGGAAAACTCCGATTATAAACTCCAAAGTTTAAGGTGGACCGTCATGCTGAGGACTGAATGGCCACGGGTGAGCTGGTTGTGAACGTGGAACGTCTGGTATGCGGGCGAGGCGGCGCCAGGCTTATGGACTCCTGTGGCCATGCCATGTCTCTTCCCTAGCAGGCAGGCTCTACTAGGGTGACCGGATAGTTCCTGCCTTCAAATTAAACCAGCTATGGAAAATAAAAAGAATTATCGCCGGAACAACAGAGTACGTGCTTTGTGCTCGATACCTTTGACAACAGCCAGCGGGGAGAAAATGAAGCGGGGAGAAGAGGTAGGGGAAGAGTGAGCGAAAAGGAAGAAGGCTGGAGCCAGAAGCGGCAGGAGGAAAACGGATCGTTTGGGACTAAAAAAAATGTACGGGTTGGATATTGGAATTGCTGTAGTGCAAAGCAACGAGGACCTATATTGTTCTAATTTATAAACAAGTGAATAAAAAAAAATAAATGATTGCATCGACCGGGAATCGAACCCGGGTCACCCGCGTGGCAGGCGAGTATTCTACCACTAGACCACCGATGCCTACATTGTAAGCATTGTTTCTGGGTTTAATTAATGAGGAAGATCAATGGTGGAAACCAATAAATCTTTGATTTTATGTCTGTTGTGTGCCGAAATATAATCTGGTTATATCTTTATATGCATCTCCACACACCCCAATGGTTTCTGAACGTGGAGAGGGGAAGGAGATCTCTGCAACAGTCATTGTGGATAACATCTATGATATTAAAGGCGGTACGGGTATGGACCGCAAACCGGTCGCTCCCCTCTTCAGGTTTTTCTTCCGACTAGTGCAGTCTAGTAGGACATGCTTTGAAAGTTTCTTGAGTGATTCATATTTGCTAGAGGCAGAGAGGTTGAAAAACAATAATGTACAGTCCAAATGGGACCAGACAAAGAGACCTACAATGTAAACGATGAACAGAGGGAATAACAGATTCCGTGGGAATCTAGATAAGTGAAGAACATAGACGGGCACTCTCTCCCTGTGTATGCTTCCTTAGACACCGCAAGTTAGAGGAAGTACAATATGAGATGCGATAAGATGAGATGAGATGAGATGAGACCCAATCGCCAAGGGTGTGCTCTAAGCCCACAATGTCCTCTTCTGTGCCTGAAGATTTTGGTCTGTGCACTTCAACCAAGTAGTTTATTCTTTGTGTTTATTCTTTCTGTCTGTAGTTTTTGTTTTCTTGTCTTTCTCCAAATTGCCCTCATAGATTGTTTTCTTAGTGTTCTTTCCCCCATCAAGCCCTGAGATGGACATGATTGATCGATGTCTCCTTCAGCATTTGCCAACTGGTTTGCCTTTTCATTTCCACGAATATCACACTGGACTGGTTTCCACTGCACAGTTGAGGACGGCATTCTAATGGCAACTTTTATTTTATGAACCATGTCTATTTTAGTTTAGTTTAGTTTAGATTTGTTTAGTTTAGTTGAGTTTAGTTGAGTTTAGTTTAGTCGACGGATCAACATCACGGTACACGGGTGTAACCCATACGTGCTCTGGCTCAACTCCTAACTCAAGCCTGAGTCCGGAGAATCTCAGCTCAGTGCACGAACTCCGTAGCACCGGCGAGGATCCTGAAATAGTTTTGGTAGATTTTTAACTTGAAATTTTGCCCGGGCGGCGCCATTACTCTACTCTTTTTCGATTTCCAACTGCCAAGGGATTTTTTACGTGCGCAACAATACACACGGGCGTCCGATCTCACTACCCAGAGACCAGGGGAAATTTTTGTTACTAGAAGTCCACGAAGAAATTCATAGACAAGTCAGAATATTATGTAGGAAGGCAAAAGAATCGTGGCTTGAAGAACAGTGCTTAGAAATTGAAAAACAACACAACAGTCAAAATACCAAATTAGTGCACAAAAGAATTCAGGAACTTACTAATAAAAGAACAAGTACACCAGCAGGCTGTCTAAAACCTAAAGATGGCAAAATCATAATAGAAAAAGATCAGATTCTACATGTATGGGCAGATTATGTGAAAAACCTGTATAATGATAACAGAGAGGAAAAGTATAATATTAGATTTAATAAAGGACCACCAATTTTAAAGATGGAGATTCAATTTGTTCTTAAGCATATGAAAACTGGCAAGGCCCTCGGTGCAGATAACATCACAACAGAAATGATTAAAGCTTTAGAAGAATTTGAATTAGAGCAAGTCACCAGACTGCTGAACACATTATATGCTACTGGAGATATACCTTCTGAATTATGTAATTCTGTATTTATTGCAATCCCAAAGAAATCAGGAACCTTGGAATGTGATCAACATAGAACAATTAGTATAATGAGTCACAACACAAAGATTTCGTTACGAATTATCATGCAAAGAGTGAGGAAGAAAATAAAACCTGAAATAGGGTAAGAACAATGTGGGTTTGTAGAAGGAAAGGGTACAGTAAATGCGGTGTATATGCTGCGAGCAGTTATTGAACGTGCTATAGAAGTAAACAAGGATATACATCTTTGCTTTATTGACTACACAAAGGCCTTTGATAGAGTTAAACACGTCAACATGGTGGATACGCTTGCAGATCTACAAATTGATGGGAAAGACATTAGACTTATAAAAAACATATACTGGAAACAGCAAGCTGCCATAAGGATTGATAATGAAGTGGGACAATATCAACCTCTCAGAAAGCAATGGCAAACTACTGAGCGTAATCTTGCCAAGAAATCAACATACAGCTGAAAGATGCTGGCGTTGACAGCGATGTCCTGTAAAGGATATGAAAAAAAAAAAAGAGAGGTGTTAGGCAGGGATGTGTAATGTCTCCAGATCTTTTTTCCCTATACAGCGAAACTATTTTCAGAAATGTAGAAGATATAAATGGAATCAGTATTGATTGCAAACAATGCACATGGGCTGCAACAATTAGTAGACGCTGTTGTTGTACACAGTGAGCAGCTGGGGTTGGAATTAAATTGTAAGAAGACACAGGTTATGGTCGTCACTAGGAAGAATGAAGTACCACAATGTAATATACAAGTAAATGGGAATATTCTTCAACAAGTGAATCGATACAATTATCTCGGAACAGTCATAACATCTGATGGGATATGCCTTGAAGAGATTAGAACAAGAATCGCCATGGCGAAGGTAGCCTTTAGCAAGATGAAAAACATTCTGACCAATAAAAAGATGTCAATTGAAACGGGAAAAAGAGTATTGAGGGGGTACATAGAGCCTGTTCTTTTGTATGGATGTGAAACTTGGACAATGTGCAGTCAAGCTGAAAAACATTTGATGGCTACAGAAATGTGGTTTCTGAGGAAAATGCAAAGAGTATCATGGACAGATAGAAAAATCAATGACCAAGTACTACAGGAGACAAATGAAAATCGTAGACTGATTAGAGAAATTAGACGAAGACAGTCAAATTGTTTTGGACATGTTATGAGACGAAATGGATTGGAGAACTTATTGACAACTGGCAAGATCGAGGGGAACAGACCAAGAGGAAGACCGAGAGGAAAATACTTGTATGGCTTGGCCACGTGGCATGGACGAGACAGGAACACTGAGCTGATCCACGACTCTGGTGATCGAGTGAAATGGCGAGTCATGAACGCCCGCGCTTTCCGGCATGGCACATGATTGATTGATTGATTGAAATCCACGTGAAAAAAATCCCGGCCCTTACAGGGGCTTGAACCCGGGACCTCTACACTTGATGCGGACAGCATACCTCGAGACCACTCTTCCCCCATTTTATGAATGATGATGTGACCAAAAGCACAAGTTGAGCAATGTGGCCGGTGTTACCTCAGGTCTCTTTACTTTCCCCAGACATCTTCTTCCTGTCCTTTGACCATTCGGTTGGAGAATGTTGACAATAAAATTCTATAAACCTGTCAGAACATAAAGTAACAAAGCCCCCCCCCCCCCCGATATGTCTCCACCTTGTCGCGGTGGGGGTGGGGGCGCTTGCGTGTCCCAGTAACCCCAAGAGCATTGTCGACGGAAACAAAACTACATGTCGGACAGACCTTGGGATAGGGACCAGACTAAGCGAGACACAACCTGCTGCTCTGCAGGTAAGACTGAGGAAGGCGCACAATGCCGCTATTTCGAGGTCCAGATATATTCTAAGGCTCCCATTCGAGGGACATGGCTGAACGCTCTAAGCCATAAACCCTCGGATGTGAGAGCCAGGCCGATACCCACCTACCGAAAAATGGAGGTGAGATGCTGAGCACGCTACATGCTTAGTTCAGATACTTGTTCGAAGGCTCTCATCTGGGGGATATGTGGGATCCACAAATGAAAGGGCCTGGCCGTGTCTCACTCACTGGTGCACGGAGGTAAGGTGTGAGCCGGCAGCACATGTAGCCTACCTCGTGAGCGAGAACAAAAGGTAGAAAATGTCGCACGAAGTGGTTATGAAAAATGTATGTATCTATATTTACAGGTAGTGTAGTCAAAGGTGGAAAAACGTCTCAATAACACGAAATGGAACGCATGGCTAGCGAACCCATTACGTAGTCCTATGCCCGAAGCGAAAGCTTACCTAGTGGATGACACCCGCAGTCTGACCGCTACTGGTGTGTGCTGAGCGTCCAGTGGCAAGCGAAATGCCCAATTCATGGAAGTGAGGAATTAAAGGAGCCATGAGCAGGACGTGGCAACTCCTCGGGTGAGCCCAGTCTCAGAGCAATATGTGCCGGCTCTGTAACTATGGAAGCCTCCTTGGATAGCCATTGAGGGTTGACCGTGATGTCGTTGACCGTTCTACCTTGACCAGCTGAGATGTGGGCGACACCACATCCCAAAAAAAAAAAGTATAACGTCTCTCGAATCCTCGGGAAGGCAAACCCGTAAAAATGCCCGCTGAAGTCGGATGTGCTGGCCTACGGGTGCAAATAAATCAGCCACAACGCATAAAACGTCCGAGTGAAATGTCTTTCGTGCTAGGAACAGCTCTGACTAACTAGTATTTCCGAATAGCTCGTGTCCGGAACAGCTCTGACTAGCTAGTTTTCCGAATGTCCGTCGTGCCCGGAACTGTAGAGTCGTGCTCTGATTTTATTGTCCCCTGGGCACAGCGACAAGCACTTGTCCGAATCGAAAACTTGCTGAGTGGATACCGTCTGCAGACCGGTCTGGTTTGTGCGGGAACGACCCGGACGAACGAAATGCCCAGTATATTGAAGTGAGGAATTAAAGCAGCCATGAGCAGGACGTGACGATTCCCTCGGTGAGCCCAGCACCAGGGCGCTATGTGTCGGCTCTGCAACTATGGATGCCACGCTGGATGGCGGAAAATGCCATGGACTGTCCCTGCCTTCTCTTGAGGGATGACCGTGAAGTCTTCGACTGTTCCAACTTGACAAGCTGGGATGCAGACAGTACAACAAAAATGAGAGTCTCCCAGGAATGCTAACCTGGTCCAAAAAAAAGGGTGCGTAACAATTCTCCGCAATCACATCTGGAAAAAAAAAAACACTCCGGATGAACGCAAAGAAGAAGAAATAACAAAGTAATACAGCTTCACAGCACACAATTACGTAAATCATAGAGCGTTGCGGCGACCAGTCTTCATCAGCAAAGAAATACATACACAAAACACAACATATAAACACATAGGCAGTTATACAATTATACATAAGGCGTAAGAAGGAAATGAGAAGAATGCCAAGATGAGAAAATGAGAGTGATGAAAAGAACATGAAAAAAAATGTGCTACCGATCTCATAACCCCAGGCTGTGATACGCCTGTAAAGGCAACACTACCAGGCTGGGTCTTATCACAGTGTATTCTATATGTTGTGTTGAATCATGACTTGGGCACAACTTTATTTGCTTCTCTGCATATGTGATGTTCTAGTACTGGTCTTCCACGTCCTCTTAGTTTCTGAACTAGAAGAGAAAAAAGTGAGTTCTGCAGTACAAATACCTTGGATATACAAACCGAACTCAATCGCATAAGTACTTGGTGTGATGAAGCTGGGGCAATGGTCAACCCAACAAAGGCAACAGTGACTTGGTTCTCGTTGAATAATCATATTGTCAACACTCCAACACCAACTGTAATGCTGTGTTCAGAGACGGTGGAAAGAACGCAGGCAATGAATTACCTGGGGATTTCAATATTAATCTATAGCCCTGGCTGGGATAGGTCTTTGCTTGCCAACCCTCCGCCGTTCCCCGGACTCACTGTCACTCTATCTTTCGATCTCGGGACCTAATCTCTAAAGTGTATTTCTGGCTGATCCATATATATACCACAGTGAACATTGGAGTAAACTAAAACGTGATTTATTAAATTAATAAAGAACAGCACAGGAAAACATCAAGGCAGTTAAAACAGATAGTTCTAAACAGACACAACAAGGGTAAAGTTCAGGCACAGAGCCTCAGGTAGCTATCGTCACAGACCCAGCTTCATACACTGTCCGATCTGTCCACATACAGCTCACCGCGTGTGCAAGAATCTCCTTCCTTCCAGGTAATTGGTTGTACGTACAACAGGCTTCTGTAGAATCAAAGCCACTGGTTTTTGAGGACCTCTATTCATAGTCAATTGAGTTAAATTGGCACAAGGTTTTCACTGATTGGGAAATGAATTATGGTTTCCAATAATGGGAATTGTTCATGGAGGTATAATGGATAGGTGCCTTTCACTGTCCTGTACAAAATGGGTATGCAGGATAATCATGCGTAGGCCCAGCCAAGAAACCAACTGCTCTCGAGCCTATGTCGCTGAAAGGACTTGAGATGCGCCATTACCGCAAATTGTCATTTTGCCCAAGACCAACCTTGCCTCTCTCTCAGAGTTAGTCACACCATGTGTGGTATGGCCACTACCTTGACCTGGCTTCATCAGACGTATTTGGCTTTAGCATAGAAGCCCTGTGGATACTGTCCGATTTAGTCCCGTCCAACAGAAGAGGACCCTAGAGATGACAAACAATATTGAGCGACTGGGCTGACTCATGTATCACACAATCCTGAGGACCCATAGGGCCTCAGTTAATAACCTGGTCAAACCCTTACCTTACGGTATCAATTAGATAAGAGGCCCTCGTGAATGGGCCTGCCTTGTCAGGTAGCCCCTGGATTGG